>KE504181.1:16004-218384 GCA_000344655.2 Fomitopsis schrenkii
AAAGTGAAGCCTACAAAGGTCTGAATAGATTGAATGGCTTGATTGACTTGAGCAAGACAACTGATGCATTGCCTAAGGCAACTTATGTGACTTGAGCGTAAGCCAGACATGACATAAAAAGTCTTGAGTGGCTTACACAAGACAAAGTGAAAAAGGCACTTGTCTTTATGCCTTTCTGAGCTTGCAATGCTATTCTGTCATGGACAAGGCACACAAGACACATAGGTTTTTCCTGATGACCGGTGACGGGGACCTCATCCGGACGTCGACATCAACGGCGGGAGCCGCGGGGGCTGGGACGGGCGGAACCGAAGGGCCAGGAGGCGCGAGGACGAGAGCGGGGAGAGGCGCGAGGCCGCCCGCCGAAAGGACCCGGGAGGAGAGCGGCCGCTGAAACAGGGGGTGGATCGGGATGGGGACGCGTCCCCACCTCCCCTGAGGCATGCCCAGCGTAAGGGTGCTGCGCACACCACCCTCGTCGATGAGGATCTGGAGGAGGGAGGCAGCGGCAGGCGGAGTGGCGGGGTGCTCGACGAGGTGTCCCGCCACCGACATCCACCACCGGATCCCCTCGTCGATGCGGGGATCCGGGTCCGGGACGGGGTAACCCTGGCGCGAGGCGGCGGTGCGGTTAATGGCGTCGGTAACCTGGCGGGACGAGGCGTCAGGAGATAACAAGGAGGAGCGGAAGGGGACTCACCACAGCGATCTGCGCAGCACGCAGCAGACGGGCGAGGCCATCGATCGACCCGGGGGTCGACAGAAGGGCGTCCACGGTAGGACGCAGCTCCATGGCGCGGTTGGAGCCGAAGATTCGCGCAACGGCAAGGTTCGCCTGGTCGGCGAGGTCCAAGAGGATGCGGATCGCGTGGGTCCGCGCGGAGTGGAGGCGATCGGCGGAAGCGGGAGACGGAGAGCGGGGATCCGACATGGCGAGGCGGGCAAGAAACAGGAGCGAGGTGGACGAGAGTATGGAGGAAGGAGGAGGAGTGGCGGAACGTGTGGCAGAAGCGGACTTATGCACGCGGGGAAAGCCTTCCCCATTAGGAAAGTCGGGTGTCTGGTCGCCGTGGCGTTCGCCGACAGCACGGCCGAGCAACGCGGTCACATGGGAGCTATCGGGATGGGAGCCTGGCCGGGGACGGCCAGAGTAGAGAACGAAGAAGGTGTGGGCGGTGCCCACGGTCTGGGGCCGGAACGGAGGGAAGGAGGGGTTAGGAGGGTAGGCCAGCCCGGGCTGAGAAGCGACAAGGAACCAGAAGGAAATAGCAAAGGGCGGAACGAACACACCGAATGTAGCAGCACAGGACCCCCTTCCGCAGGCACAGGCGAAGCACACCGGGGAACAAAAATAGCTAGAGAAACGAACCCCAAGCGCGTCGGACACAAATCTTCCGCGATACGACAGGCGAGACACGCGACAAACGAATTCCTAAGGGGCGCATTCCCTCCGCTCCCACAGGCAAGGCACGAGACAAGTGAATCTGCTTGGCAACGACACGACATGCACGGGAGGTACTCAAGAAAGCTCTACGCTACCATCCGCTGCACCCTCCGAACCCTGGAGAGAGGTCGAACCGAGACGGCGGGAAAGTCCATTGAGCTGCAGCTCCACCGCGGTGAGGCGGGCGTGGGTCTCCATGGCCTCGATGCGAGCAGAGTTCGAGGCGTCACGCTGGGTTTGCACGATAGCCTGCATGTGGCGAACGAGGCTGTCCCACCCCTCGGCGGAACTTCGCAACGTCGACAACTGCAGGGGGCGGTCGAGGTAGCGGACGGAAGGAAGGGGACGGCCAGCCTCCGAATCGGCCTGCTCGGCAGCAACTTGATTTACCGACCACGCAATGGCAGGGAATGGGACCCCGAGGGCGCTGTGCTCGGAAGGCAACGTAGCAAACACCTCGTCAAGGTACTCGACGAGTGCCTGGACGTCAGACTGGGAGCGGACGGAAGGAAGGGCCGCGTCGCCATGCGCCACGGCTCGCGCGCGGGAGTCGAACAGCATGCGCTGTGTCAGTCAAGGTCAATGGCGAGAGCGGAAGGAAGACTGCTCACAAGAATGATTGACACTCTTGTAACTGTCTCAACTGCCATCTCATAGGTTGTCAATTGTGCCTGTGGTATTGGTGACACTACTCACGACTATCACATGTGAATTAGAGACCATGTCACTTTGGGTTGAGAGTGTTTGCACATACATGTCTATCATATGTGCTGATTGTGTTATGTATTGACCACAGTCATAGAAAGTGGCTGCAGCAGCCTGCAGTGCATGTTAGGCTATGCACAAGTCAGGAAAAGTGAACACCTGGCTTACAATATTTGTTCCAATTGGGACAATTGAGAGAATGAAGACCACAGTGGGAAGTGTGAGTTTACGTCCATTGATTGCAAACACACGGAGAGAGGAGGCCACTGATCAGTCAATAAGCATGTTTACATATTCATAAAGCCTCATACACATACCAGCCCAGCATAGATATGTCAAGCAAATTGAGATACTTGACATGTAGTCGCAAAACATAACAACCTGTGGGAGCATCAGCTTCTGTGCAGTATTGTACCCCACACTCAGAGCAATGTGGCTGACCTTGCAGGATGCAGTAGCAGGTGTACATATCTGCACAAGCAAAAACATTGCTGTGAAGAAATGCATTGTGCTGTAGACCACTGGAATCACAATTCCAATATTCTTGCGGCCCCAAAGGAGGTTGTATTCCTGTGCAGAGACAAGGAGCTTGTCATAGAAGTACACAACTACAGCAAATGATGTCAGTCTCTGGAGAATGCACTCATATCCAAAGGTGCTCACCTCCTCCAGCTACAATGATGTAATCTCCACTGGTCATACAAGGGTGATTTGAGAAATGTGATGGTCAATCATGCAACAGTAGCAACATACATGACTCCAAAATTTGTTGCATCTGACATGGTTGGGAGGAGGGAGGGCAATGCATGGAATCTTGCATTGAGCACTTATATATCACAACCCCATATGAATGTGACCATCAGTTTTCCCCAGTCAGATCTGATGTATGCATAGCTATCATTAATCTACCTCAAATCACATAAACAACAGGGACAACCAGAGCATATTGGTGCAGTGGAATCTGCTGTGGTCACCTGCAGGCACCAGCAGCAGCTGTGGTAGTCTGTGACTCCAAGCATGTATCATGCTGGAACAAGCTAACCCGTGCAGATGAGAATGCAGGGGTGGTAGGATAAACATATTGAGGACACCCAAAGACTATCTGTACAGGAAGCTGAGGCATCAACACCATGTACTCCCTCAGGGGAACCACAACTGCCAGCAAAATGCCAGTGGTTGTCATCAAGTAGATCTGTCTGAGATTTCGTCATCCAGATATTCTTCAATACACCACAGGCATTGCATATACACATGATCACTGCATGATGCATGGCATCCAATACATATGCACCTCAGTTGACAACAACCATCCACCTAAAGATGTGTGGTTCCAAAATGTTTCCGTGCTCGCTGATACTCAGCAGTGATATATCACTCCCCGCCACGTCGTCGTTCAACGGTCGGCAAGAACGAGTGTGCACGCAACATTCATACTATTTCAATTCGTTGTGGCGCACGATATGGGAGGGTCGTGCATTAGCCCGCGGGATGGTAGGCCCAAGTACTGTTAGACGCATTTATAGATCATCACGAAGTCGAAGATCGTGCACGCCCGTGGAGGAGAACACGGGTGGGGGCTCAACCGGGTTCCACGACGTACTGATCGCGCGATCTGGGCGAGGACCGGCAACTGCGGCCAGTCGCTCGCTGATTGCTAGGTATGAGGCAGCACGAGCAGTGAAGAAGACTCACTTTGGTCCGTCGCGCTGCTGATCGTTGCGGGCGGTGTCCATATCATCGCAAGCACTCTATGTTACTAGATCGAACGTCAGAGTGGAGTGCGAAAGTCAGAATCATCGCGCCTGAGGTCGACACAATCACGTCTTGCATGCACAGCTGTTCTACGAGTAACGCTGTGAGCGCTCCGCCCACGACAAGGCACTGCTCTGCGCGCGAAGCAGGAAGTTTAGTGGTAGCCATGCCGGGGCTCAGTTGCGCCGTCGGAACCATCGAGGGAAAACCGCAGCATCAGCTAGGCAGAAATGTACGTTGCGGGCGGAGCGAACGAACCATCGGAGAGATGCTGATCTAAACTACGGTACAAGTAGACGGTCTCCGAGCCCGCGTCGCAGGCAGTAAGCCGTCCTCGAGAAACAGGCCGGCTCACCGAACGCGGTTGTGATGAGGATGCGCCCGTGGAGGGCGGGTAATGGAGCGGCGACAAGGAGTGAAGGGGATTCATGCACTGGATGGCAGCGAAACCTGTGTGACAACCAGAGGCATAGAGTGAGAGAGCAGCCGGAGACATCAGTCAAAACACAGCTGGCCGGAATGCGGCCTAAATTCTTACCGCTGCCCGTATGAGCGGCGTCGCAGACCGAGCAGTGAGCCAAGACGCGACACGCCGCGTATGCGCGACGGGGCGCGCACCCTGCTGGCAGTGCGACACTCGCCCCTCGAGCTAATGAGGATTCAGGCGGAAGAGGTCCAATATGCGGAGAAGAATGGCGAGGGGACGTACTATACGCATTCGGCATCTCGCAGCAGACAGTGTCCCACCACCACGCCTCAGCGTAGACCAGGATAATCCTTGCACCCCAGAATGCCGCACCCGCCACTGCGCCCTCGCTCGGAGCTCCTGATTTCCTGCATCTCGCGCCCGATTCGCGGGAGGTACTGTCGGGGACAATGAACCGGATCTACAGAAGCACAGCGCATTTGTCAGCGTGCACTCGGTGCGGCGTAACCGGAAGGGCACAACCTAGGGATGAGAGCGCAAAGGGGAGACGACGTACCATGTGGTCCAATATGTCAATCCGCGAGTCGAGTAGCGCAGTGAAATGACATGAGGGTGAGGGCGCGTGCGAGGCTACGGACGGGAGGGACGCACCACTTTGTGCAGCGGAGATCGCCCGAGACGCTGCGGGGCATGTACGTGTACGTGCTCCAGATCACCTAGACAGCAGGAAAACACAACGCAATCATGGCGTACACGGCGGCGCGGGCTGCTTTTCAAATGTCTACGGGCACGCGACGCCTCGGGACGTGAGCGGCGCAGGGCCTGCTAGCAGAGTGTGCAAGGGATTACGCACCGAGGCCGACACTGGTCGTACAGTCATCTTTCTCCGCAGCTGGCGGAGCGCAGGAGTCGTAAAAGTAGGCGAACCTGACGAGGGCGTTGCGAGGGTGAGTTCTGTACACGGTCAACAGACGGACCTGTCGAACATGGTGTCTGGGCGAGGAGTGAGTGGGACAGCGGTACTGACAAGCGGAGGGACGCACCGCAGACGTCTCTGAGGTAGAAGAGTCTGTCAGTGACGCGGGCTAGTACGAGCGCGGTTGAGGATGCACCTCTGTCTCCCTGGGAAGCGCAGCCGCCCTGAGTAAGTATATGCGGCATCCCGTACGAGGCATGCCGCTGGGGGAGAGCGCAGTCTGCACCTCGACGGGTAGGTAGTGCGTGTTGCTTGCTTTGAATCGCTGACAGAGGCGAGTGACGGAGAGCGTGGGCAGTCAAACGTGTTGAGGTAGTTGAAAGTGATCGTGTGTACAAACCGGACGGGGATAGTGCGTGGGGGATTGGTAGACGTCTGAGTAGGCAGCAGGTGGGGCATAACCCCAGCAAAGTGAGCGTGCTCGCGCGTCCGGTGTAAACGAGACGACCTGTTCTCCAGTGTATTGGTGGTCTGAGTTAGTGTGCATGGCGAGGGCCCGAGGTTAGGGTATATCGGCGAGTCGGAGCGCGACGAGATGACGTATTGGCTTTGAATGGCATCCCCGCTGTTCTTCGCCCCGCCACCTCTTCCAAAGGCCTAATGAGTGTCCAAGCGGAAGACGTTCATAAAAGAGGGGGACATACTATAGATTTCCGGTGTCACCCAGCAGACTGCATCCCACCACCTCGCCAGAGCCTAGGCACTAAGCCAAGACGCTGAGACATCTATTCTGCCTTGCACCCCAGCACGCCACCCCACCTCCACTTGCAGCTCCGGCTTTACTGAGCCTCGCGCATAATTTGATGAAGACACTCTTGGGAAGCATAAACCCGATCTACAGCCATCCGTCAGCCCTGTATCTGGGCGAGCACCTCACCGACCGGTGCGACGCCACCGGGAGAGCAAGGGGGACACGTACCACGTAATGAGGTGCGTCGACATGCGAGCGGAGTAGCACAGCACATTCACGTGAGGGTTTCTGCGCGGGCGAGGCTGCGGCCGGAAGAGGGACGCACCACATCGTGCATGCAGAGGTCGCCGACAACGATTACAGCTTCACACGCCACTTGCTACAATCTGTATCTGGCGTACTTGAATACTTACCACCATGAATGCTTGGCGCCGTTCTTTCAGGTGTCCGTCGTGCCTCATAAAAGCCAACAAGCGTTTCCGGTAAGTAATCTTTCCTCGTGGGACGAACACTTCCTCACGCTCATGTTAGCAGCCAAGTGGAGTGAACAATAACAACTCAAGATCTCCAATCCCTCTGCGTCGAGTCTTGACGACTCCGAGTCCCAGAGCGATAAGAAGTTGATCGACAGGACTCAAGATACACAGGTCATACACTAATCCAATGCATCGAGGACCCTGCGACGCAACTCCTGCGCAACGTCGACCTCCCTCAGCCCCAACGTCTCGTCATCCTCGAAGAGGCGCGCATACAGCTCCGGGTCATCGTCCCGCAAGAACAGCCTGAGCAGCCCCTTCCCGACCTTACCCACCACGCTCCCCACTTTGTGCATGTTGACGTGGTGCTTCGGCTTCGAGGGGAGGTTCGGTGCGGACGACGCGTGCGTCGTAGTGGCCGGCTTTGGCGGCTCAGTCTTCGTTTCCTTCTTCTTGTGGCGCCGCTCCAGGCTACGCGAAACGAGGTCCATCTCGTCCTCGAAGGAACGGGCGGCGTATCCCGAATTTGACCGTGCGACGTCGCGCGCGATCATCTCGAGCATGGGCAGCTCGCGGGCGGTGACTTCGGTCCGAGTAGGGCGGTGCGAGTGGGTGTAATGTTCCTGGTGCTCAGGGCCATGATGATCGAGGTCGACTGCGTGGTAACCTTCTGTGTACCTGCGGGAGTGTTGGTCGCCCCCTTGAGCAGGAGAAGGCAAATGCTCTGCGGTTGCACTGCCAGAGCGAAGATTGAGTCAGACACAGAGATCTACGTGGGCATCAGGCCTCAGGCCAAGGGCTTACCGCGCAGGGCCATCGGTCACGGGACGAGCAGAGAGTGCTGTTGCGGATGCGACAAGGAGAAAACAGCGGACGACGAAAGATGCGTGCATCTCGGTGGACAGGGGCGAGGTTGAGGACGGCTAGTGTCGTAAGTCGTGACAAAATCGGGTGCTTCGAGGGGACGTAAGACGGCAGAAAGACTGGACGATACATCAGTTGGCAGATCGTAACTATCAACGTTGTCAACGATCGACTTACCAACCAGTGCCTGTGATACCGTGGATGAGCTCAGAAAGAGAAGGAAAGAGGGCAGCGAGCTGGGAGATTGCGAATCAGTTCTGTCTGTATATATAGCCTACTATGATGCTGTGCAAGAGACGTCCATACATAACCTGATCACGCGGGAGGCGCCGCCGAATCTGTCTGTTTCGTTTATGACATCAGCGCTGCTCTGTCGCAGGGCATCCACGGAAGAGGCGCTGTAAATCAACGAGCGCGGTAGACTGCCATGATTGAATATCCATGATTGAATATTGAGCACGCGAGACGGAGCGAGGGACTGATACAGCCTCCGTTGATGCACCGGAGATCAGCAATCGGACAGATAACTTACCTGTTCACACATCTCTTCTAAGGGGACAATCCTGGGGGTTACATTGTGTCCATCTTCACTTCCTCGCTTATCATCCACCCTCGGTCGCCGGGGTACGTGCCGATATGATGAGGTCCGGAAGGTGCCACGATAGCAAGTGTCAGTACTCAATATATGAAGCATTTGATCAACATACTCTATTTATAGCCATGGCATCATCTGACCTATATAAACACCAGCGATGCCCACATCGGATGCTGGACGCGAACGCGCAAAGGCTCCACAAAAATGTTTCAGGTGCGTGTGTTCAGAGATGTAGGCTTGTTGAAAGGCGATGCGTGTATGGAGCGAAGTGAGAAACGGACACTAAGCATCGAGCTGAACGCACAAGGAGCCTTGGGATAACTCACCTAATCAGTCGCTCTCCAGCCGCAAGGACGTGGAGGAGTTTGCACGCGGTCTTGTGAAAGAGATCGTAGCCCGTGCGTTGATGGAGCTTGATGAACCCGACTAATCGTTGTGGAGGCGGTGCCGATACCGAGCTCGTATCACCTTCACGTATTCGGGCTGTGAGGCGGCGTTCAGTATCGTAAGTTCAGAGCCAGCATCAGCCTTACCGCCGGACACGTTCTGGACCGCCAGAATGTTCCAGGAGTCATTGCAGAGTATATTGGCTTCAGGTCTTGGAGTCACGCTGTGATGGAGCCCCCCGCATCGATTTCAGGATCAAAGAGGCTATCCGGAGGATTGTTATAGAGAATAACTTGCAGCCTCGAGTATACCGACGACGATCCCCTAGTCATGTGTCAAAGAGTCGGATCACCGAATGAGCACTGGTGAAGTATCTCAATGTGCACAGTGGTCAGCGCAGGGAAGTAAGGACTACGCGGCACCATTCGACCAAAGCGAATAGTAGGCGAAATGACATGCATAGGAGACTATGACGAGGTATTCGACTCCTTGGCTGGAAGCCACTTTACAGGATGACGGTTGAACATGGGCCACGGCGGCAACACGACCTGGCCAAGAGTTTCAGAGAGAAGGCTCGAACGGCGCTGCGATTGAACGTACCACGAACAACAGTGCAGACACGACACCGAAGACAACGAAGGTGACTTTCAACGACTGAAGCGCGAGGCCAAGAAGAAACGCGAACACCTGCGAATCAAACCGAGTGTGAGACTGTAGCCTGGTGGTAGCCGAACTGAACCACTCACCGAGGCTGCTATCAGAGTGAACTTGGCGATGTTCTCGACGAGTTTCTGCCCCTCAAAGTCCTGACGGTGCGTAGATAAGCTACGTAGACCGCAATTAGGTGCATACAACTCACTATCTTACCCTCCAGGAGCCCGAAGAAAGACTCTTTGAGATCCGTAGACATGGCTGTGGGGCACACGGTGGCTGAGACGAACCCGTGGCGCGTGTGGTGGCGAGGGAAAGCGTACTATCCCGGTATGGCAAGTGTTGCAACTGTGCGACGCCGGCCCGCACCCGCCGAGTTGAAGGCGTCAAATCTTCGTGGATGCCGTAGCAGCTCAATCTCATGTGTCCGAACCTCACACTAGAATCAAGGCGCATAATATACCTATGAAGCACACGAGTGGCCGCTATAATGTTCTGAAGTACAATGGAAATGTATGCAAAGATACGCGCAGCTACAACCATAAGTTAAAATGCCCAGACCGGTTCATGGCGTGGGCTGGGGAGGGGGTACAGAGTGTCTTATTACTGGGTATTGTCGCCCGGCCTTGGCGTCCTCGTTACAGTCGTGACCGTGGTTACCGTCGTGGTCGTAGTCGTCCGGGTTGTTGTGATATACTCCTTTCCCTCGGACACGATGATCGTCTCCGAGACCACAGGCTTGGTCTCGCTGCGCGCGATCTTCTCTTCCTCCTCCGAGTCCTTAGCGGCGGTGCAGCGCGTGAAACGCCATAACTGGCAGAGCGCGTCCGGCCGAGCGGGCATGAGCTGGACCTACAGTGGGGGAAAGGAAGGCCTTCAGATAGTCATAACGAGGAGACACGTGCATTCCTCACCTTCGTTCCCGGCTCCGTGTTTCCCCAATCCGCTAGATCCATGACGAAGCTGGTATTTGGCCATGATATTCTTATGGCAGTGTTCGCATCAGCATCAGGTATAGGTTTCCGTAGGCAGCTGAACGCAGTCCACTTACCGGATAGCACCTTTCGTGCTCTCGTCGAACTCGACGTTCCAACTCACCGGGTACGGACTCGCAATGATAGGCGCGTACTCGCGGAGCTCCTCCACCGTGAGATATAGCCCGCACTGAGAAGGGCACGCGCTGCGGATCATATATCCCTTGCCGCTTGGGATGAACTCCCACTGCCAGTGGATGATGTTCAGTCAAAAGCGCGGAAGGCGAGGAGGAGGCTAGCTTACCTGTTGGTTGGGCCCCATGTGAATTGGCCATCCGATCAAATTGCGCTGGTCAGCACCGCAGAGATCGAGTGCAGTCCCGCCGCGTGCATTCACGAGGACGTGCGTGCCGGGTAGCCAGATGTGTGTTGGTGAGTCCGAGACATGGGCTCCGGCATCGGGAACATTGGTGACGGGCTGTTCTCCCTCCGATGGTGCGTTCGCCTCCGGAGGCACAGGGGGTATCAGCAACTCGAGTTCATCGCCTGATTTCTTCCCGTCCGCATCCTCTACGCCGCTCTCCTCAGCGACCTCCGCCCTCTCCTCGTGATTGACCCGCACGCCGACCTTCGGCGACTCTGCACCTGGCATGTCGACTGATGAAGACAGTGTCGAGGACTTGCCGATGGAGGCGGGTTTGCGCTTCGGCGAGAGCTGTGTGCTCGGGGTGTTGCCCATCTTGCTTGCGTTTGCTGACGACGAGGATTGGTCTTGGGAGTGGCGGCTCGCAGAGCGGCCGGACCGTTTTATCCTGGAGGTGAAGGCTCTAGCAAGCATGGCGATCCGTCGTGTGCGGGGATAAGTGCGGTGCGCTCCTCCTGGTATATGTGCTGCTTCGTGCGTGTATGTCGCGTGTGGTGCGTTCGGTTGCTGCGCTCTGCTGGGGTGCCGAGGTGTGGTGCTCTAGTACGTCTCCGCAAGGCATCTATGTCTGCACCTCCGTGCATCGCCACGGAGGCCGTCTGCTGCTTGTCGGCTGCAGTGATCTAGTCGCAGCGTTTGTGATCCGCGTTCGGGCCCCACCGCGCGTGGTTGCACGTCGAACAACACGCGTTCTGAGCGTGAAGTTGATCCCGCAGTTGCGGGTGTCCACGTCATTGACTATGAAGTGAGCATCGGCATCATAAGTACACGCAGTTGCAGTCGCAAGTACTTATAGTAGGCCTTTCCGCCGGATTGACTTGCTTCGCTGGAACGCCGCCATTGAGGAGCTGATGAGCGTAGTAAGGCATGTGGTATCTGGCGCACCACAATCTGTAATGTTAATTCACAGTATTTACGAAGGTATAATGGATTTTCATACCTATGTGGCCCTCGCGCGAGGATCACTGACCCTAGTGTGACAGTCTGAGTGAGCTCCTTGAAAACGTTAACATGGCGCTAACTGGGCGCTCCAGGGGCGACGCGTAGAAAAGATGCCACGTGATCGACATCAGGCTTGCCACCAGCGCGCCGCAACGGAGCGCGAACCCCGCTTCCACTCTTTCCATCCTCCATCACACCGCTTCAATACACAACATGGGCGTTGGCGAAGAAGGCGAGGATATTAAGCCAAAGCTCAACGTCAACATCGAGTACGAAGGCCAGAGTACGTCCCAGTCTGCGCATTTTCTCTGCCCAGGGACACTGATGGATCGCTTGTCGCGTCGGGTAGTTTGTACCATGAAGCTGAAGTCTGTTACGCCCTTCGCGAAAGTCTTTCAGGCAGCAGAGGTGAGTACTCCAACCGTTACAGACGTACTGCTCTCTGCTCACCAGTGGGTATCGGTAGAAACGATTCAACAAAGAGCCAGGTCAGTTCAGGCCACCTCCAATGGACCGCCTAAGCGTGAACCATAATGGTGCTTTGCAGGGACGTTGAAATTCTTGTTCGAGGGTCAGAGACTACGAGCCGAGATGACACCAGCCGAGGTACGCCCCACCAGCAACCTCACTAGTGAATTCGCCTGACGCTGACTCGGCAGGTCGCGATGGAGGACGGAGACACGATTGATGCCCATCTGGAGCAGGTATGTAGCTTGCCGCTGTTGAGTCCGCGACCCTAACATATATTTTCCAGCTTGGCGGTGCCCACTGTGGCCAGTCAATGGCATCGACATAGTGTTTTTCTCTCCGCCGTATCGTCCGGCTATCCCTCTATTCCTGCTACTGTATTTTGGGATACCGGCTTTGTGATAGTCTTTACAGTTATGTCTCCTTATTGGGCTCTCCTTGCAATATCATTATGATCCTCAGCGCTGTCGCCCGGTGTACTTGTATCATATTTTTGACCGAGCGCATGCTTCAGAGACGTGCATACATGTTCTGAGCGTCTCCGTACCTGTGGGCCAAGCTCGGCGGCCCACTCTCCCAAATGCGACGACCTAGCAGCGTGCGGCGTGGTGACCCTGCACGAAATCCATACTCCTGCCAATCTTGTCGCCTTCGAATCCGCGGCCTAGAGAACGACCTAATTCAAGTGCTACTATTTACTCTCAATACAACGGATTTGTGATCTTGTGATGGCAAAGCACTGAATCTCTTGAAACCCCTGACGAACATGTCCGACAGTATCGTACTCCTTCCTGAAGACGTTGACGACATCACGAAGTATGATGAAGGAAAACACACGCGGCACTTCCGAGGCTGGTTGAGCTATGCGTTCGCAAGGTATGCGCACATCCTCAGGTCTGGCAAGGAGCTGACGCACTGCACCCTTGACTGCTCCAGCGAGGTGTTCGTGATTGTGTCGTTGACACTGTTCCTGCCCATCTGTCTCGAACAATTCGCAAGGTGAGCTTTGACGTCTGGTATGCTTGCGCGAGTTCATGTCACACCATAGAGACAATGGTTACCTCCTTCCCGATCGTACGCAACCATGCAAAGCTGCCCAAAACACTTCTTCTCCTGCTGAGCCAAGTGAAGCACGTTGTGTAGTGAAGATTGGCTGGGCATGGATAGACACTGCGAGCTTCAGGTGCGTCGTCGTGCATATCACCAGAGAGCTACAAGCCTGAATCGCCCAAGTCTGTATGTCTATTCGATCTCCGTCGCACTCCAGGCCCTCACCGTCATCTCCATGGGCGGGATAGCAGACCACCGTACGTCTTTGTCTCACTGTCCTCGCCGCGTACACTCACTGCAGCGCCCCAGCACCCCACCGCAAGCGGCTCCTCTTCGCCTTCGCCGCCCTCGGGTCCATATCCGCAATGTTCTTCCTCGCCATCCCGTCCTCTTCGCTCATCTGGCCCGCCGTCGGCCTCCTCGCGATCTGCGCCAACGTCGGCTTCGGCGCGTCCTTCGTCGCCCTGAACGCCTACATCCCCTCGCTCGCGCGCTCCACCCGCGAAGTCACCGCCGCGCAGGCAGAGCTCGTGCGGCTTCGCGAGCTGCACGCCCAGCGCCCCGCAGCGCCACCCACGCCGTCGATATCGGACGCGGACGCGGACTCGGGCTGGGAGCCCCTCCTCGCGCCGCCGCCCGCGGACACGGATCACCCGGACGTGCTCGCGGCGAAGCTCGCGCACGACACCGCGCTATCTGCAGCGACGGCGCGGATCTCGTCGCACGGCATCGCACTTGGGTACGGCGCAGGCATCGCTCTCCTGCTCCTCGCGCTCATACCTGTCACGCGTCTCGGCGGCTCGACGTTCGCGCTCCGCCTCGCGGTCGGCCTCAGCGGCGCGTGGTGGGCACTGTTCTCGCTTCCCGCGGCGTTGTGGCTGCCGAGTGCGGCGAGTGCGCGGATCACGCTGGGAGCGGAGGTGGAGCGGGAAGAGTGGAGCGCATGGCGAGAGATTGTGGGTGCGTGGAAGAGGCTCGGGGGGATGCTGCGGTGGAGGGAGATCAAGCGGCTTCGGAACACATTCGTTTACCTTGCTGCCTGGTTCTTGCTCTCTGACGGTGAGTGGTTTGCCTTACATTCGCGGCAAAGGTTGATGTCCCTTGCAGGGTTCACGACCATCACGTCGACGGCATTGCTCTTTGGGAAGACGACGTTGGGGATGCCGCCTTCGGCCCTCATCCTCATTGGTGTACTCACCCCTACCGCAGGTATCCTCGGCTCGATCCTCTGGCCTATCCTCCAGCGTCGGCTGAGATGGTCGAACCTGCGTATCCTCGTCGTGCTCGTCATCATGGCATCACTCATCCCGGCATACGGCTGCCTTGGCTTCTTGCCTGTCTTCCAGAGTTCCGGGGTCAAATTCGGGGGCCTGACCACATGGGGAGAGATGTACGTCTTGGCAGTGTACTTCGTGAGTAGTGCGGCATTCAGGGGCTGGCCAGGAGTGCTCATGCCTGCCGCTCCAGGGCGCCGTGTATGGGGCTTTCCAAGGCTATGCTCGAGCATTCTACGCAGAACTCATCCCCCCAGGGGAAGAGGCAAGATGGTACCGTTACATATCTTGTGCGGAGTTTATGAGCTAATTTCTATCTAGGTACGGCCTCTTTTCGATCACTGATAAGGTACGTTGCTCCAGGCTCGAAATTGGCAGGGGCGCTGATGACCACTGTAGTCGAGCTCGTTCGTGGGCCCTCTCTTTGTAGGGCTCATTGCAGACACCACTGGGAACATCCGCTATGCGTTCTTCTTCCTAGTCTTCATGGTGTGGCTCGCCGTGCCCATTTTGATGTGCGTGGACGTGGAGCGAGGACGGGACGACGCTATGCAGTACACGTATGCTGAAGACCTCTAACGTACGTTTCCGTCTTGCCACTCACTCTTCTTGTATTGTACAATATGGACAGGCCTGCACAATCTACTTTAGGTCTACTCGGGACTCGCAGTTGTGGAGCGAGTTCGGCAATCCGATAGTGTGCCGAGAAGTTGGTATGCCCGCAGTAGTGTCTGTTATACTGCCAACTCGACTTCTCGATTCTTTTACATCCCATTCCGAGTCACACCGGCCTTGCTCCAGTATTCGCTCTGCTACGTTCGGGAACTTGAATTTGATGAGTGGTGCGTTACCGGCTGATAAGATTAGATGGCAACGGGACAATGCCGCCATCGGGGCGCCGGGGGATAACCCGATAGTCCTAATCGGCAGCTCTTCGATTTATAACGCCATGTTCGCAGGCGTGGGGGCCGCACGGCACCCACTGCTATCGCGGTTTCCCTGGTCCAGCCATGTCTCAAGTCGAGGTAGATACACCAGCTCCTCCTCCGGGTGTAGATGAGCGCCAGCCGCTGCTCAGCAATGCGGAGCGGGATCCTGAAGAGCAGCTTGAAGACGACGAGAGCGACGACGTCCCTCTGGAGAAGAAGGCGACTTGGTGGACGTGGGGATGGTATGGTGTTGGGACGGTCCTGATTGGGGTTGCGCTGGGTTTCTTCATCAAGGGATTCATTGATGCAGACGATGTGGAGGTGCGTTGGTCGTGGACGCATATTGAAGAAACCCAAAGTTGACGATGCACCTCGCAGTTTGACTTGAGGAAGGCACTCAAGAGTGCGCTAGGAGGAGGGCTGAGCGGCGCCGCAGGTACGCCAATCGTGGTATCTGTAACAAGCGGGTCTGAAGCAGCCACACTCCACTAGCTATGGTGCTGCAAGTGCTTACTCTCATGCCGCTCCGCACCGTTATGAATTACCAATATCGCTACGGAACGACGACGACCCAAGCGATCAAGACGTTGTACGCCGACGGCGGCTGGACGCGGTACTACCAGGGGCTCACCGCCGCCCTGTTCCAAGGGCCTCTGTCGCGGTTCGGCGACACGGCCGCAAACGTGGGCATCCTCGCACTCCTGCAGAGCAACACGTTCATGAGGCGGCTGCCCGCGCTCGCAAAGACCGTCTTCGCGAGCCTCGCCGCGGCGCTCTTCCGCATGGTGCTCACGCCTATCGACACCGTGAAGACGACGCTGCAGACGGAGGGCAAGCCCGGGCTCGCGCTCCTCCGCGCTAAGATCCGGCGATATGGCTTCGGCACCCTGTGGTACGGCGCGTGGGCTACCGCGGCGGCGACGTTCGTCGGGCACTATCCCTGGTTCAGCACGTACAACGGCCTGGACGATGCGCTCCCGCAGCCGAACACGCTCTTCGAGAAGCTCTCCCGGCAGGCGTTTATCGGCTTCTGCGCGTCGGTCGTCTCCGACACCGTGTCGAACTCGCTGCGGGTCATCAAGACGTATCGCCAGGTCCACCGTTCGCGCGTTGGCTACATGCAGAGTGCGCGGGACGTTATTGCCGCGGACGGGCTGAAGGGGCTGTTCGGTCGTGGCTTGAAGACGAGGATAGTCGCGAATGGGTTGCAGGGACTGATGTTTTCGATCCTTTGGAAGTTCTTCTTGGATTTGTGAGTACCTGTTGCCCGTGTTCCATGTGGGGAGACTAAAGAAGAACTGCAGATGGAACGACAAGACGAAGTAGACATTGACGGACGTTGCTTATAGTATAACCTGGCTCCGTTCCTCCACGGGGCGACTACGTGCGCAGGTTCGATGACATGCGTCTATGCTATCGCAGCGTGTCTGCAGCTGGGTATATGCGCCGAATACAGATAGAAGTATTCTTGGTTGAGCTCAAATGTATCCATTTGAGCCTCGATGTATAATGTTCAGCCATGGCGATTGAGCTCGTTGACATCAAGGGTCTTCTAATTATGTGGGGATTCGAGGCAAGGAGGGTGTCAACAGGACGAGTCCCGTTGAAAGCGACGTCAACTGTGCTGCTGCGAAAATGTCGCTCGCACCTCATTCATCACTAGGGTAACGCCGGGACTCGCTCAGCGGCCCACCATTATGGGAGAAATTGCTTTTGTGCCGTCGTAGAATGTGTAGTGCGCGGATGCTAGTCCTGCTTACTGCCGGGGCAAGATACAAAAAGGCATGTCATCGCCATCAAGTCATCCACTCCCGTCGCAAGCATCCACTAGGAGCACGGTGTCTGCACATGCCCACGTCTGAGACAGTCACTAGTACTAGACCACAGGCCTAAGAGCTCGGAAATCGCTCGTCTGTACAGCTCAGACATTCTGCCAGACTGGATTCGTATCTTGAGAGGGACGGGTTTAGTAAATACATACACAGGATAGAAGTTCAGTCAGAGGAACAATGACAGCAGTGGGGTCATGGATAGCCACAATGCAGTCGTCGGTGATAGCGTGAGCACCTCATAACGGGAGCGAAAATACAGCAGTATAAACACGGGCTTGGGTAGCAGGGCGACGGTATCAAGCTCGGGATTCCAGGTGCGAGGGGCTTTACGAGAATTTCCACCTATTATACGGGCGCATGTCAGAAGGCGGTAATGCGGTGAGGGTAAGGATACATACGTATTATTACAGAGTGTACAACTGTTGGAAAGCAAATACGTGACCATGCGCGTCTTCAGAGCAACAAGCAGAGATACATACGTTACTACGAATGTCTAGGGATCATTCAGATCATGAGCGGGCTATAGCCATCCACTAGTGGATGATTGCGCGTACAGTACTAATCGGTTCATCGTGTGCTTTACGGTAACGGCACTTCCTCTGTAACGACACGTCAATAACGGGGCACATATGACAAACGGGGTACAGACCTGCTTGCAATAGCCACACTGGAAGGCATCCGTCTCAGCCCCAAGCGCCTCGAGCTGGTTCTCCTCGTTGATGTTGCTGTTAGTCGCCTCCCGCTCCTCCTCCGCCACTGTATCCTGCCACATCGCACAATCAGCAGCCTACCACTTTGCTGTATTTCCCCCGGGAACGGGCTGACCTGACTCGACATCTTGCAAAACTTGATGGCGGCAAGGTCACCGCTGACGACGCTCTCGCGTAGGATCGGGTCGTTCTTGTCGTTGACGAAGAACGAGCGGAGCTTGCTCTTGAGTCTTGTACGCGGCCGTCGTCCCGCTGTAAGGTAGATACTGCACGTGACTCAACCACATGTGGCAGGGCCCGTGCTGAGCCGCAAGGCTCAACCTGAGAGATGAACAACGTTCATCCACCAATACTCAGTGAGACCAACGCAGAATGAGACTTTGAAGTGCGCAAACCCGGAGTGCAACAGAGCATGCGCGGGCATTGAAGCGATGATAGTACAGCTCGACAACGTGCTCAGGTTGTCCTCAGTGCACTTCACAAAGGTAGATCGAGGACCAGGAGCTCCTAAGTATGTACACTTGCGAGAGCTCACTCAAGCCCGACAATCTCTATTTCCGCCCTCGCGAACAAGTCCTCGCCGCCACGCACCGAGCGGCGGCGGTGACGGACGTGCCGTGCCGGGCTCGGAGGAGGGGCAGGCGGCGCCGGGTCAGGCGACGGCGAGTGCGGCCGTGGACGCGGGATGTTGCCTTGGCCGCGCGCAACAAGCCCGTCTACGTAGTCCCTCTGGGAAAGGGCATAGTCGTTGGGGGAGCGGCTGAACCTAGCAACAGGTGAATGTAAATGACATCGAGTTCAATAGTAGCTCGGGCATGAGATGGACATACATGTTCACTGGGAGTGCGAGAGCCAGGGCGACCACAGCGGTAGTTGTAGCTGCGGCGAAGATGATACTGTAACGCATGATGTTTCAACAAAAGCAGGACTACATGAGACAAGCGGTCAGACAAAACTGAATGAATGCAGGAAGAACTTGACGTACCAACCAGTGCCTCTGCTTGGGAGTGAGCTCGAGAAGGAGAAGTGAGCTGAGGAATCTACCGCATCTGAACCTGGTTTTATTCTCTCAGTCCCATTCCTCCATAGCGCAAGTAATGGTGCACATGTCAGCATGGATGGCCACAAAGACTCCGTGTGGTGCTGACTGCAATGACACAGAGCAATGACTGAGTAGCTGTCCCACAGTTTTGCAAAGCCACCAATCAACGATCTGTCAGGGCTCTGGAAAGTGCGCACGAGTAGCACAACTTACCTATAGCAGGACGGTCTAGCGTCACAACAGATAATTCCAATGGACCCTAGTGCATCCGAGTCGCCGGCATCAGCCTGAGGGAGTGTTCCACCCTCGGTATACAGAAGGAGAAATAATCTTTGGGCTAAGCATAGCCTTGATTTTCCTAGTGAGGGAGCTGACCACGTACAGCCAAGCTTTAGATAGATACCAAGGCATGGTGGCTACTTGCAGCATGATGACTGACACTACGCGCGAGCGAAGAATCAGAATGTGGCCTTCAATTATTGCCCGGACCAACGGCCATTGGCCTAAAGGGAGGGACATTCCACGAGATAGACGGAGACTCACGAACGACTGCATATTGCTGAAAAGGCGCACATCTTCAGCTTAGCATCCGGAGGGCTGAAAGCGGGTGCACTGGCTACTGGCAATTCCGGTACTAGCGAACTTGTGAGCTTTCCTTGCGCCGATGCGGAAGACTCACACGTCTCCGTTGCCGACGAACGGATGACACTAGCGGGGCTGTTGTAGCACTCAAGGGTATGCGGTACTATTTCCGGATACAGAGGTTGTGACCCCCGAATCTCGACGTAGGGAGATAATGCAAGATCACGGAGGTCCGGAAACTTGAAGAAGGGACGAATCACGATGAATACTGGTCGGAGTCGTGATGGGGCAACAGGCATGATCAATACCTGTTCCATCCGTATACAAACGCAGGACTCTGTGGAAACGATACGCCCAGAATGGCCACAGAGTGGGGGGATGTGGGCGGGTCGTTGTAACACGCGCGATCGTTGAATGCGGCGGCAGGCGAACTAGTCGGATCCCAGACTTCTAATTGCAAAGGACCCGTTCTGCCAGTACTAATGTGATGCATTCCACGTAGGCTGAGGCAATATCTGTAGAGCGGCAGCTGAGAGAGAGGGCGGGTCCAGCGGTTGGTACGCTGCATATGATGTGGGACACTCCCAGCGAGAAGTTGATGAACCACAGCCGGACCAAAATGGTAGGCCGTCGTGGCGTCCGTCTAGTCCGAGATTCCAGGAGCGCCCGAGGAAACTACCTCAGTATGGCGTAACCGTCACTCAGTGGTTGGTGCACACAGAAGATCTTGATCTTACCCAAACCGCCAGATTTCCGAAGGAAGAGATTTCTTATGACAGACTGGCCAGTCTGCTTCAAACATGGATTTATTCCTGAGAACATATCATAGAACAGACTCTCGGACAATTTTCTCAGAAATTATAACACGGATATTGGCATGCCACAAGCCAATGGGTAAAGGCAAGGTAAAGGAACCCCCGTGGGTAAAGGACCCGCGGTACACTGTATAGGCACACGGCGGAATCGATACTTAGGAACGTCAAGTTGTACAATGCGATGAACTGCATTGACTCGGACCCAGTAGCTCCGGATGGTATAGCATTGGTACAGGTAACGGTTAGTGTCGATAAGTAATCAGCATATGCAGAGCGGGCATCCGAAACGTGAAATGACGGTCGATTCTACTCGTACGGTAGGATTTGAGGCGTTGCGAAAGTAGGTACGCGAAATAGAGAAGACTAGTCGAATGTAGTACCGTCATAGGTATAGATCGTGAGAACATCACCCAGTAATGAACACAAAAACGAACACTCGTAACCATCGTCAGAGCTTCAGCTCAGTCAAAACCCTCCGAGCCAGCATCCCATATTGCCACCCATCTCCACCTGCTCGGCGGAACTGAATTCCATGTAGCGGTAACCATGGCACCTGCGGAACTATCAGCAAACCCGGACCACTACAGCCAGTATAACACTGACCTTCACAATGTTGATCTCGAACCGCACTGCTAAGGAGTTTGCACCCAGGGTCTCAAATACCTCCGGAGCCACCTCGCCCGTCGGGAGCGCACTCAGCGTAGGCTGGGGACTCGCGGCATAGTCATGGGGAATGGGGGGCAGGATCTTGCCCTTGGTCGGCGACGTAGGCCGCGGCGTGGCATCCTCCGCCGGCAGAGGGCTTGGCTCCGCGATGTCAGCCCGCACGCCCTCCTGCGGTGCATTTTTGTGCGCGTCGGCAGAGACCTGGAAGAAGGACGACGAGGCACTGCTCGCCGTCGCGCTCAGGATCGTGCCGCCGGAGGGCCGACTCGGGAGCTCCTTCTCCTTGGTCTCCGGCGTCTTCTCCTTGTCTTTGACACTCTTCGTTCCAAACGAGAGTTTCGACGACTTCCTCGCGACAGAGCGCCTGGTCGTCCCAGTCTCATCCGAGCCGTTTGACGTTCGCTTTCGATGCCTTTGCTCTGGAGAGCGCAGCGTCGCTTGAATGGAGGCCATATCAATAGACGGCATGTGGATGCACTCGAATCCGGTCTTCGTCTCGCGGTACTGCACTTGCATCCGGTCCAGGACACGTCGGATATCCGCTTTGATGGCAGCAGGCGTTTTGGTAGACGTCGTGGCCACGCTAAGTGGGATGTGAGCTACGGCATGAGGGACCAAAAAGTCTTGGGAGCACACCTGAACAAGCCTTTCAAGTATACAGGCTTGAAATCCTTCTCATCTGCACTGCTTTCGTCCGCTCTGTGGGAAGGTGTAGCAGCATCCGGGGACGAGGGCTCGTCTTGCGCCTCTGCATCCTCATCCTCCTCGTCCGTGCGCCCAAACAGCCTGTCCGTCAACGGCGCCCGGTAGTCAGTGGAGTACCCCGTCGATGGCCGACGCCGACGCCCAACAGATCCTACAGCACTCGCGAACAGCGCCGGGCCCGCGCTGTTCCTCCGCTCATGCCTCGCATGGCGGCCATGCGGGTCGAGTACCGTCGCAGCGCGCCGGTGGGGCGTCCCGATCGGCTGGCTCTGGCTCTGCGTCACCGTGCCCACCGGGGCCGAGTCGCCGCTCCTGCGCACCTCCGCGCTGCGCTTCTCGTCCACCAGCAGTCCGTGCTCGTCTACAACCTTCTCGGTCATCTCCCCGGACGGACGCGGCGACACCGTGTTGAAAATGCTACCGCGTTTGATCGTCCCACTCGTCGAGCGCCGCGAGCCGTCGCCATCGCTGCGGCCCGTGATGAGGCTCCCGAACCGGCGCACAAGCGTCGCGCCCGCGGACATGGGTACCTTCTGCTCATAGTCTTCGCCGTGGGCGACGTGCGACTGCTGCTCCGCGTAGGATATGCGTTGCGGGCCCGCGGATCGCGGTGGCTCAAGTGCTGTTGGATCAGGGCGGATGCTGAGCGTCGCATACTCGTTGACGGGCTCGACGCCGCCTCCGTTGAACAGTGGGCGGCTTGATAGTGGGCGCTGGCCTGTGAGACTGTGGCTGCGGCGATGTGCTGACTGTGCAGACGCCGCAGGCGCACGGGGCAGGGGCAACGTTCCCCTTGCCGGGCTGTTGGGAGCGGATGCTGCGGTGATGGTAGTACGTGGCACGGCGAGTGCGGCGTCCCGCGCCCGGGGTTGTGCGGCGAAGGTAGCGGACACAGGAGACGGAGCGGGGCCCGCGGAGGCGTCGTAGGACATACCCGAGAAGTGCGAGGTCTCCGGCGCTGGCAATCGTGGTAGCGGCATGCTGTAGTCTGGCTTCGCGGGCACTGGGTCCTTCTTGCTACGGAGAGTGGGCTGCGAGAGCATCTTCGCATTCTCAGGGTGACCCTCCCCGCTGAGATGGGCATCCGCCTGAGGCGACGCCTCGAGCGAGAGGTTGGAGTTGGCAAAGTGACCTGGGCCGTAGACCTTCTCCCGCTCCATCTTCTCCCGCGAGAGGAAGTAAATCGAAAGGAGGGGGTGGAAGCCATACGTGGGGTCTGGTGGCTCGCGCTGGCCAGGGTCAATGAGGGACGAGTTCAACAAGTGGGAGGACGAGGTGGGCGGCGAGCCCGCAAAGGGCGAGCCGGGCGGAGATGAAGCGGGTGAGAAGAACTTCTTGCGGTAGAAGTCAAAGCCCGAAAATCGCCGCTTCGCCTTGGAGGGTGTGTCGTTCTTCCCATTGACGGTATGCGACCCGTCCGAGATCGCGAGCGAGGAATTAGAGAGGGATTCCCAATGCCGCCCGCTCCCGTTCCGTCCGTTCGGGAGCATACGCTTGCGCTCCCAGTGCTGCACCGCCCGGTAGTAGGGCTCGGATTCGAGGATCTCGACGAGCTTATGCTCGATCTCCTCCTCCGTTCCGAAGTCGAAGCCCTTCATGCCTCGGATCACGGCCCGATCGAGTTCGTCGGACCGCAATGGCTCGCGATGTACCAAGTGGGAGTCAGGCGGGCCCGAGAAGCCTCGTACCATCCACGGATGAGCGAGCACCTCCGCGAGCGAGGCTCGGGCAGCCGGATTTGTCACGAGCATTCGCGTCAACAAGTGCTTGCACTCTGCGACACGTTAGGGCGCTAGGGGGCAGTGGAGCGGGAAGGGTCACGCACCTGCGCTCAACCAGACAGGGTACTCGACCAGGCCACGCTTGATCTTTGCGTGGAGAGCGGGCATGCTCTGGTCGTCAAAGGGCACCTTGCCACATACCAGCACGTACATAACAACTCCAAAGCTCCACACGTCTACCTCGGGGCCGGTGTAAACCTTGGCGTTGAGCAGCTCCGGCGCAGCAAAGTAGAGCGAGCCGCAGAACGTCGACAAGTGATGCACAGGATCGTACAGGTTGGACAAGCCGAAGTCGATGATCTTGATGTTGCCCGTCTGCGAGATGAGGATGTTCTCGATCTTCAGATCACGGTGGACGACGTTGTTCTTGTGGCAGTAGTCCAGCGCACTACCGATCTGGCGTGCAAACTTGCGCGCAACTCGTTCCCGGAGCCGGCCATGGCTGATGATGTAGTCGAGCATCTGTCCCCCGTTGACGTACTCCTGCACCATGTAGTAGTGATGCGCATGCACGATCATCTCGCGCATTCCGCAGATGTATGGGTGATGGAGCAGCATCGACAGTGCTGCCTCGCGGAGGATTCGGATCTCCTTCGACGCATCCTTGGATGCTTGCTTTGCCGCGGCATCCGAATTGCTCGTGCTACCGCTCGCCGGGGTCGCCCGTGGTAGAATTTTGACAGCGAGCTGGGGGCCGGCTCTAGATGCATACACGACGAACGAAACGTCTACTCACCTTCTCGCCGGTAATGCTATGATGTGCCAGCTTCACTTTACCCATGCTCCCCGCCCCCAAAGTCTTGCTGAGCGTGTAGTCGCCGAGGATGCGGTTGGTGCTGCGCGGCTTAGTTGACTCCCGACCGCGCCCGTCGTCGCGGGACTCGCGTTCTGGGGTTGCATAGCTATTGGGAGGCATGGAGGTCGGTCGTGGCTTGTGTGCAGTGGACGTCGACCGCCTGCTGGGCGCGGGGCTAGGCGAGGGTGGTGGAGGTTGGCTCGGAGGGTGAGGGTTCGGGAGATGGCTCTGTTCGCGCGTTCCAGGCGGCTGCGTCACGGGTGATGGGTGGGCTTTCTGCGAGATGGGAACATCGAACTCGTGGCCTACCACGATGCCGCCATGCGACGGGGTCGTCTGGCCTTCCTCGGTGACCTGGGGGAGAGGTTGGCCTGCGGTCGGAGGCAAGGACATAGGATATGTCGCCATGCACCGCGTTCGACACGTAGATCGGGTGGGTCGAAAACAGAGGTCTTAACTACGTTGGTCGCCTGAAGACACCCCACACGTCGTCCCAGACAGTCCGCAGCAGACCAGAGATGATGGAGAGTAGGAGAAGGGGTGAAAGGGGAAGAGGACACGGTGATGGTCAGCGTGAGAGGTGCGTTCGGCGCCAACAAGTACGTTCGTAGAGGGAGGTCCGCGCCTTCAACTTGAATCAACTTCTTAAACTGCAGCTGACGTCGACAAGTGAAATACACGTTCAGGCTCTCTCTTCGATATGTACATCTCACTTTGCCAATAGTACTAGTCTGATCAACAATTACTGATCAACACGTTGCGCCGTGCAAGTGCGGGGGAGCTTCCTGATCCGGCAAGTACATGGGGCTTTACACTAAGCAGACCTTAGACACTCATCTCCGAGCGGCGAGCGGTCGTAAATTTGGGGCCGATGTACATGCAGCGAGAAAGTACTTTCATAAGCGTTGAATGTCGAACAGCTACGGGCCACCGTCGAAGCCACGCTAGCGATCATAGGAAGCTCACTCCATTCGCGCCGACAAGGTTGCATGCAATTGTTCAGGCTTTACTTGATCGCAGAGGAGGGGCGAACCATATTTTGACGGACCAGACGTACACTATGGGCTCATTGTCACGCAGACTGCATACCCGAGGCAAACGCATGCGCCTGCGCTCGACTGCCAATCGTTGACAAGTATAGGTAGGCAGCGTAAGTACAACATGTACAGCACAGCAAGAACGATGCATTACGCAGCGGGACATAGTACACCAGTGCCGCGCATTATTGCGCCTGCTCAGCATAAATCTACACGGAGGTTGTTAGCAGCGAGGCAACGTGACAGGGAAAGGCGTACCTTGATGGTCTTATCCGCGCCGCCTGTGATGAGGCGGGTCCCGGTCATGTCGAATGTCGAGCAGAACACGCCTGCTTCAGCCTCCAGGGAACCAGGTTGCGGGATATCGTCCATGTTCTGGAACGCGGTTCCGGTGTCATAGTCCCAGAGCGTGAGCGTCCCGTTGTCACCTGCGGGCGGCCTCCATTAGCGCTTTGTGTGCCCAGGCAATCTTGCTAGACATACCTCCGGAGAAGAAGACACCCTCTGAGTTGACGGAGAGCGTGTTGATGATAGCGTTATGCCCACCGAAGTTGAAGACGAAGGCCCCCTCAGGGCACTTCCATTTCTTGATGTTGTTGCCGCCAGCGGATGCAGATGCGAAGGAGTACTCCGTCGGGTGGATCGCCAATGCACGGACGGACTTCTTGTGGTGGGTCAATGTGACCATAGTCTTCCCCGCGGCGAGGTCCCACAACCTACGCGCATGGATGAGACGCCGCCTACTAGCGGAACCAACGAAGTACGCACCGCACAGTTGAGTCCATACTGCCCGTGATCACCTGCGGATCCGACTCTTGGCACTTCACGTCCGCCACCGTCGCCGTGTGCCCTGACAAAACGTGCACCTGCGCCTTGGTCCGCATATCCCACACGCGGGCCGACGCGTCGCGGCCGGAAGTCACAAGGATATCGAGAGTCGGGTGCAGCGACAGTGCATATACACCCGAGAGGTGCCCATGATAGTGCCGGATGACCTTGTTCGCCTCGAGGTCCCAGCACTTGACCATCTTGTCCTCGCCGCAGGAGAACAAGTACGGGTGGCGCGATGAGACAGCAAGCCCACGGACTGTCGAGATGTGTCCGGTGAGCGAGAGACGTAGCTCGCCCGACGCGAGGTCCCAGATCTTGATGACGCGGTCGCCCGCGCCCGTCGCGAACCACTTGTTCCCTGGCTCGACCGCGACGCTGCGCACCCACCCGAGGTGTCCGGAGATGACACGCATGAGCTTCCATGGCGAGTGGTACGTCGGTTTGACGGTGCGTATTGTTTTGTGGAGCTGGAGGGCGCGGGAGAGGTTGCTGGCGGAGGTGAATGTGGATGGCTGCTGGGTGGGCGTGTTGTCTATTGTCGCGATCATGCGGGAGGTGTCTGTCTCTGCCGAGGCTACGCAATATAAACCTCTCCGCTCGAAGAAGAATGAACCGCACACTCACGTCCTGCGGTGATAGCTTTTCGCTGCTCTTTTGGTCTTGACGGGCCCACCCCACCTTGCTGAGCGAGTAATGATGCGGGTAGCTCGCGCACGTCCCGGAACTCGTCATTCATTTTCACAGACAGTCGTACCCGGGCACTTCGATTTGGTCAACTGCCGCACGATATCTAAGGCATGATGGATCCGCACCTTTTCGGCTCCTCCTGTATGCTGTCATCCGGACATGACGCAAACACGTCTCGTGTACGCTTCCCGCAGGCTTTCAGTAGCGGATTAAGAGGAGGTAGTGCAGAGGTAGACATAGTTCACTGTTTGCAGTTGCACCAGCTGTCGAGGACAAGATATCTTGGCACCGCAAGCGCGTATCTTGGTTTGAATCCTGGGGCTGAGCGAGTGGTGGACTAGTCTCCGTTGCAGACGAGACAAGCCGGCGAGCGTCGTGGTGGATGTAGAGGACGAAGTGGCGATGGGCGCCAACTTGAGAGGGTTCTGTTTGAACCGCCTCTCCTTCTTTTCCTCCTGCACTACCTCCACATTACAACCCTTTGGTTTCTGCCTTTTGCATCTATTGATTGTCTCTTTTAGTGTTGTGCGAGTACTCTCTCGAATGCTGTTATTCATGGCGCGATCTCCAAAATAGGCAAGCTGATGATGACTAATGCCGCAGATGCCTGCTGTTTGTGGGGTTGCCATCCGACACCGTTACCACCACCATCCGAGTCCAGCAAAGCGTCTCGGGGGTGTCGTCAGAATCGCGGAGAACTGAATTCTCGCAAAGGCCGCTGTAGAACGTCGAGTAGCCCGTGTACGTAGCGTAGCAAACGTGTCGTTTGCGCTATGTCTGCCGCGGAGCTCAAGTCCCTAGTCAAGGCCCTGCACGGCGCCTCGACCGCTGAGGTGCGTCTCATAACTTTGCCCTATGGCCTCCCCGTCACGTCCGTTCCGTTTGCTGACTTTGATTTCGACGTTATTCGCATGCTCTCCGGTCGTGTGGCGGCCCGGTAGGAAATCGCTGGTGTGCTGAAGACGCTCAAGCAGGAGGTGAAGATCAGCGAGGCCATTCTCAGGGTGAGTCCCACCGACTATCTGGAGCTCCATGTTCCACCGTCGCAGCGGCACGGTACATCTTGATCTTAATGCTGACATTGCATGCAGGAAAGTAAAGCGGGCCTAGCTGTTGGGAAACTCAGATCGCACGCCTCCAAAGACGTATCAGACCTCGCAAAGGAGATCGTCAAGAAGTGGAAGCATGAAGTGGAGAAAGAAAAGCAAGCGAAGGGCAATGGGGATGCAAAGTCGTCTTCCAATGGCAAGCCAACCCGTACGTGCCCGCCACTCATTGCAATGCTAGGCTGACGGAGCTTCCTTTCAGCAATGCGAAAAGCGTCGATAGCATCGACGACAACTGCAAGCGCCCCCTCACGAACACCTTCCACCCCGATGACACCAACCGCGTCCGCTGGCAGCTACAACAAAGGCGAGGTGCGCACCTCCAAAAGCGATGGCGTCAAGATCAATGTCACAGGCGACAAGACGCGCGACAAGTGCATCGAAATCATTTACGACGCGCTCGCCTCCGACTCGGGTGCCCGTGCGTCCCGTGCCACTGCCTCTGCCTCCGCCCCATACTGACGCCGTATCTCCTCACAGCGAGCGAGCTCATCATGTCGCGTGCGAAGGCGATCGAGGCGAACGTGCTCGCCGAGTTCGGCGGGACGACGGCCGTGTACAAGAGTAAGCTCCGCTCCTTCTTCGTCAACCTCAAAGACAAGAACAACCCGACCCTCCGCGAGAGCGTCGTCAGCGGTGACCTTGCCGTCGCCAAGTTTTGCAAGATGTCGAGCCAGGTGAGTCCGATCCCGTGGGCAAACACAGCAAAGCAAACTGCTGATTGTGCGTGGCAGGATATGGCATCGGAGGAACGGAAGGCGGCTAACAACAAGATCAAGGAGGAGAACCTATTCAAAGCGCTTGGAGCTGAGGAAGTGCAGGCCGAGACGGATGCCTTCCAGTGTGGCCGATGCAAGCAGGTCTGTGGTCTCTTGTTCATTACATGCACCCCATTGTTGATTCGTGGTTTCAGAGGAAGTGCCGCTATCGTCAAGCACAGACGCGGAGTGCTGACGAACCGATGACAGTACGTTTATCATCCCCGAGTCGATGGCTATAGGCCGCTAACGATATGACCTATTCTAGACATTCGTAACGTATGTCTCTGTCTGTATTTTGAGGACACGTATGCTCATCCGTCAACAGTTGTACTGTCTGTAATAATAGGTACGCACCCTGACCGTCACCGCATTAGCTGCCTTCTGACATGCGCCTCAGGTGGAAGTTCTCGTAAAGCTGCTCGCACCTGACATCCCGAGCCTAATCCCGTTGCCCTGCTACCCAAGCCCGTATTCATACTGGTGTATTATCGCCCCCGTTATGATTTGCTGACCCTATCACCGACGACTGCATTGCGGCTATCCATGACCCCGCTGCTGTCATTGTTCTCTCTGACTGATTACCTTCCTTTCTGTGTATGTATTTTCTAGATCCTTCCTTCTCAGAATACGAGTTTGGCAAAATGGCTGAGTTGTACTTACCTAGTGTTTCCACGTTCTCGACCTATGGTCCAGTGCTCGCTATTGAGTGACTGCCTTGGACATCGGTACAACACGGACACCATGCTCGCAGTGGATGCCTGACGGATGGGGATTCACCTCGTCGATCCGCCTTCGGGTGTATGACCTTCTCAGTTGTCGCGGATACTAGGTACGCTCAGAGTTGGCGGAGCTGAGCTCCGGGGAGCTCGTCTCCGGCGCCTGCGTAATGCGCGCGCCACAGCGGGCCCGTGAAATGCAGCGGAAACCCAGATGTAGGGTTTACATTCATGGCTGCTGGTGACGGTGCACTTCGCGCGTTATATCGATCGTTCTAACTCATGGGAACTCCCATACCAAATTCAATCGAACGAGGCTTCATGTATTGCTTCTAGTTGGGCTCTTGAAGTGTGTGGGCTTAGGACTGACCGTCACTGCTTGGTCACTTTTTATACCACGTGACTCGAGCTGTGTTTTCTCGTAAACATGGTCCCAGCACTCTGGAATAGCACTAGAATATCATTCTGGGAGCTGTATGTGCTCATAAATAGGATTCTGCATTATTAAATTGAGTATAAGGGGTAGTGCAACACTAGTGGGACCGTCATAACGCTAGTGAACACCACTTGCCTGGTTTGGATCACACCAACAGAATGTATCACATCCGACTCCGTGGGTTCGCCTATCGTTTCTAGCACTCATTTACTTACTGTATGACTCCAATACATCTTTGAATACTGAAGAGCTGTTTGTAGAGTGCATGAGGAGGTGCAGTACGACGCGAAGTGCGAGTGACTACAGTCACAGCGTGACGTACACCCTCACGGTGGCACCAATCCCATTGCGAAAATCTGGCACGGAACTGGGGTTCCGCTGTGGCGCACCCGCTACGCAGGCGCCGGAGACGAGTTCCCCGGAGCTGAGCTCCGCCAACTCTGAGCGTACCTACTTATGTACCGCGTTTTGCCCGTGTGCACCTTCAAGAGTCCTGTCAGATTGTTGATGGCTTTGCAAAGTTTGAATTTGTGGGATGCCAGCAGCCACTGTCGTTTCCACATAGCACCAATCGGAGTCTTCCTGGCCACTCATGCCGACATGCGCACCACAATTTGCGCCTTGGAGGAGTGGGTCTGAGCGTATAATAATATTAGCTCCAGACCCGGTGAAATTTTCAGCTCATTTCTCCTTCTCGAGCTCAACCGTAACGGGCACCATGCAGAGGCACTGGTTGGCGACTCACATCAATTGTTCCCCCGTGTATCAGTTCCTTGTCTGACCACTTGTCTCGATTCCCTACTAGTCCTGTTGATTTTTATACGATCCAAAGTTCGACTACACTCACGATCGTTCAAACATCATGCGTTTCACCGTGATTTTCGCTTCCGCTGCGGCTACGACTACCGCTGTCATCGCCCCGGCTCTCGCCCTTCAACCAGTGGACACGTATGCCGGTCTCGTGTCCCAACCATTATTTGACTTGATGTCATTGTCACCTGCTGCTACAGTGCCGGACAACCAAAGTCGACAACTTGAGTTATGCGCCCAGATGATTTTTTCCAGTAAAACTGAATATATATATGGACTCGGAGAAGCAAGAGGAGTTCAAAAATGCACATCCGAAGTTTTTCCCACGGCTTTTGACGGGCGGCCAATTTTTTTGGCCCAAAGTTTTCAAAAGTTGCTTATGTATCTCTTCCCGACAGTGGGTTCAGCTAATCGACGTTGAGCACTGCGTCTACTGACGGATATCATGGCACCCGCTCCAACCCTCCTATATGACTTCATCCTACTAACAGCCCACTCCGCCCTCTTCCCCGTCAAACCCTTGCGATAGAAATTCGTTCACCGCCAGGATCGATTGAAAACACCTCCACTGGGCACGCGTCGAAGCGCTCCAGTGCGACTCGCTTTGCATCGTCGAACAGTGTCGAACTTCTCCTTGTAAATCTTCATGCCTGAATGTGGGTCGACATCCCAACTGCTATGGTCATCGGGATCCTCGTCACTATCAAGGGGATGCTCCACGACAATGGACTCCTCGCCGGCGGGCAACAATACTGTAGGCTGATCTCGGGGGCATGAGATGTTATGTTTACACTCTCGTTACATAACCCCGCTTGCAATTGCACGGCCACGGCTGCGACGGGTGGTTGGCTCATGAGGCTGTCTACATGTTGTGCATTTTTTTCCGGCACCATATGAATTATTTTGGGAAATCTGAGACTACACGTGTACTCAGGCGGATGAAAGGAGTCGATTGCCGCTTTTTCTGCGAATTTTGGACGAGTTTTCACTGGCGGCCAATTTTTTGGGGGTCATCACGAGGTATATTGCCTTTTTAAGGCCATCCGCTCGACAGATTTCGCTCGGACATAACTCGATCGAGTCCTCTACTCAATACGCGTCAAATCCGATGCATCCGGTAGCCAGGGAAAAAATTCGTTGAGACTTGTCGACTTTGCCTGTCCGGCACTGTAGGTTCAGCCGCTCTCCCGACGACCATGCCATATGCATTGTCCAGAGGGACTACGTAAACGCACTGGCTGCTCGCGGCCAAGGCACTGGCAATATCCCGTGTCTGCGTGGAAGCAACTAAGTACTTAGACTGCATCCGGAGCCTCTGACGCCTAGTCTGTTTCAATCAACGGGAGCGACCTCGGGGGCGCGTTTTGAAGCAGACCCTTAGAAGGCCGTCCCTCCCCTCGCACCATTGGTCTTCTTTGGGTCTGCCTACGGGAGATGATCTTGTTGAAGCACGCGATCGTGGCGAGCTCGCAAGCTCGGCCGCGATAGTACCTGACCGACGAGATAAGGGGGAGGGGTATATATAGTCAGATTTTCGATGTATTTACCTCACGCGATTGCCCTTCGGGCATCGCTCACGCCCGGGACACTCGCGCTCGACGACCGCGTTTCCGCTTGTTCCAACAGATCTGGCGTCAGCTGATGAGTCGAACCGCCATGAATGCTTTCCGATGTGGAAGTACCTGGACAACCTCATACACCATGGGCCGGTGTATTTCCACCGTTTTGTGGGAAAGCTACAACATTGCTACAACACCACTGGCAGGGCATAGCTTCCGCCGAGGCACCGGCGCAACCTCTGCAGCAGCAGTGGGTTGCTCCGCGACTATGTATGAGATTCAGCAGCTCGGCCGCTGGTGCAGTGATGTATACCGCCTCTACATTGATGATCCTCGCGATCGCATTCTCCACCTCTCCTCTCGTTCTTCAGGTGGGAGAGACCGAGATATTGTGTGAAGGAGACCGTTTGAGGCGGACAAGGTTCGACGGGGGTTCCTGTCGCGACGTGTTTACACAGATCGCGTGACACACGCGACACGTACTTACGTGTGCCGCGGAAAGCGCTCAGTTCTGACGCGCATGGGGCATCTTCGGCCTCGTCCTCGTCCTCGTCCTCGTCCTCGTTCTTCGTCTTCGTCCTCGTCTTCTCCTCCGCAATGGATCTACTACACGCACAGCTCGCTTTGATTGAACGCCGCCTAGCATTCGTCGTCGTCGAACCCCTCGACTGGAAGACATACGTGCAGGCGTTCTCTTGGGCCGTCACCTTGTTCGAATCGTACCTCATGTGCGTACTAAACGTTCTATGCTCTTTATCCTCTAATCCCCATCCAGACTACGGCAATATCCCCTCTACTCCAAGCCCGCTCCACCACCAGCGCTCGCAGAACACTTCACGGACGAAGTGTATCAAAAGTCACAAACATATGGCAAGGACAAGGCCAAGTTCTCGCTGCTTGCCGGCCTGTATAAGCAACTCGTTGACTCTGGCATGCTCCATTATGGCGTATATGCGTGGGCGTGGAACGTTGCAGGACGACTGACGGCGCGGTTTGGTTATGGGCCTGAGTACGAGGTGAGTCTCGCTACGTGCTTTCCGTACCGCTCACAGCGCGAGCGCGAGCGCGAGGCGGTTCTGCGAGCCGTCCTCCTCCAAGGGATGACCGCGGCCCAACACGTTCCAGTTACTGCCGCGGCACTGGATGCGCCCACCTTCCTCGCCCAAGGGCGGGAGTTGCCACATGCTGGTGAACCGCATCCTCGGGACCGTGAGCTGCTGAGGCCAAATGTACAGAAGGTCGTACATTTGGCACTTCATGCTGGAGAGGGGTTCAAGCTGGAACCCCGCGGTCGTGTCCTCGGGACGCGGACGGAGGTGATGTTCCATGCCCATGCGGACAGCGGGGACCTACATAGACTATTCCTCATACTACTGTATGGTTTCGACCGTAGGTTCACGGGGTGTGACCTGTGACCTCGTGAACTACGAGGCGCCCCAGTTCATGACCTCTTGTGATCTGTGACCTGCTACATATGGTCCCCCCGTAGACCTCTGCAGGGTGCTGTGACAGTGTGAACAACATGGACACCTGTGACCTGTGACCTGTGAACTACAAGCCCAGTGCCTGTGACCTGTGACTGAACTTATGGTCGAAACGATACAGTATATGTGCGGATGTGAACAGCGTATGGGGTCACAATTTGCGATGCTTGTACCTGAACTGTGGCTTCGCCTACGACCTCCAGGTGCAAATAGATCGTGTCACGTTTTCAGACGGGCACTACATTGAAGGGTTGTTCAGTGCAGCACCAGCTGTAAGCAATGGAGAATGGCTTGCTAACGGTCCTGCAGATCACACAGTCCAACGTCTTCGCCATCGTGCTCTTCTTCGTTTCCTCGCTACCGTCGATCCCGCTCTCGGTTTACCAGACATTCGTGCTGGAAGAGAAACATGGCTTCAACAAGACCACCCCCGGCCTGTTCGTCGCCGACATGCTCAAGGGCTGGGCGGTCGGCCTCGTCCTTGCCCCGCCCTTCCTCTCCGCCTTCCTCTGGATATTCAAGTGGGCCGGCGACCGCTTCGTGCCGTGGCTCATGGCGTTCATGTGAGTCGCACCCCCGCGCGCGAACGGATGGACACTGACTGCGCGGCACCAGGCTGGCGTTCCAGCTGACGATGGTCGTCATCTACCCGACGCTCATCCAGCCGCTGTTCAACAAGCTCTCGCCGCTCGCGGCGGGCGAGCTGCGCACGCGCATCGAGGCCCTTGCGGCGCGCCTCAAGTTCCCGCTCAAGCACCTGTACGAGATCGACGGCTCGAAGCGCAGCTCGCACAGCAATGCGTACTTCTACGGCCTGCCCTGGGTGCGTCACACCATCATTTCGCGCTGGGCGGCCCGGGACTGACAAGGTGACCTGCTGTAGAGCAAGCACATCGTCGTCTTCGACACGCTCATCCAGCAGAGCAAGCCTGGCGAGGTCGAGGCGGTCCTCGGTGCGTAACTCCCGCTGTACCCCAACATGCACGGCGCTCACGCGATGTGTCCAGCACACGAGCTCGGGCACTGGTATTACCTGCACCCGACGAAGATGATGCTCGTCTCGCAGCTGCACCTGTTCTCCATCCTCGCGCTCTTCCCCGCCTTCCTGCACGCGCCGCCCGTGCTCCGCGCGTTCGATTTTCCTGCATCCGTGGCGGCGCGCCCGCCGACCATCGTCGCGTTTATGCTCTTCCAGGTGCGTCCCGCCTGCCCCGCGCCTCCTGACGCCCCCTCACCCTCACCCGCGTGCGCGTCAGATGATCATCGCGCCGCTCGAGTCCGTCGCGGGCATCGCGCTCAACGCGGTGAGCCGCCGGTTTGAGTACCAGGCGGACCGCTTCGCGTGTGAGCTGCGCGGGATGCTCAAGGCGGAGGAGATGGCGGACATGGGCGACCGCCTCGGGCGCGCGCTCATCACGCTGCACGTCAAGAACCTCTCCACCGTATGGGTCGACTGGCTGTGAGTGTTGTTGGTCCATGTGTGATGTGCGGCTTCTCACCCGTGATGGGCGCAGGTACTCGGCGTACCACCACTCGCACCCGACGCTCACGGAGCGGCTGCGCGCGCTGGAGGGGTACAAGAGCGCTGCGGCAAGAAAGAGCAAGAAAGAGCTGTGAGGGGAGCTCGCACTGGACGTCCGGGCGCTGTGTACGAGATCTTGAAACCACGAAGAGATCCGTGTGGGGACGCACGTAAGCTACGTACGGAGGACGTATTTATATTGAACAGGGTAGAGTGATGTACGACGAGAGACGGAGCCGGGTCACGCCCCTTCCGCCGAGCCAGCCTGCGCGAGCCTCCGCTTCTGGGCCCACTCCTTCGCTCGGGCCCGTCTAGCAGCCTTGATCTCATCGTCCGCTATAGCGGGAGGGCTCGCGCTTGGTAGCGAGTCATTGGTATCCTCAGCTTGTGCCCCCTCATCCGCGGGTGCATCGCTTGCCTGGTTCGCCTCGCTACCAGACGACTCGCTCTCGGAGCCGCCGTAGCCTGAGAGCCCTCCCAAGCCGGCCTTCGCTTGAGGTTGCTCCTTGGCCTTCGCGCGCTCTAATTGAGCGTGGGCCTTTGTAAGGCGCCACGCGCGCGCCCAGCGGCCCTTGAGGAACGCAAACCGGCCGTCTGCGCCATGATTCGCGAGGATGCGCATCTCCAGCTGGGCGGGGTTGGGTGAACTGAGGACGTGGGTCGCCGTACGGCGCATGAGCTCTCGTTGAGGCTCGTCCGGCTGGGAAGCAACGCGATAGGTCGTTGAGAACATGTGAGACTCAGATGGGGGCTCGGCGTACCTCTTCGTCACTTCCTCCCCACTGCTCTTCTTCCTCTCCCTCCTCAGCGCGCAGTGCCCGCAGCCGCGCCTCCCTGCCCTGGTCAATCAGTCTGCGCCGCTTTTCGCGCCTGTAGTCCTCGGCTTCGTCAGGCGAGAAGAAGAACGTGTCCTCTGCGTCTGAAGGGAGGTCAGACCAGCCCCCAGGCGAGCTCGGTTCGTCTGCGGGCTCGTCGAGAGACACGGTGGGCAGCGAGTCTAGAAGCAGTCGCGCATCATATCTGCAAAAGTGATGTCAGCAGCCTCAGTGGGTGAGAAGATAGAAACGAGCCATTCTAGAACAGTTCAGTTGCTTAGACCATCAGCAATCCGTACGCCGTCCACATACACACGTCCACGGCTAGCGAGCTCCGGGAGAGGCGTACCTGTCCACCCACATGGCGTCCTCTTCCTCGAGGCGCTGTTTCTCTTGGGTATGAGTGCGACCGAGCGAGACAACCTCCTCCTCGTCGCCCTCGAACCCATGGCTCCCCTGACTGGCGCCACCGTGCCACGGTATGAGCCCATCTCCGGCCCTTACTCTAATCATCCTCCTGTCTTCGTAGGTCGTCACTTCCAAGGAGAGCGCCATGGCATGGGCTTGGGGGCCTCGGACGATGTCTGCCTCATGAGCTTGGATGAAGAGGGCTGGGTCGAGTGGAGGTACTTCGCGGTCCTCGGCAACAGGCTGGACGCCGCGCGCGCGCTGTGGCTGCTTGCGCTTTCTGGAGTTCGCAGTAGGCATAAATGTTGACTTGAGTGGGCGCGGTTGTATACAGAGACAACGAGAACGATATGAAGGCGGACGCGGAGACTCGACTCGGAGGACTGCTTGAGCGGCATGATCCATGACATCAGGAAAACCCCGCCACAACGATATATGTGTGATATATGAATACTGTACTTACATGTGAATTCACTTGTTACATGCAAATATCGGAGGAGTAAAATATGACACAACTCGATATACCCCCGAGTAGACGCTTGTAGGTACACTCTCGGACTGCACTTCGTCGTCGTCCTCCACAAGGCTTACAGGCTTCCTACGTATCGCTCCTCTCCTGAACGGAACATCCTGCATGCCACGGGGTTGCAGCAAGTCAAAATTGTCTGCCCTTAACCTGCCAGCTCGCAAGGAGTCCACAGTGCTACCCCTCGGTACATCGGTCGCCGTCTCTCCCTCAAGGCCTCAGTCACGGTCTTCAACTCTTCCTTCCTCAGAAAATGCAAGACTAGGACCTGCGCTGCAGTATTCGCTGCTTCCCCTGTCCGTCATGGGCTCGCCCCCAGGTGGGGCTGTCTCATAGCTTCTCGTACTAGACGGATGTGGGTGCTGTGCGCGATGTTCGCTTGAACATCGCCTCACGACCCCCGCATTCGTTCGGATCAGACATCCATTCAGCAAAGTTGGCCTTAGAGCAGCTGGTGCAGGAGAGCTGGCAGTGATCTGTCCAATACTTCTGTCTGGTATGTGATAGTGCGACTTGTGGCTTTCGGAGCTCAAACACGCCGTTCGACCGTTGTGAACACGGAGTATGCACGCGGGCACAGTGTCAACATGACTACGACCCGTGAGGTGCGAGCTGCGCTAGTGTATATTGTTTTTTGCCCTTCTCACACTTTTCGGGTCGTTTTACAGGCTTATCATCGCTCCACCGTCCTAAAACACTTTCAGTTGCTAGTGTCGTCGTGAGTAATTTGCCCGTTGTGCCTCTGCACAGTATGTCTGTCCCTCATCCAGTCATTATCATAGTTGTCGATGGCGGTGCGCGCACTGCCGCCTCCGGGCAGCTCCGACTTGGAATTTGCATAGCCTTTCACGCTCGTGGAGATCCTCAGCGCGGCGGATGCGGGGGCGTTTGGTGGCGACCCGGACACAACTACGGCGTCATATACATCGAGTCACCGAAAGCCGAATTCGTCGACGGGCACGACAACGCCAGGCAATGAAGTGAAGCAGATGGTGTTAGACGACCTCGTGCCCACGATCCTGCGCAAACGCTCGCGGTCATCCATCTCAACAGGAGCGACGCGGGGATCCTGACGAGCCGCCGTGACTCAGCGCAGTCATTCGCATACGGCAACCGCTACTCTGGGTTTCGGCATCATGGATCTCTTTGAGGCTTTTCCCTGTCCTCATCGCATCGCTGTTGTAGCTAAACTATCGACCCCGTCACCTCGTGTAGCCATCATTGTTTTAGCATACATAGTACTTCATGATGAATCCCCGGATATGATAAAGAATCTATGCTGTTTCTCCTGAAAGTGAACGAGATTGATTACAAATGCCTACAAAGTGTAGCAGTGGACCCGAAGTGGGTCCCTCTCGGTTAACAGCTTACGAAGATACATAAGCTGCCAGTATATTGTATACATGTTATAGTGAGCTTACATATCAGCTTCGACGCGCATACAAGAAATTCCTACAGCTTTAAGTGAATACAGATGTTATAACGCTTTCACATGTTACATGCACATACAAGCTGTCTATATTGACATATCAAATGAGCGGGAATTTCGTGATGGACGTTTGTCAAGATCTCCAGATCTCAAGGACCGCGTTCCTCCCCATTTCCATTCACCATCGCTTTTCTCTCGCCTTTCTCTTCTCCGTTTTCTTTCTCTCGTACTAGCCGCCGCCAAATCTCACATGTTCGTGGCGTTTGTACTGGCAGTTACGGGTGAACTTAGCCATGATCAAGTTGGAATTTCTGCGCTCTCTCCGACTGTCACGTGATTCATGTAACCGCGTGGCGACGCGCCCGGTATGGACTTTATCAACTCGTCACTTCATGCGATGTTGTAATACCACTCAAGCAGTTATAAGGTACTGGTCGGCCGTATCATCAACTCTACGATTGTAGACCCTACACGCTGTAGTACGTCATATGTCCAACTAGAAGCACAGGACTCTCATCGTGCATGAGAACAGCGGGTCCAGGAGAGCGAAAGAACAAGAAGAATGTGCATGCAACCTCGTACCACACGCTGACCTTACCCATAGATCCTCAGATATAGAACATGCTCTGTGCAAGGTTCAAATGCACGCCGTTTCCCCACATTTTGATGGCCTCGTCTAGGACTTGTGCCTTCTCCTGCTCCGTAGCCCTCTGCTTCTTCCCCTTCCCCTGCCCACTGCTGACATCGGCCAGTTGGTCTCCTGTGTTCATGATAGTGTCCAGCCAGCATCGTGCTCTCTCGCATGCCAGGTCGGCGAGGTACGCAGGCGTGACAAGGCTCACCGCCTTCGTCGCGCGAGGATAGAGATAGCACAGCATGTGCGTGCCCTGCTGCAGGACGTCGGACGTGAAGCCGATCTCATCGTAAATGACGATGTATCGAGTGGGCTTCACCGTCCCTTGCAAGCCGACATGGGCCTAGTCAAACAGTAAAGATTAGCACAGACCTCCGCGGCATTTAGTGGCACACTACCTGCAGATGAAACTCGAACAGGAACGGACTAGACACGCCTTTATCGACCACGGTTCCGGGGAGTGTATTGCCGTTGTTGGACATATGCTGGGTCTCTGCTGGGTAAAACCGCGTGTGGTGACGTTTGACGCAGACGACGATTGCCAGCTTCGGAGAATACGGTGGCTGTCCTTCTTCGGATACGCGGTGGAACGCTTCTTTGATCAAGGGAAGCTCCTTGTCCAAGATCGTCTGACGGTATTGACCCTGAGAGGACATGATCAACATCGCACTACTGAAGCAGGCACTATGATATACAGACCTCCCCGACGCCATCACGGTAGACGATCAACTGCGCCGGCAGCTTTCCGTTATTCCTCTTCTTGTAGCATTGTAGTCGTCCAACCATCATGTATGTCAGATCAACAACTATCTGTACATGTCGTCAATAAATGCTATACGAGCCGATGCTTGCAACCTTACCTCCTTCGACTCCTTGTTCTCAGCCGGCCGCTGCATACGCAAATCCGCAGGGTAAGTCGTGAAGTCTTTGTCGATGCTCGCGACGATAGCCGCCAAGGACGGCGAGCCTGCCTTGCTCGCGGTGCTCCCATGCGTTACGTCGATCCCGACGAGCATCGTGTCCTTCAGCATCTGTTCCTTCAGCCACTTGGTCGACGCAGCGTCGAGGATGTGGTTCACGCCGCCGAGCTTCATGTTCAGCTTCAGCGCGACGTTTCCGAAGTACATCCCTTGGCCCTTCGGGTTCGTCGCCTTGCTCGGCTGCATCCCGATTGTGTGCACGCCGAGCTCCATGTCGCAGACGCGCTTGAGCCCGCAGTACACCCTGCTGTCCTCGTCCGCGAGGAGGACGAGGACGAACTGTGGCTGTCGCCCCGCGGGGAGGCTGTTGATGTGGTTCGTGAGCGTGTCCCGGATGGAAGCGATAGCGGAGTTTCTGTAGCGGTCGTCGTTGAACGGGAGGGGTGCCTCGATTATAGGCGGGTTGGCGTCGGCGAAGCGCATGCCGCTCTTTGTGCACAAATCAATGAACGTCTTCAGGAACGGCCTCAACGCGCTGTCTTTCGCTCCGGAGAAGACGTTTTCCTGCCCCTGCAGCAGCACAAGGACCGCCCAGTTGGGCACTCTGGCACCCACCTGGAACTTCATGTCCCTGAAATTCCACGCCCCTGGGACGAAGTTCGGAGCACTTGCAGTACCATACCGAGGTGTGGGTGGCGGAAGGATTCGGCCTGGTACAACAGACATCTTGTGCTCAACGTGGACGCCAAACGCGTCCATGACCGGCGAGTTCGTGTCCTCGCCAAGCCCGAGGTACTGGAACCCTTCGTTCATAATCATTTCTGCATTCACCTTCGGCGGGTTGTTGGCGTTGTTCAGGATGATGGTTGTCGCCGTGCCGCTGAGCTGACCGAAGTACGGTTGATTCGAAGGGATCTCGCATAGCTCTGCCGGAATCCATATCGGTGACGGTTTCTCCTGGACGCAGACGAGCGGAACGTCGTTAGCGTGCTGCATTGGAGAGTTTGGGTACTCTGCGTAGGTGGGGGAATGATTCAGCATGGCAGTGGGGGGCGAAACAGTGCACTTACTCTGAGCAAAATACTCTGCTACCGTCATGTTGCCACCCTTCTCCTTGTTGAAGAACGACGTGTTCATTGCTGTCGTCCCTAGAACTTTCTGTATGGTCCAGGTTCTCTCATACCCTTGGTAGGTCGTCCTAACCTTCAACTTCCTGCCGAAGTCCGCATGGACGAGCCCTCGGTTCTCCCTCATAGAGGCAAACATCGCACCGGCGAGGTTTCCCGACACGTAGAACGGTGCCATTCCGGGATTGATGTTTGTCATCACCTGCTCGTACGTGGGGCGAATCGACATGAAGAAGCCCCGCAGGGCCTCAAGGCCCCCGCCTAGATCGATAGGTGCCCGTTCGGTCAACGACCGGAAGAAGAATCGCGTCTGTGCGTCTCTGCCGATGCGCACACCCGTCTTCCGTGCGTGCTGTTGGCTCACCAGTTGGAGCGCAGAAACGTAAGGTTGGATATCCGTATCCTTGAGTGCCGTATCGCCTGCTGCATATCTGCCGTGCATAAGCGTCGTCATGATTGGACCGGTTGAGTAGGTTGTATGCTCACCTGCGCAACATGTCCATGTCCAACTCGTGCTTCAAAACGAACTCGACGCAAACCTCTAGTGGCGCATGCTCGCCCTGTTGAGGGAGCTGGACAGTGACCACGAATGGCTCCGGGAGCTTGGTAACTGAGAGAAGGCGCTGCCGCCCGTCGTGAGCGACGCGACCGGCATAAGCGGCAAAGTCAGCATGCGCTTCGACCAGCTCCAGAACGTGATCCTTCCGCTCGGCCGCCAGGCCCTTCGTAGGTTGAAACCCAAGTTCATAGTCGTAGTAGATCTTGACATCGAAGTTTGTGGGTAGCAAGTTCGTGCGAAGCAAAATATGCTCTCCCACGGTACCCGAGGGAGGCGGGAGAGGAAGCTCGGGGCCACTCTCGACCTCAGCAAAACTTTGAAGGAGCTGGTCATGGCTGGCTAGCCGCTCGTCCTCGACAGCGGGGGTGTCGGCTGCATAGAGCTGGTGGGTGCCCGGGGCTCCACGACCGCGGCCGCGTGGTGGACCGCTACTGGGCCCGCCGCCACTGAACACGCCTCGGCCGCGCGCGGATGGGGACACGTGTCCGCCTCCAGGCATGGTCGGTGCGCGTCCACGAAACTGACCCCTGCTCTGATACTGGCCGCCTGGCTGTCCGCCCCCTTCGCCCGGTGATCCACTGGGGGGCAGGCCTCTCCAATTGGAACCGCCTCTAGTTGTGAATGGAACCTGAGCACCGCGGAGCGGCTGGCTCGTAGACGTCGCAGGGGAAGGTGGCGTAGTGGTTTGCCCTGCAGGAGAAACAGAGTGTTGTCCGCGACCTCTTCCACGATTGGGAGGGCCGCCTCGTTGAGCCCAACCACGACGGGCATTAGATTCTGACATGATGACCCCTCGAAACACTATTGACTAGATTCGATCGCGTCACTATCCTGCACAACACAAAAGGGAACAGGCGAAAACACTTACCGATGAAAACAGCTTGAGAACGACGAAACAGAACTGGACAAGAGAGCCTGAGAACTGTGTCTCGTTCGAGCAGATTGAACGCCTATAAGACATGAGTCAAGTCACGAGCTACTGATAGGCTCGTGCTCTCCAAACCTTGCATTTACTGCGCACTTCGCAGGCCTGAACTGCGACTAGGCCTTCATTCGATGCGCGGTATTCATGTCCACCTCTCGGTAGCTGTTCAAACTCGGGAGCTCCGATAAGTGGAGTCCACCGACGAAGACTTCATGGCCGTTCAGGAGGTCTTAACTTGGCGTTGTACCTGGAGCACTATCATCCTCATTGCAACTCAGGCGTTGCGGTGCGATGTAGTATGTCATCCATGATATCCAATATGAGATGTTTCGTCAAGCATCATACCTCCTGAGTAAATAGAACATCTTGGTAGGGGCTTTCATTATTGAGTCGACCAGTCGCGGCAGAGCTTGAGCTCTCACGACCGTCGAGTTGCAGAGTTGCGAATGTTGCGCACGGAAAGTATTGTCGAGTACTACCCGATTCGGAGGTTCCTTCTGCGCGACATTGTTTGCAAAGAATCAACTTGAAGGAATTGCTCTATGACGAAAACTAGACGAAAACTGATGGCGCCGAAGATCAGCATCAACGTGCACGTGGCAAATTGCCATGAACAGACTTACACCACCGGGTGACCGACGCATCCTGTAAATATCATTTCGAGATCTCGGCCTGATGCCGCGCCGGATGTCCCTCTGAGGTTTTGAGAAATATCGGCCGCATGAACCGCCGTCACTTACAGATCCGATACCGGTCACAAAACCTGTATCTGATGTTGGCACATATATCCCTCCGGTATTCGATACACCTGCATGGCATGTCGCCTCGCGGGCGCCTTTTTCAGGACGAGCCGTTCGTCCACCGCTTTTTGCACGTTTGCCAGGCAGCCCGTTCGTTGCTCTTCATATCAGGCAGTCAAATAAATACAGAGAGAATCATATGTATATATATTATCAATTAAGTACATGCGTTCATCATCGTCCCGAGTCCTCCATAGCTGGCATGCTCTGTATCATCACTGGCAATCACAAACTCGCGTGTCCCAGGTTCGCCAATGCGCTCGTCGCAGCGTATCACTGCACCATAAAACCGGCCACAGTACTGAGTCCCCATGGCCGTGTAAACTTCACGATCGGCTTCGAAGGGTGTGGTGAAGAAGGACCTATGAGAGCGACTCGGTAAGTCTAACAGCACTCCCTCAGGATCAGTCATGAGCAGACTCACGATGTCTGAGCATCTTGATAATCGTTTTCTTTCGTGCCCACCTGCCCACTCACTTAGCGGATCTAATGCCGTCGGGGGTTTGCGACGATCTATGCTTGTTCCGCGTGCGCAGTGGCGCACGGCCAGCGGCAAGCATCCACCTGTAAAGTAGATGCAACGAGCACACACCATCGATTGTTGTTGGGTGCTGCAGTAGTCTGAAGCCCCTGATGCTTGTTTATAGACAATACAATGCCTAACGTGCGTGTACGCATATGAGCGGCCGACAGCCATAGCATTACAGGAAATACGCACTATCTGTACACCAGTGCTGCGGGGGAATCCCGCAGCACGGATAAAAGACCCCCCCCGCATCCCTCCGGCTCCTCCTCTACTTGTGATCACTGTTCGCCCCGGTGGACGGAATTCTAGGGTCCCAGTCTGTGAGCTGCACTTTGATTCCAGTTGCTGCGTCTCGGCAAGACAAATCAGATCGTGATCTTCGTGAGAGGAGAGAACGAGTGAGTTGTAGCTGTCTCAGGTGGAGGTCGCAGGTCATCAGAGGGTGCGCAAAAAATCGCGACTTTGGCTGCTGGCGGGACGCGGCTTATGTAATACGAAGATGCGCTGGCGAAGCCCTGCACAGTGCAGGCGGCGGGAGACTTGTCGTCCAGCGAGCAGCAGTGATCATGTGCACAGGGAAAAACATCTACTTGAGCTCATGGAAGAGAGCATCGGGGTAGTATCGCGGACTACATGAGCCTGGCATGAGCCCGAGGTTGTATCGATGTCTGGGCCACTAACATCAGCTCGATATCCAAAGGAGCATAGACAAAGGTCGAGCCCGAGGTTGTATCAATGTTTGGTCGCAAAATGTTACCACAGTATCCAAAGGAGCACGGATCAAGGTCGCGGGCGTTGCCTCCCTGACGCCAGATGGGCTCATCGATGTGGCATCGAACTGACATCAGATTGATATCGCTCAAGACATTTCATACATATTTGCTAGCGAAAACATTTATCTAAGGTTGGTTTCACCCGGTGGTGTACTGGCTCCGCGTCGCTAGGCCGCTAAGCACTCCCAGTCGGCGGAGCGACCACCACTGTCGACCGTTGACATCGATCTGCAAGCTCTTATCAAAGGCAGTGAGGGGAGATAACAACGCATTGCCCCGCCGGGCGCAAGCAGGCCTCAAACAATCGTACACATCGAAGAATGTAGTTCCCTCGGTTCGGTGACTCCGCGGCATTCCGCTGCTCCGCGAACTCTACTATCGGACGAACATTCTGCTGATAGGCGATATAATTGAAACACGCGTGACTGCTGCTCCTCACTGGGTGAGTGGGTGAGTGAGTGCGAAAGCGAGAAGTGGCACCTGCCGCTTTCCTTCCTCCCTCACGTACTAGCCACGCTCAAAAACGGGTAGAATCATGATGCCAGGTAAATTCGAAGGCAAAGTTGTCCTGGTTACCGGTGGGGGGAGTGGCATAGGGTACAATCTCTTCCAACGAGCTGCTCTGATACCTCTACGTATACTGACTTCACTCTACTAGGCGCGCCACCGCTATCGGGCTCGCAGAAGCGGGTGCGCGACTTGCGATCACAGACAGCAGCCTTGGAGGCGCAGCGGAGACCTACCGTCTCTGTGGTGGGAAGCCGCACTACAGCGCTGTCATGGACGTCACCTCCAAGGAGGACGTCGAGCTCCGCGTCTCCGAGGTTGTGTCCACTCTTGGACGCCTGGACCACGTATTCAACTGCGCCGGCATCAATCCAACCAACTACGCGCTCACGGAGACGACCGACGAGTACTGGGACACGCTCGTGAACGTCAACCTGAAGGGCCTGTACCTCGTCACGCGCGCGACGATCCCGCATATCGCTACCCCCGGCGGCTCATACGTGAATGTATCGTCGGTCTGCGGGCTCTACCCGCAGGCGCTGCAGGCCATCTACTGCGCGACGAAGCACGGCGTCATTGGCTTCAGCAAGAGCATGGCGCTCGAGCTTGGATCGCAGGGCGTTCGCACGAATGTGGTCGCACCTGGGTACATCAACACGCCGACCAACTCGGGCGTGGTGAGAGGCGGCGAGTACGTGACGTGCATGGAGGAAGGCAATAGCTTGGGGAGACTCGGGACACCAGAGGAGGTTGCGGATGTCGTCGCATTCCTGATGAGCGAAGATGCTCGGTACATGAACGGGAGTGTGGTGGAGATCCACGGAGGGTTGAAGATGTTGAATTGTTGAGTGTTCGGACACTGATGGAAGCCTGACCCGGGCCATGTCCCCTGTACGTGGAAGACTTTTCTCGGCAGCCATCCTGTGTATACTAACCATCGGCCCGGGCCCTCTGCCTTCTTGTTAGTGCCGCACTTCCCGCATCAAATTGGAAAGCATTGCCATGAACTGACTACCGCATTGTACTACTAGTCAGCCGGTGCGTGGGTAGTGCCGGTGTGGCGCTCCCTTGCGACTCTCAACATTATAGCAGCAGATTCGCCGCGGGATGAAGCCGTTTCTAAGTAGCCTACCATTCGGGCATTCGATGATCTCCCCTTCTTCTTCTTCCTGCTCCGCCAATATGACGCGACTCCCAGGTCGCAGCCACACTACATTCGCCTGCCCGGATCCTGCCTCACATTTCATCACGCGCCGCGGCGAATACGTCCGCACCGGATCCTCAAAGTGATGCTGACCCTAGGTTCCGAGTAGCATTCAATCCTCCTCAGAGGAGATGCTGTGCTTCCGATCCGTGCAGCGTATAGGACTCTCAGCCTCTGGGTTTCAAGGGCGAATCGCCGCGGAGGATGTAAGACGCGGGCTCTCACAGTCACCAGGGACGCAAGGAAGGCGGGTCGGGTCTTATCCATGTTGAGCGTGAATCTGCGCAACTCTCCTTGAGCAGATGACGATGTAGCGGATCTGCATTAGAGTTGGAAGCCTGTGTCCGCGCTATCGTCTTCCGAGGGTCGGCTGAGACAAAGGTTCACGCGATGCGACTTTCACTTAGGCTTGTCCAAAACCGTTACTCAGGCCGACTGTGCTGAATATTTCAAGATTCAATGACGCCGCGCTATGCACACGAACATGCGATTCAGAAGGCCAATGATGCAGGGTGTTAGTCATCAGCAGAACTGCAAGTCACTTAATCTTGCTTACATCGCTTGGTGCACTTGATCACTCGCTTGACGGGCTTGACAGTCTTAGACAGTGTATGCCCAGATCATGGATTGCGCGATCAAGCCCAGGCTCCTGCCCATCCGCCGTCGGGGGAGAGAGGGGCTGAATCCGAGGTTCGCCAATACAATGTTCGAACGTTTGAACGTCGAACGAACGTCGATCAAATCCCGTAGCCCAAAATGTATTAGTTTGATATGTCACGTGAACCATGCGAGCAATTCAAACTCCACAATCTTAATCCCCTCTCTCCCCCTCTGGCGGCTGGCACAAAACATATACAAATAGCGGCGAACGGTGATGGCATCCCTCCATTTAGTAGCTCCATCAGCCGAAAGAAATGGGCCGGCCAGTAATTCTGAGCATTTTCTGAGTATTATTCGGATGACCACGTGTGACGCGTCAAGACGCGTCGTCGTCGTCGTGCGCGAACTGGAGAAACGAGCGTTGTTAACCCGTGGCTTCGCCACTGGCCAACAGGGCGATTCATTATTCAGTGCTTTGTCATGCCAGGCCTGCGGCTTCGCCGCAGGTCTGGTGGCAGTTTTTTTCATGATATTGATGTAGTAGTGCTTCTGAAATGTCTGGGATACTGAATATGGAGTCCAAAATATACTACCGTTTCGGTAGGCTGGCGCGCGGCGTGAGTGGCTGAAGCTGCCCGATTTTCGAAAAACAACGGGAGGGGGTCTACAATGCTTACAGCTACTAAAAAGCTTGTTATATTCCGTATTCAAAGAATTGAGCACCTCTGTACGCAGTCTGTCTCCCATCACTTGACTGGTCGAACCTCAGACAGAAGCAGTGGCAAGTTCAGCCACCCGTGCCGTGCGGCAGCCACATACCAAAACGTGGTTAGTTTCGGGCTCAGATATTTTCAACGCACTGCGCATGCACATACCTGAAAGCACTGCAGGGAGAGATATTCGCCGTCAGCCCGCGTCGAAAAATGCTCGTCTGTCGTGAAAACGCGAGCCGTTCTCGAGGGCGACGGCAAGGATCGCTCGCAGAGGCGCCCGAGAGGATCGCAGAGGCGCCCGATCCGGTAGAGTGGTAAGAATTCCGCGCACATGGTTTGCCACGCGGCCAACGTGCGCTCCATGTGGCTTTCTCGTGGCCTTACGCGCGCCACATCGACCCCGACGTCCCATTCTTTTATGATACTCGCCAACCCTCTACATCGCCTTCGCACCATGACATCACAACGCGAGGACGTGCCGTCACTCGAAGAGATCCGCCGGCGGACCACTGCCAAACTTCGCTGCGATCCGTGTCGCTGGCAGGCACGGAGCACACAAGATATTCTACGAGGAGACAAGGATGTCATTGCCATCGCACCGACCGGAGCTGGCAAGACACTTACGTTTTGGATGCCGCTGCTATTCAAACCGGATGGGATCCAGCTCGTGGTGACACCACTTAATCTTCTCGGCACGCAGAATGAAGGTGACCTTGGTGTGCTCGGCATGCGAGCAGTAGCTGTGCGGGCAGAAACGGCCACGCCACAGGTCTTCCGTGTAAGTGCTGCCTATGTGAAAAGGTCAGACATGTTTTGAGCATACATAGGATATCGGAGAGGGAAAGTACCGGGTCATTATCGCAAATCCTGAGGAGCTGATGCGCGAGGGCGGAGGCTTCGAGCAGCTGTGGAAGAACAGCAAGTTCACGTCAAGGCTCATCAGCGTGATCTTCGACGAGGCCCATTGCATCAGTATCTGGAAGTCTTTCCGCCCGGACTACAAGCACCTAGGACGACTACGTCACCTGCTGCCTCATACCCCATTCTTTCTGGCCTCGGCGACCCTCCCCGACGAGATCCGCCATGAGATCATGACGACACTGCAAATCCAGAGCAATCAGTGCTCGCTCATCCAGCTCTCAAATGACAGACCAAACATACATCTGGAGGTTCGTAAAATCCGACACAAACAGTCGGCTTTCGACGACCTCGACTTCCTCATACCACCGACGACAGAGCGGGCATCCGGGGACGAGATCCCTAAGTTCCTCGTCTTCTTCGATGATATCGATGAATGCGTGCGCGCCGCGGACCACCTTCGAGCCCGACTCCACCCAGACGAGCGGGAGAAAGTCCATTGGTTTCATGCCCAGATGTCCGAGGAGTTCCGTCAAGAGGATCTGGCCGGATTCCAGCAATCGGCGCTATATGGCCTAACATGCACAGATTCGTTTGGGATGGTGGGTGCTCATGAGATATGGGATGACACAAACCGACTTACCGTTTGTCAGGGCATTGACGTTCGGAACATCCGTGTGGTCGTACAGTGGCGGTTGACGTGTGACTTGAACACGTTGTGGCAGCGTTTCGGGCGCGCTGCACGCGATCCTAGTCTCGACGCAATCGCGATACTATTCGTTGAAGCCAAGTACTTCGACGACGAGAAGGAGAAGAAAACGCGTGCTCAGAAGCGGAAGGCTGAGCAACAGCTTGAGAAACAGAGGAAGAAAGCACGCACCAATTCCACCGTACAGCCCTCTCACAGCGGAGCCTCAGGAGGGCCACAGTTCCTGAACACGTCGTTGGGAATATCGCCAGGTGGGAGCATGGTCGAGGGGAGGGCGGAAGCCTCAGGGGTTGACGAGTCCCAGGGATCATCCCAGGAACAGTCTGGAGCGCGTGATGACGCTGTCGTAGCGCGCGCTCAAGCTCGTAGACTAGCGGATGTCGTAGCGCTACGTGCAGAGTTCCAGGCTGCGTATGCTTCGACGAGATCCGCAACGAGAGGCAAGAAGAAAGTGGGGCAAGGGGAAGAGGTGTCGCCAGAGCTTGATGCGTTTGTGAACGCTGCAACACGTTCATTCAAGTGCTATCGAGCGCCAATAATGGCATACTATGGGAATGACCGGTTGGGTAGGCTCCATTTGGCTATGTGGGTCCGCGTTATGGCTGATTACCTTTTATAGAGTCGGACGCTCATCTATGTCGCCCGTCTGGTTGTGCTCGCTGCGCTGCACGGCCGCCACCAATCTGCTGTATTCTGTGTTCTCCCGATGCTCCCTGCTTCCAGCTTGTGGCACCCCGGGACCTCGAGGTAGACAACGAATCAGCTCCACGCGCTTCACGTCTCAAGAAGAATATGCAAGTCTCGGATGCAGGGCGCGACCTCAGGAGTGCCCTTGACAGCTTTCGCCGCCAGCGGATGGTTGAGAAACATGGTGCATCCCTCCTCGATACCCTCGGGGCAAGCATCATCATGCCAAACAGCATCCTCGACCGCCTGGTCGATTGTGCTGAGGCGAAGAAGATTGCGTCTGCGAGCGATCTTCAGCGGGAGGTAGGGAAAAAATGGACCAAGGCCCACGAGCTTGGGGACGCTGTTGTCGAGATTATCCTATGGTGAGCTGTCCTTTACCTGTGTATAGAATGTCTACCTCATGTCTTGCAGCTTTTTCCCTCGCGAGACACCCTTCAGTACCACACCGTTGACACCACGCCAACCGCCGGGGGCTACTGACGTGGCCTCTGCGGCGCTGCAGCCGCATCCTGTCAACACTGTGACTCAGACAACAGCCACGACGGTGACACCTCAACCGAGTGTCAGGCGGTACAAATGCAGTGCGTGCCACACCATTGGTCACAACAGTGAGTACTCGCTTGCGTGCCACTTACAAGGCTTCATTGATCTCTGCTTGCACAGAGAGCAATCCCATATGTCCGAAGCATCCCACAAAAGCGGGGCGCGAGAACGTACCAACCGTGCAAGGCGAGGGTCTGCAGTTGCCCACAGGTGCGAGTACTGGCACTGTGGTTGCTAGGACCTCGCCGAGGCGTCTTCCGGAGTCGCCAAAAACTCCAGTGCGGATGCGCATGAACATCTCACCGGCTGACTCCCCCAAGAGTCCTACGCATGCGCGTGTGAATTCCGCTTCCACAGATCCACTCAGCACCCTATTCGCGACGCCGGGGTATCGACAGAACGCACAAGTCAAGACGCTTGAAATGATAATAGCAGAGAGATCGCGTGCGACAGCTGTGGTGCCCAATGCAGCTGTCCCTTCTCATCCTGTTGATACTGATCGCCTTGCAGAGGGTGAGTACCCAAGCTCGTAGCCTATCTAGTCATATGTGGAACTGATATCGTATGGGTAGGTACGAGCACTCTGATGCGTCCTGTACCTGCCTCGCGCTTCTACGGACATCAACTCGAGCAGTCGGGTCTCCATAGGAAATAACAGTAAGTCTTTGTCCTTTTACAACACACTGTCGACGCTTATGTCCTCAGCATCGATGTTGTTATCTACACCCCCGTCCAGCAAGTCATTGCTGCCATTGTTCTCGCTCATCTCGATATCCTCGACGCCACGTGCCGCCTGTGCCTGCATCATGTCCTGCCCTTTATCGATCATGTCCGGAATGCTGTAAGCTGAGCTTCTCCCTTCTACGTACGCGTGCGGTTTGGTCTCCTCCATGTGTTTGAGCAATACATTGAAGGTTTTTGTCATATCTTTCTTCCTGTGTGCAGAGGAAAGCCCATTAAGGTGATAGTTCACCTCAGCATTTCGGATGCAGGAGCGATATACAAGCACATTCGGTGACTCTTCGATAACACGTGCGGTAGTGAAGTTGGATCCTTCCCCGCCATATGTATCCTGTCAGTCAACATGAGCATACATCAAGGTCCAACTCTCAACTGAAATGACAACCTTCGTGAAAAGGTTCATTAGCTCGACAACCCAGTCAACTCCACGAAAGGCATGGGCTTTCCCCGTTGGGTTCACGAGCATGTGGAGACGGATGGCACGGCTGTCCAAATAAGCATCATGAGCATAAATAGTACATCGCGCGAGGTATATGGTGACTTCAATATGAGTCGTTCCTCACCGAAGACGTTCAGGAAATATGAAATTCACGTCAGTCCAGAATTGCTCCATGAAGTTGGCGTACTTGTGCTTTCCAGTTGCCTTCCATAGAGCAATCCATGAGGGCATAAGGGCTTCTATCCCTCCGATGTCTCCGGCATTTGCACGATATGAGAACTCCTCGTATAGGGAGAAGTACTGGTGCATAAGCATCGTGTTCTCGCGCTGCTTGTCACGATTCTGTGATTTGTGGTGACGCATGGCAAAGAGGTTTTGCTTCCCTGCAACGTATTTCTTCACCATGTTGTTTGCTAGGACTACAAGCTGCTCGTATGTTGGTTTCTGGGCGGCAAAGTCATCAAGACTGTCCACGTCCTTCGCGACAAATTGGTGCCGTGCTTCTGTCCTCCAGCAATCCAGTCGAAGTACTGTACCGGTGTGCATGACTACTTCGTGCATCTGCCGAAACTTTGGCTTTGAGCCTATCTGACCGGTCTCCTTTGGACGCAGCTGGCCAACAAACTTCATGACGCTGTTGTCGTCGATACGGGACTCGGGCGGCTGGATGAAGACCCGCCAGTTTGTGTCGACACATGCCATCTTGGTATGGAAGATACCGGGAGCATACACGACAGGCTGGTACCGACGAATTGCAGTACGCTCGATACTCCGCCGTTTGAGGATGGCTTGAATCCGTTCACCTGTCCCCAGGTCGCCATGAATGATCACGACATGCTCTGATATGTCGACAATGTCTTCTCCTGGAAACCGTCTTGTGCTGGTGCTATGAGCCTCAGGGTCACCGATGCCAACCTGTTCGAGAAGGTTTGCTATGGCTTGAATATTACCGTCCACTCTGGACTGGTTGATTGGCATAGTGCGTGCGGGGAGATATTCGAGCTTTGTTACAGGTATCTGCTCCACAATCTCAGGGTCTGGGAGCAAAGACAGGAACTGTCGGAAGTACTGGGGACCATGGCGGAAGAGTGTGTCGAGGAATAGCCAAGCCGTGAAACGGCCATGACGATTCAGGCCAGACGGATGTGGAGGCTCGGGATGTAATGTGAATAAGTCTTCATACGTGCATGGGCGAGGAGGAGTGGGGCTATAGAGAACCTGCGGGTTGAGCCGCGAGTGCTCCCAGAGGATATTCGAGCACCGGAGATCGTCAGCGGTTACACCATGTGCCATCTTCATGACCAACCCCGACGTGAGATGGACGAGTCGATCGCCTGACTTCTCTATGGTCGGAGTCATTCTGTTCAACGTGAGCTCACAGTTGTCGTAAGCAATCATTGCTGTCAGCGACTGGCCGAGAGTGCGCAGCCGGTTTGTACTCTCCTGTGAAAGGGAATGGACGGCATTGTTGATCGATGATGGGGAGATTGAGATGCCCATATGGGCAGCTGCCTTGATGACCTTGTCGGGAGTGTTGCATGCATGGAAGAAGATGCCGTTCACAGCAGCAAGGGCGTTGCACTGCTGGTTGACTGAGTGCATGAGCATCGAGAGGATGACGACAGTCTTCTGTGTATTCATGTAAGCCCTAGCCATACATACAAACACAGAGGCATTACTATTCGATACAGAGCCTGGCGCTGTCTCTTCCGTACATCCACCCTCTCCGATCCACCAAGGTCCAAACCTTCATCCCCCAGCTCATTCCACAGCTCAATCTCGTCCCAACTCAACACCGGGCCCTCCACACAGCTCGGCTTGGACCACTCTTCGTCACCAGACAGCAGGAAGGCAATGAGCTCCCATAGGTCAGGCTCAAGATTACGTATCCCAGCCGCCATGTCTTCAACCTTGAAGTCAAGGATGTCATCTGCAGACATGTGTACGGCACCGAGGTGCCATCCGTTGTCCTTGTCTGTGAGCCGTCGCACAGCCTGGTGGTAGACCTTCTTCATGTTCTGATGCATCCATTTCTCGGTGTGTTTCGATGTCTGTTGGTGACGTGCGAAGGATGCGAGAAGATCGGGGAGACGTGTGAGAAGGTCGTCGACAAAGTATTGGCTAGATAGACTTTTCTCGGTGAGGATGGAAAGAAGGAGATCTGAGAGCGAGAGGCGACACTTGTTGAAAGCGGCGTGAATGTACCTGATTTGTGGGGCTGTCACCATGATCGACTCAGAGGTGTTCGATGTGCCGCAGCGCGTTCCAGTGTCAACGCGTTGGACTCGTGGAGCGTGTTAATTACATAATCTCAGGTATTGATCGATCCTCCCAAAATGGGAGGTATGCAGCCGGGGCTCCGTTGTTTGTATATGTTTTGTGCCAGCCGCCGTAGGGGGGTGGGGGGAAATAAGATTGCGGAGATTCAGGATCGGGGGGAGTTTGCATGTGCTGATGAAGTGGCTGAGGTGTGGCGCGGCGGTATACGAGGATGACATGTTCTCGCACATCGACATAAAGTCCCCCCACCCCCCGGAGAAGGATGGGCAGGAGCCTGGATCAAGCCACCATCAGGACTTAAGATACATTAAGCCATTCTCAGTACTGCACAAACGTAAGGACACTAAGTACTATTCTAAATCACATTCAAGCAATCTCGTAGGCCATGTGGTTGGTGTACGTGCTAATGAAAACTAACTTTGAATCGTGTATAACATTTGAGTAGAAAGAGTCAACAATACGGCTTTCTTAGCCCTTCGCCGGCGTAGAAAACCAGCGACGAGATCTCAAGCTCAACATCCTCCGCCACGGTCGCAATCGCGTGCTTGAGGAAACGCGTTTGCTGCGAGAGCAGGTCGCGACAGCTCGTCTCCGGGTCGTCGAAGCCTGTGCTGAAGCGGGCTAAGCTCCTCGTCCCGCACGACCTCGAGGACAGCAAAGCGCTTTGCGAACAGGAACACGCCGAAGACGAACATCTCGAGCTTCATGCCATTTGGCTTGGGCGGCTTGATTGTCAGGCCCTGCGCGTCGACGAACGTGATCTTCTTGCGCGCGAAGTGGAACACGAGCTCATCCTCGAACGTGCGCGTGCCGAGATTCATGTGTTCTGACAACCTCCAGGTCAGAACAGACATGGTTCATTCAATGCCTATCGTGACTCCTTCGAATAGCACCGTTTGATCATCGCGAGCCCCGATAACTGCTTCGATAAATGAGAGTGTGGTATTGACTGAGCATGCCGAGTGACATACGTACCGGACATACAGTGGGGTATCTCCGCGTGGTCAGGGTGAGCCTGCAATGGAAATATACATGTCAGCATGGTCAGTGCGAGCACAATACAGGGATCCAAGAAGAATACGGGTTAAGGATGGGTGTGGACTCACCAGCAGGCTGACAGCAGACATCCACTCAAAGTGTTGGTCCTGCGACTACTACATGGCATGACACAGCCCTCTGCGTGTTTTACTGACGGAATGTAGTTGTTGGCCGTAGTAACAGTGTCTGAGATGTATTGCTGCCAGACGCCGCGTGTGGAAGCAGCAATCAAGAAAATGTGTGGGAGATGGACGATGTCTGCGGGAATGAGGTCAGGCAAAAGCGAGGAGCGAGCGGCGTAGAATACACATATCCAAGCAGGGAGGGAGGGAGTGACCAAGGAGTGACTTAGCGAGGGAGTCGACGACGACGACCAAGACAGGACACGCGCGTCTTGACACGTCAGCACACGTGACTCCTTTGCCAATCGCCGGAAACGTCAACATGTCGACGTTCAACTCTTCATACTACCCACAATCTTGACATTGTCCAGAGGCCACCTTCTCGACGTGACGTGCTATCTCCGGACCTTGCCACATATCATCCACGGCTAGCAATGAACCAGTATTGCTCTCGATGGTTCAAGGTTGAACATCATCCAGCCTGAGGTGAGTGAGCACGTCGACTATTCAAGTTGCGAGCTCACATATGTATACAAGGCCAGTTCCTCTTTTTGTTTTCCCTGAGCACTTGCGCCAGCTAGCCGCCCTCCACACGCACGCACGCAAGACACGTCAAACGGCGAACGCGCACTCACGAGTGCTGCAGTGTGCATTGCGCAGGTCAGCTACCATCATCCTTTCACGGACACGCTGCGCTAACATATATATATATATATAGACAGCGGGAAAGTCGCGCTGAGCGACGAGACGTGCACACACATGTCGAGAGAAGGTACGGTATGTCCACACCCACTCATCCAGGTACACACAACGCACTTACATCCTGACAGTTTTACATTTAGCTGCCATACGCCCACTATCTGGCGATAGCCAACAACGTATGCGCGTCTTTCACGCACGTCCCGGCGAACTCGTTCACTTTGACGCAACACGGTGGCTGGTAGGTGTCAACCATCCCCTTGCCTGACGAGTGCCAATGATTTTCGAGGATTTCGAAGTATGAACACGGGCACAGTGCAAAGCTGGTGCCGACGAAGACCAGATCGCTCAACCCCGCCCACGCTCACGACACCGCCAGCGGACACGTGCCTCCGCCTCTTCACGCGTCCCTCACCGCCACACTCAAGACTCTCTACCCGTGTCTCACGCTTCCCACACACGCAGGCCCCGACCGCTCTCCGCACGACCGGCACAGATCAGTGCGGCATCAATGTACTTGCGCAGATTTCGAAGTTAGTATTCGTCGCAATCTTCCTGGTGAGCATGAACTTGCCAGGAGTGGCATGTGCATGTTTGGGCATGGCCTCGACGAGCGTAAGTGGCAACGTCGGAAGGGCGGGGCACACGCAACACTAAGACCAAGCCTCGCATGGCCGCCAAGGTGTGTCTTGCTCGTGCGCATGACACCGTATTCGCTAGGACTCACGGTCTGACTCACCCGCATGCCACATAGATCCCACGGATTCCCACCTGGCCAGCGAAGAACAGGTGAGTGTACGTCACTTTGTCTGTATGACGTACTCTCATTCTTTCCCGTCACATCAGATAGGCGACTACTAAGCCTCTCTTTACCTGGCTTGGTAGGTGCATCGAGGTGAGAGTTGCTGTTGGCAGTGACTACACCACCCACAGCAATCTTCTGTGGTGCAATGCTGCTCGGCATTGAATATAAGCTATCTTCAACTTGCAGTGAACCATTGATTTTGCTCGACATGTGTGCTCGCCTAGCATCAATTGTATACAGTACATATTTTCTATCGCTTGTACATATATGGCGGCTATTGAATACTGTTTTCGCTGATGTGATTACAATGTTCGTCAAATGGATACTGTTCTGACTGCTTTCTTGCATGTCTCGCCTTACACTGCTCAAAATCTCTCTTAAACTGGCTTGGACTGTCCTTAAAGCCTCCTTATTCCGGTCTTGGTAAGCACACCGGTCTTGTTCAAGCAAGTGGATCTGCTTACTCAAGAGGATGTGCTTGACAGACTTAACGGGATTGATCCTCTTATCAAGGTACCTAAGGCCAAAATAAGCCACTTGCACTTTTGCTGATGGTAGCGCTATCTAGGCAGCGCCAATGGCGGTATTATCGCCGCAAGTGCCTCCGTATGGCCAGTTCTACTGGCTCCACAACGAGTGGTACATTCCGCTACTCGAAGGCCCCGCGTCGCGCAGTGGCAGGAGGCTGTGCGCTCCCTTCCGGAGTCGGGCACGATTTCGGAGACGATACAAGTACAAGGATGATAGCAGGTACAGTAAGTAGAACACAGTTGTTTCTACCATGCCCTTGATGACGGTGGTATAATCTTACAGGAGCAGAGGATTCGCTAGCGGTCTATGCAAAAAGGAGATGCAGAGGCAATTCCACCTTTGGCATACCGGAGTAACACTCTCGTAATGTCTCTGCTCCTATCGCTGATGAGTCCCTGTCAATGGACCATGTCTACACCATGTCTCCACCATTCCGAGTACCCGCTCCTTAAAATTCTCATGAAGTGGCATAGCAAAGCATTCCCTGGCCGTTACAAGAGGGACAGGGACCTGGTGTTGGTAGCTATGGACTGCTTGAGTAATCCCAATTCTGTCGCCTCTTTCTGGCATGATTCCTGTTCGAGTAACAGTTCGACTATCTAATCCTCTTCGGTGAGATGAGTGTAACTCTAAGATAATGGGGCCTGACGCTGGATCTCTCAGCTGACAAGGGGGAAATGTTACCATGCCGTCCAGTTTCCTTTATGCACGCCGAGTCGAACGCAATACATCATAGTACAGTAACCAGTGGCAATCACGTGCTCTTCGTCGAGGGCGACTCGGATCTCCTAATATTGATGTGGTCGATTTGTTCCATGCCAACATTATGATCCACCGCACTCAATTACAAAGGAATCGCATAGCTTGCAGCCATGAGAAGGTTACTCGAGACAAACGACAGTCACGGGAGGCCAGCCGGGATGAATTATTCTTCGATCGTTCAAGTAGCCTTTGAGGTCGGTCTCGTTGTGCTGTATTTGGCTTCGGTGGCGTACACGATGGTCGGCTCGAACTGGTACGTATGTCGGTCCAAGTCGTCTCATTCAGGCCTATCCCGTCTTTGAATCCCCCCTCCCACCACTTACCGCTGGAACTGTTTTGCGTCGCACCTCACAGGAAGGATCACCAGACAGCCTCGTAACACTACCGATTGGCTACTCCGTGCCTTTGAAGGCCGCGCGGATCAGCATAGGTCGCCCTTCCTCCACCTCGTGCCACCCTGTTATCTCGGCGACTACATACCTTTTCTTGAAGCCCGGGACCGGAGTCTGTGCATAGCCTACTCGGCCCGGGGACGTACAATCTACGTGCGTATAACTCGCGTGCAACAGCCTCGCAGATGGGAGTGACGCTCATGGGCTGTTTGCGGTGCTCCAGGTTCCCGCGTAGGAGAGAAGTCTTCCGTGACGCAATAGCTGGGCATGTGAGCATAAAGCCTCGCGGCGAGATTCAGCGAGCGCCCGGAACGGTCTATTCTCACTCGGAACTTGCATGCGAAAGGCTTGTGAGTATTTTGCTAGTGCAGCTGCTCTCCACCTCGCTCCTCGTCCTCTCTGCCTCCTTTGCTTTCGCACCCAACACATCTTGCCACCATGATGCTCCCGTCGCTCTACTCCTCCTCTCGGATGCTCTGCCTTCCAGTCGAGATTATCATTCCAATACTTGGACGCCTTGATTGCAAGGATTTGTTAACTTGCCGAGCGGTGAGTAATGCACCGCAGACGATTGGAACCGGCTATGAGGGTTCCATGACGCATTTCGCGCAACCTTTCACACCAGTTGTACTGACGTCGTTGAAAGGTCTGCAAGGCGTTTCACGATGTCATCAAGCACTCCCTCGAACTTCAATACAAGATCGAACTCTACGCAGACGGGCTCGTCGATGGGATCGGCCTCACAATCACTACGTCTGAACGTCTGCAGCTCCTCCTCGACCGGCGGCGGCGATGGCGTGCGCTGGACTGGACGCACCGCTGTGCGGTGTCCGTCCCCGGTGCGTGCCAGGCGTACGAGCTGGTTGATGGCGTCTTCGCCAAGTCCATGACCAACGGCGCCCTGCTGTACGGACCCGGCTCTCACCACGTCAACGCGACATGGCTTCCGACGCGTTTCCAGCCTGCATACAGCCTGATCCGGGAGGACATCGGAGTTGCGACACGTGACTTCGCCATCGACCCGTCGCAGGACCTCATCGCGTACGTCGACGCCGACAATGGGTGAGTAAGCCCTCCGTGAACAGAGTTCGGGGGCCGCCCTGTCTGCTGCCCCGGAACTTGCGCCGCGCAGCCGAGAGCGGCCGGTTCCTGTCGCCGTCACGTTCGGCAGTTATTCGCTCGTCGCTGTCTGTTGCGGGCTATTCGTCACGTCTCCAAGATCCGCTGACCCTCTTCTCCAGCGAGAACTCCCAGAGCCGGATTAAGGTCTACCTGCGCACCATCAGCAAGAACGCACGGCACCCGTGCGCGGCACTCCCGGAGCTCGTCTCGCCGATCCCGTTTGAGCTGGGCAGCTCGTTCATTCAAATCGTCGACGACGTCGTGGGCATGTTCTTCTGGGTGCACGGGCCAGGACTCATCGTGTGGAACTGGCACACGGCGGAGGTCATCGTGGTGCGTCGAACCTTTGTCTGCTACAGGTCGCGTGCGCCGGTCTCACGCGCTGCGCAGAAGCGCACTAGCGACGCGATGCCGAACAGCACCTGGGACTTCTCCTTCCTCTCAAACCGCGCATACATGGTGACCGCGACCGGGGAGGCGGGGACCATCGAGCTGTTCAGCTTCCGCGGGCGCTCCGACGTCACTGCCACCACGGTGGAGGGCGAGACTGGCGCGGACACATCCGCGCACGTCGCGACGCTGCGGCTGCCGCGCCTGCGTGCGGGGCACGAGCCGCACCACTTCGCGACGCACTCGGGCCCGTTCGTGCGCTACCAGACGCGCGGGCACGCGTTCGGCACCGCGCGCGAGAGCCGCGTGCACCTCATGTCGATCCATTACGGCGAACGCGGGCCCCGGTTCCACATGTTCGTGCTGAACCGGTTCCTGCTGTCGCTGTACCCACGCGGAGAGTGGGCACCGGTGCCATCGTCTGCATCCGTGCATGAGTGGGAGGGGTGGGGAGCGAAGAACACGCGTTTCTTGGAGCATAGTGTGAACTTCCAGTGGCTCAGGTGCGTGAGTCCCGCCATCGGCGCGTATACGGACACTGATGCGTGGTGGTTGATGGGTGCAGGTATGTGCATGGCTCGCGCGTCGTGCTCCCACCGTTCGTGTCCACGTGGCCGCTGCTCGAGTCGACGCTCTGTGTGCTTGACTTTAACGTGCACCCGAAGCGCGTGGACGACCCGGTCCCGCTGGACAGCCCTCCGCACGGGGGCCAGCTCATCACGACGCCGTCGCGGGTTCTGGCGACCACCGTGTTCGAGGACGACGTCATCACCTCCCTGCCGTACCTGGCGTCTACGCGGTCCGGCAAGTTCCAGTACTCCGGGTTCATGATCGACGATGAGAGGATCATCGGGATGAAGGTGCGTGTCGCCGTTGTACTCGGGTTTCGCGGGGGCAGTGCTGACGGACGCGCACAACAGTCTATGGCATTCGCAGAGGGCGATATGAGCGATGTCGACGTGTATACGTTCTAGTTCTCAATCCTTTGGGCGAACTCTGGTGCCAAGGCTGCCGTCTATCTATCAGTGTTCAGCTGCAGTTTATCAGTGCGTGCTCGTGTATTGTACTTCTATATTACCTATTGCAATGTGGTCAGCTTCCCCTGCTATCTACTCATTAAGCCAGGTTTTGTCTACAGGTACCTGTCCCTGTTACTCTCTGGGTGGTCTGGCGTCTCTTCCCCGCCGCGTATTTACCTGCAATTCGAGCACCCTACTTGTCGTTGCAGGTGACGAGGGTCATATGGCTTCGCTGGCAGTGCCGTGGCACAGTCGAACGTCCCAAAAGCCAAGTGGAAGGCCTTGTGACACGGGTCGTCTGGTGTGATTTCCTGGGGGGCGGGTAGGCACTTCTCTCCGAACACGGGATGATACATATCAGTGGCCGCAAGAAGCGCCGACCCTGCTGCGCTGCGAGCAACTATATTCGACCATAGTAGGGGCTCAGGTCTCCTTGCTGGTCTATGAACTACAGTATGCATTTTCACTCCTACACCTCGAAATGGTCGGAACCTAACAGGCGCGTGGCACGATCGGTGCGTGGGAGTCCTGCCACCGGAGGTCGCGGTCAGGTGACAGAGGCTTTCAGCGGCGTTTCGCGAATACGGACGCACCGCCTGCCCCCATCTGCCTTCTGTCCCCCCACATCTGCCTGACACGCTCACTCCCACCTCTCTGCCAGCTCTTGCTGACGCCTCACGGAAGAGTCCGGCCCACTGTATAGTATCCAACACACGCAAACAAGCTGACATTGAACAAAACCGGCAGCCCGAGGCCTTGTTCTTTCAAAGAACTCTCTCGTCCTACCACCACCTTGCCCCGAACTCAAGTCGCTTGCTTTCTCGTCTGCGGGACGGAGGCCTTTTAATGTGGGCTATGGATTACTGGGGCTCACTGGATTCTGGGTCGCAGGCTTTCGACCCTGGTTCTACACCTCAAGATGATCCTGTACCGTCTCTGACTCGGATGTCGCGCGTACATTCATTGCGCGATTCGTCTTGGCAGAATGTAGTAGCGTAGTATCAGTGCAGTATTGTAGTACCCTGTAGATAACGTGTGTCAGTACGAGTAGTGATGTAAAGAGTTTCGAGCCCCGTATGTCGTCACCGTGGCGTCACCAGTGGAGTACAGTCGTGCAAAGTAGATACAGGACCAAAATATAATAGATTTGTTATATTATGCTTTTAGACCTAATGCGAGCCGGAGAGGATGAAATCGGACCCCGGCGCTATATATAAATTACAACGACGCTGTAAGAGGCATATATTATGTGGTGCTGAGGGCTACGTCGCTGCCAGGTGGTACGGCACCTGTCTCCAGGGAGACCTGGGGCCAGCCTGTGCTTAGTTCGCATTTTTCCTGGCCACCACCTGGCAGCAGCGAGCCTCAGGTGGCAGGTCCACGCGCGTCACGGGGCTGGCTCACGCGGAATCCATGTGTCGTTCGACTCGAGGTGTATGTGCAGGTGCATGGGATAGCCAGCTTCGAGGTGTCCTGCCGCCCTGTCCCAATCCATCGCTCCTGAATTAGGGTTAAGGACGCCAATGACGTACTGAACAGTGGATTAGGGTTACCGTACGGCATTTCGTGGCAACTCAGTGGAGCATGCTGTCCTCTGCGCCTACTTCCCAGTTCACGCCCTCTCAACGCCCTGAAACCCCTTGTCTTCCTCCCGGATACCCAAACCATACAATCCTCGATACTCTTACAAGATACTACGCAAGACATTATACATATCAGCGTATTCGAGTATGTCGAACGACGGCAAGGCCCCGGAGGTCCTGCTCTCCATCCCTGATTGCGTCGCCACACACATCCTCGGCGAGACATCCGCAGACCTCGGCCACGGCGACCTTACCCTCATGCTCACGAAGACGTCGGACCTCTCCGCGCTTGCGGCCCCCTCTACGAATGGGACTAACCAGCATCCGTTGTTCACACTGTCCGTCGGGAACGCTGCGTTCCCGTTGTTCAAGTCGACGACGTTCGGAACCATAAACGACAACGAACGGGTGTACGTGTTCACACCCGAGATCGGCGGGGAAGTCGGCGGGTGAGTTTTACTCTTGACGTGGCGCGCATATACCCAGCTCACTCCGGCGTGGTCCGCAGGTACGTGAAGATTACCTTGCCGGAAGGCGTCACAATACAGGGGTCGCCCTTCGAGAGGCTCCAAACGCAGTTCGAGCAGATCCTCGTGCAGCACGGACTCTTGAAGGAGGGCGTAGAGGCGGTCGCAGACGAGCTCGGGAAGAGCATGCGCGAGAGCTCCGCGGGCGCAGCGCAGCGCATCCGGTTATCTACATCCGAGTATGTGCCCCGATAAATCTTTCCGCCCTTCCCTTCGCGTTTCTCACATACACCGCAGCTACACAGCAGAGAATCCGCCCACAGACCACCCCGTCCCCATCCCCGGCGCCATGCATTCTGCTGCTTCCGCGAGCGCATCTGGGACGAGCGGGCTCGCATCCGCCGTGGGCAGCGTGACCGGGCTCGTCTCCTCCGCGGCAGGCCAAGCCGGCGCATGGTTCGCTTCGCACGTCGTGCCGACGACGCCGCCCGCGACGCAGGCCCTCGCGTCCACCGCCAACGCGTTGGACACTGCGGCGGACGGGTACACCGCGGGCTCGGCGGAGGTCACGGCCGCTGTCGCGGACTCGGCGGGTACGCGGGTTGAGAGGGAACTAGGGCCGGATGCGAGGGCGGTCGCGGAGGATACAGGTGCGAGCGTGGGGAATGTGGGGGCGGCGATGGAGGACGTACTGTTGACCGCGAGCGGCCCGGGGCTCGCGACGGCGGGGCTGAAGGGCGCGGCGAGCACGCAGCTGAGTGAGCAGGAGGAGAAGGACGCGAGGGCGGATACGGCGCAGGAAGAAGGGGAGGAGGAGGACATCGATGGTAAGCTGGAGGACGTATCGCTTTGATGGTCGCACTCAGCGGATGGCAGATATCAACATATACTCAGTATGAGTTTGGGGGGATAGCTCGGCATGTATAAAAGTTTAGTTGCTGGCAGTACGGCTTTCTCCTTTCTGCGCTCCGCTCTGAGCGTCGCTCACGCGTCATGCGTTGACGATTCATGCTTCGGAGAAGACCGAGGGTAACAGATGCCCCCAGTGCGGTAAGGGCTTCTCCAGGCGCGACGCCGTTATCCGTTACCTATGGCATGTACACCATTCTCGTCTGTTATCCGCGTACGTGATCCTTCCCATGATAGACGGGTGGCGGTAACTGACTTACGATTGCCGCAGCGCTATTGAGGCGAGATCGACCGAGTACCATTAGAGCCAGGAGCGCAATCGATCTCCTAGTGACTACTCTCAGTGAGACTGTACCATCATGATCATGTACTGCTCACCTCGAGTATGCACACCGGGAAGGAATGGCTTCATGCATTCTTTACGCATCCATGTGAGTCGTACTTTCTGTGAGGTCCCATCGGGTCCTTCCATGGATCAGTGCATTGTTTGAGCAGCATGCACCTTGTCATAGCTAGCCACCTGAGTCCTTCACCATCCCAGAGCAAATCAAATGTAAACGGGAGTCCACGTCTGGCGAACAACTTTTAGGATCGCCGACGGTAGTGCCTCCCCAGGCCTCATTGGCACCAAATCGGTACCATACATACCTTCGGTGACAGCAGCACGCACATGGCAACTGCAGCCGTGCGTTCAAGTTTCCATTCCAAATTGTCTGTGGGGTGGGCAGCGGCTATCAACTTTGAGGGAGGGTGCACGATGCGGCACCGGTGCCGACAATTGATATCTTCAGGGCATTGAGCCCGACGACAACGATTGTAACTTGTGCATCGTTGGAAGGTCCGCAATATTCAGAGTGAAAGACAAGCCGTTGTCTTCCTCGAGGTTGTATTGTGCCACGTTGTGGTTCGTTGGATGTGGAAAAGGAGAAGAAGGATCCGGAGCTGCTCAGAGTCATACGCGACGACTCGGAGGCGCAGGGCCCTCGACTCGGTCCGGCGGCGTCGGCGCCCACCCGACACTTGGCCATGTGCACCGAAAAAGGCATAAACGCCCATCAACGCCATCATCAACGCCACCGAGTCTGCGGAAACGGCAACTACAAAATCTTGTCCGAATCTTGTCGCCTGTCAGTGCCAAAACGAAAACGACGACGACACCGGTAAGTACAAACCACATCGGGGGCAGTCTGTGCGTTAGAGTTGATCCGAGATGAATTAGTTACCAAAAGGCCCCCGACTCGGAGCTGGCGCGCTAACTGCGGTACCTGGATAAGCTGTCATATATTAGCCCTTGGCACCCCGTTGGTGCCAGGCCCGTCTCCAACGCAGAATATTTTACGTCGTACGAATCGGTCTTCATCCGCACCTGGGGTCCACTCCTTATAGCCCCTGATGAGGACCGCCTGACCCGCCGCACCCACCACTGTCCTTGCCCTCCTCGAGCACTCTCCAGCAGCTGCCGCGATCGACCGCTCCGCATTTGCGCTCCGCGCATCTCTGCGCTAGACAGCCATGGTAGAAGGACCGCTTGGCGATGTGGATACCAACCTCGTCGCGCGCATGTACTATGCGCCAGTCCTGTTCGGGCACATCTTGGCCACATTCCTGTTTGGCGTCAACTGCAACCAGTTCGTGTGCTACCTCAGCTACCGCAGGAACGACTCATGGCTGACTCAGTACGTGCCCTGCTCTTTTCCATAGGCCGGCGGGCTGACCGAGCGACGCAGGGGCATGGTGGCCATGTTAATATCGGTGTGCGCGCTGCAAGAGTGCTTCGCCATCTATACGCTCTGGTTCCTCAGCGTCCAGAACTTCGGGAACTATCCCGCCCTGGTCGTCGAGTTCTGGGCGACAATGATTTCCCTAGGTGTTTTCACGGCTATGTAAGCAGCGACAGTGTGTAATGTTCGCTGCTAAGAATGATGTTCGCAGTATCTCCGTCTCGGTCCAGCAGTACTTCATATGGCGGGTGAAGGCTATCACCCAGTCGTGGCTCCTCTTCGGCCTGCTCTCTCTGTGTTCTTTCGTTGCCGGCGCGCTGGGCGTTATAAACGCATGTACCGGCGTCCTCCCTAAGGAGTGGGCACCTCGACTGTTCTCTGCTCTGCTCTCGCTAACACATCCATAGCCCCTTCTCGCTCGACGTGGCGATTGGCCTGGCCTATGCGAACCTTGCGATCGACGTGTTCGTCAATGTCGCCAATGCGTACGTGTCAGCGTGCCCCTGTTCCGCCCGCGCCACTGCTCATATTGTCCTCACCCATAGCGGCGTGCTGCTTTACTATCTGCTCAAGTATCGAACCGCCTTCCAGCGTGCGTAGCGTAGGAGCAAGATCTTCCCGGCTTAGCTAACAATTTCCTCTCGCAGGCACGCAAAGTGTCATCCGGCGACTCGTGATCATCTGTATCGAATCACCCTTGTTGATTGCATTGATCTCTGTACGTAAGAGATCTTTTCCTAGACCGACCTCGGGCTCACGATGCGGCAGCTGGCCGACATGATCATTTTTGTAAGCTCAGTTCCATAGTGTACGACGAGGTACCGATTGCACTCACTCTTCGGGCTGTGTAGAAAACGACCTTTCCAGAAAACTGGTATCTCATTGTCGCCCTGGTTGGTTCTCTCCACGGCGTGCTATATAGCTGGCTGATTGTGGCATTCTGTCAGCCTCTAGGACAAGTTTATACGTGCGTCCGTGCGTTCTTATTATTTCATCGTCTCACTAACCAAGCCTCCGTAGGCTATCTATTTTAGCTGTAAGCAGGCATCGAATAGGCATGCAATCGCATAGACTGACCCCCAGCCCGCACAGCCGCTCAACGCCCGTGCCTCCCTCCGCGCAGCATGGAACGGCGTGACAGACATGGACGCCAACGAGCTGGTACGCCCCGCCCCGCTCTCCTGTCGCCCGTTTAGCCCACGCTAACACACACGCCGCACAGGAACGTAGCAACCGGCTCATACGGCAGTTCACGCTGAACACGCAGGAGCCGGTGCGCGTCGGCGTGACGGTCGAGCAGCACGCGCATGTAGAGGTCGACCCGTTCGCCGCGCGCATCAAGGGCGAGCGCAAGCGCGGCAAAGCGCGCTTCGCGAACATGGACTCGACGTCCGTCGGGAGCGACATAAAGGCGCACGACGAGCACGAGATGTCGGACTTCTCGCTCACGATCCACGCACTGAGCGATGCCGCGAACGGGGAAGACGACGAGAGAAAAATTGCAGTCGTTGCGTGAGCCAAGTCCGTCTACTTGGCCTGCAAGAGAGGCAACCATTAGCTTCATAATGGATTGTGGTGTCGACCACGACCGTCTTTCATTGCGCCATCATGATTTCCCCAGGCGAGTTGAAAGGGTGCCAAGATTTGGCTAACAGAAGGACAATTGCGGCCCACTGATGCGTGATTCCACTCCAGCCTTGAAGTGCGCTATATCCCAGAAATACGTCCCGATTCGTCTCTGTTTTGTCCAGCAGAGTCGTCGGCCAGCCCGGCGCCACCAGAACGCTTGACATCATTGGTTTGTTGCACTCGTACTCCGGATTGCTCGGGCCTGCAAAACCACAGTAAGTAGACACGTCGAATCACTGGTCTGCATGCGTGAACTTCGTGGTCAGTTTCGTTCCAACGTCACGTCTCGTCGATGTTCGCACATCCGAGCCCAAGTAGTGCATTGGCAACGTTGCCTTGAATCCGCAGATACAGCCCCGGACGTCCATTATAGACACAATCACAGAGCTCTACCACGGCTCAAGAGTAGCTCGTTCATATCATGTCCGTTACTACGAGATGATCCTCCGTAAGAGCCGGCACCGCTCACCGTCCACGTTCGTCTGCGACAAAAAAAAAACAGGAAGAGGGCGCACCCATCACTCCGCTTTTACCCAATTTCTCCCCAGACCATTCTCGGAGATCGGGGCCCCGCCCTGCTCGTCCGACTCCTCCTTCGTCGGCTCCGCAGGGTTTGCGTACACGCCCCATCCTTGCATAATGAAGAACATCCTGCGCGCACCCACACATGCACATCAGCCCCACACGACGAACGACCCGAGTCAGCGACACACGCACCACTTCAGCCTGTCCAGGCGGAAGATGTGGAAGAGGAGGAACCATATCGCTGTAGTCACGTACGATCTGTGAGCGCGCCTGAAGGTCTTGGGATGGACGGAGGGACGCACTGAGTTCCATGTAGGTGAAGAAGCCGAGCGCGCCGCCCCGCGCGCCGCGCTTGACGAAGCGGAGGACGTCCACCCAGAGTTTCATGTCCTTCGGGGTCGGCTGTGCGTCTCTATCCATGAGGAAAGTGAGCAGTATGCGTGTGTCTTCACGATATCATGAGAAAGCTTGCGCGCAGTGAGACATAGGTCACTCACATATCCCGATGTGGCTGTCAGCGTGGAATGGCTTATGAGCGTTTTCATCCACGCATACAGCTGGTCGAATAACTCACAAATGTCCGCTGCATAGGTGGTAGGTCAGGATCAGCGGTGTCTACTTCGGTGAGACCAAGGCAGGCTTACACAGTACCTAGGAGCTCGTCAGCACCTTCACGAACCCATGACAGCAACATATGTTCTCACCAATCGCATTCACATACGCCGAGTTCGTCATTAAAACCGACCAGTCCTCAGTTGCGAAGTTCTGCAAATACAAGTTCGGCCGCTACACTCACACAGCCGCCACCACCACCACCACCATCAGCACTATCCGAGCCCGGCAACGCACGCAGAGCCAACGTACCTCATACGACGCGGGGAAGAGGTCGTCCGGGAGGAAAGCCACGTCCGGCTTCTTGAAGCCCGTAGCGAGGACGACGACGTCCGCGGGGAACTCCGCCTCCTCGCCGTGCTCGCCCGGCTTGGAGTCCCGCCCGCGCACGTTCACCCTCACCCCCGCACGCGTGAGGCCCTGCGTGTCGCCCCGCACGTAGTTGCACCGCCCGGCGCGGACGTGAACAAGGAAGTCATCGTTCACGACCTAGCAGCCGGGTGCACGCGTCAGATCGGCGAAACAATGGCGGAAAAGGCGGAAAGGCGGCGTACGGGGGTGCCCTGGAAGAGCCCGAGGTGGGCGGGCGTGAGGTCTTCGATGCCGTGGTAATTCCAGAGGGTGATGAACTTCTCCCAGAGGAAGCTATGCACGATGTCCTTCGGTATGGGCGGGAGAAGGCACACTATTGCCACAACTACACACACCTCAGCGGCATCTCGCGCCCGAAGGGCTGCGCGGAGATGAGCGTGTCGGTAATCATATTTCGCGGTATGATCCACTCCATGCATCATCAGATCGGACCAGGAAGCACGCATATAAGGACCCACGTACCTTGTCCTGGCGCGCGATGATGACCGTGTCTTTCGCGCCTCTTGCGAGCGCCGTCTCGACCGCTTCAACGCCGCTTGCGCCGCTGCCGATGACGACGACGCGCTTGCCTGCGAGCTGCGCATCGTCGAGCTCAGACGAGTGTAGGAGCGTCCCGGCGTACATCTCCTCCCCGTCCTCTCCATCCTTATTGCCCGGCGCGCCCCCCGAATCCACGATCTGGGAGTGCTTCCGCTCGTGCTCGACGTCCGCGTCCGACTCTGTCCTAGCCTCATCCTTATCGTGCGCTTCCTTCTCTCGTGCCTCCTCCTGGCTCCTGGCCCTCCGCGCTCTGATCTCGTCCATGTCTGGCATGCCCGGGAAGCCGACCCATTGCGGCGCGCCACACGTACCGACGGTGACGACGACGGCATCGAACACGCCGTCGGTTCCGTCGTTGACGAGCCAGCGTGCGTGACCCTGCTGGCGCGGGTCGGCGTCGTCCTCCGCGACGCTCGCGCGCCGCACAGAGGTCACGCGTGTGGACAGGCGCGTACGCGGCTCGAGGTGGTATTCTTTCCAGATGCGGCGGATCTCTGTGGGGCGCGGTGACGGCTTGGTGCATACAGTGAGTGGAGGGGTAGGAGATGTGTACCTGATAGGATTTCGTCCCGGTGCGGGAATGTGCGGCTCCAGAGCACGCCAGGGTGGAAGCGGTAGAGGAGCGAGTTGAGCTGGAGACCGGATGTTGCATTCACGTGGGCCCATATACCGCCTAGAAACGAAACGGGTTACCCCCACAACAGTTCAATGCCTCGAGGACGGAGACTCTGCCCTACGTACCGACGGAGTCACTCTGTTCGTAGATGACGACCTCGAAGCCATGCGCAATGGCATGCGCGGCACTCGACACACCTGTGAGGCCCGCGCCTATAACTGCAATGCGACCGCGTGGCTTGAAGTGTTCCGGAGGCACTGGCTGGAAATGAGGAAATATAAGACATGATCCACGATGAAAGAGATGCTCACCGACCGGTTTGAATAGCCAGATGATGACCAGCTCGACGATGATGTAGTACGCGTTGAAGAGGAGATGAATGATACGTGTAGGGGATAACAGCGTTTGAATGTCGCCTTTACGCGCTGCCATCAGGGTGCAGTGTGCATAATATGCAGCGTTGTTGGCTTCGGCGGCCACGACGGACATGGACAAGACTCTGCAGAATTCAGGCTTTGCGAGGTGCTGGTCTCGGAAGTCAAAAGCGTTATCGAGTCGCGAGCAGTGGGCTATTAGGAGGAGGTCTAGGGGTCTGGTTCTGCATAGCTGGCGCTGAAGGCTGTCGCTTTTAACTGACCACTGGTACTCGGTAGCAACAAGGGTGGGGCAGGGATCGCTGACGATGAGCGAACGCGTGACGTCATCGACCTACCACCGCGTGCCCAGTGTGTGCCCAGCGCAATGACAACTGCGTGCCGCCCGTGGTGCTCTGAGTCTGTTAACTTAGCTGGATCCATCCACTGACTGGCAACGTGCAGTTCAGTCGCCATTCGCCAAGCAAGGAGAAGATGAGTGTCGGTAGCCACGAGGGAGTCATCGCTTCAAGCGCAGTCGTTTCTGTGACTGTCTGAAACTTCGAATAGAACATTTTCCTACTTGAATGTTGGTCTATAGACTGTAGTCGGTGTTGGAGTTTTCGGGCTGTGATGCCCTTCATCATGCTTTGTGGTATCTCAGCCACTCAATTACTTATTGTTCTCCGTGTATATAAGTAGCATGCATGACGGCCTACTGCCCTCATGCGGTTGAACCCTGTCTAATCGACTCGTGTCCCGGCTACGAAAACCGGAAAAACCAACACAACCGCATTAGCCTGTGGACACCTCCGAGACACCCTGCCACTCCTTTGCCCCTGCGACTATGTCACATTCAGCACTATCGGCTTCTCTGATCAATGCTATCCCGAAGCTTGACGATGACAACTACCATGACTGGAAGTTTGCGATTTCGATGGCCCTGCGGCGCGCAGGAACATGGTCGGTGGTGAGTGGCACTGAGAAGCGCCCAGAGGCCACCGACGAGAAGGGCAAAACGGCGGCCGCAGAGTGGGACAACAAGGCGGATGACGGTTTCACGGCAATCGGGCTCACTGTCAACACACAGCAGTATGTGTACATTCGCGACTGTGCAGATGGGCCTGCGGCATGGAAGGCGCTCGCGGTGATCTACGAGATGAACAGCCGCGCAAATCGCATCTCGCTCAAACGGCAATTCTACGGATACCACCATGATCCCAGTTTCAGCATCGAGAGGTACTGCACAGAGATCAAGGACCTTGCAGCAAAACTCCGCGTACGGTTGCCCGCTAGTCCGAGGTTAAACGCCTCGCGCCACCGGCCTCAGCCACATCGTGTCTGGCGACGACCTCCAGATTCCTCGATACCTAGGTCGCTCAGTATCTACCGCATCTGCTCGGCGACTTAGTTTTCATACTCTATGGCTCAATAATGGTGTACATGAGGTGTCTGCCGGCCGATACAAAAACTCCAGCGTCCCAATTTCCAGGATCGAAGGCCGGTCACTGTAGGCGCCCGTCGAGCTGGCGCGGAATGGCTCGCAATGTTCGAATTGGATTAGGACTGGCCTGGCATGGCATACTGTCGGCATGTGTAGTGGGTGGTGAGTGATGAGGAGATTGGTTTCCTAGTGTATTGGATGCTCAGATGCTCGGCACACTCATGGACACATGTAAGGGTTGATTTTACATCTTGGTCTGAATAGTACTGCCAGTGCATGCGGTGATCTCATTGTATACGAGAGATGATAAGTATTTGTAGATCGAGACAGCACAGTAGGTTGATAGAATCAAAACATATACTGCAGCGTGGTTGTGTGAATACATCTCGTCTGCTACACTCGGACTCGGAGTACGGAGACTCGGAAGTGCAAGGTGCAGTCTACTATGAGTTGTGTAAATCAGAAGAACTTACTTTGCACACCATCTACCAACCACCACCTCATATCCCTATAGCTCGTATTCCCGCATTACACTCGTACATCCCGTAGCATATCCTGGGGAGATCTCCAATTCGAACATTGCGAGCCATTCCGCGCCAGCTCGACGGGCGCCTACAGTGACCGGCCTTCGATCCTGGAAATTGGGACGCTGGAGTTTTTGTATCGGCCGGCAGACACCTCATGTACACCATTATTGAGCCATAGAGTATGAAAACTAAGTCGCCGAGCAGATGCGGTAGATACTGAGCGACCTAGGTATCGAGGAATCTGGAGGTCGTCGCCAGACACGATGTGGCTGAGGCCAGTGGCGCGAGGCGTTTAACCTCGGACTAGCGGGCAACCGTACTCCGCGCAATCGGCGTCACTGTCTCCGACACTGACATCACCGATGTGCTCATCTCTAACCTCCACGAGACCTGGTCGATCATTGCATCTGCACTGATGGCAACGAAGGACGAGCTTACCGTGCAAGATGTTTCGGCGGCCCTCGCAGAGGAGTACCGCCGCCGGGGAGGCCCTGAATCAGACGATGTCTATGTGCTCAAGGTGGGCACTCGGAAGATGAAGAAAAACACTATCGAAGTCAAACAACAGGTGCCACCCCCAGCCACGCAGAGCGACCACTCAAACCTGACATGCTTTGTCTGTGGCCAACGGGGACACATCGCACGCGATTGTCCAAAGCGCCACGGGGCGCCAGTGCAAGCCGTGACCCAGGAGGTTGCCACTTTGGCGATCGACGACGACGACGACGATTACGCATTCTGAGCGGCAGAACGGGCATAAAACTTGAATCCTCACGAGCGCGGGCTCAAGCGATGGTGGTCTCGAGGACCCGGCGGGATTGAGAGCGTCTCACCCGCCGCGAGAGCGGTCTCCCATTGAAGTAGAGGAAATTGAGGATATGTGTACGTGTTCATTTGTGGTTCTCGAGTTCAGGGGGAGTGGTCCCCCTATATGGTGTTGAGGACAAGTCGATGCTTGTGAGGAGCTACCGTCTTGAGGGGGAGTGTTGGAGTTTTCGGGCTGTGATGCCCTTCATCATGCTTTGTGGTATCTCAGCCACTCAATTCCTTATTGTTCTCCGTGTATATAAGTAGCATGCATGACGGCCTACTGCCCTCATGCGGTTGAACCCTGTCTAATCGACTCGTGTCCCGGCTACGAAAACCGGAAAAACCAACAGTCGGAGCACTCCTTTTCATCCTTTGTCACGTTAGCTTACTAGCGGTGCTCATTGTGCGCTCCATATATCGCAGGCCCGTGTTGTCTCAATTAAATATGTATATCCTCGCACGTTCATCATCAGCAAAAACAGGGCAACAGGAGTGTCGCGCGTCACGTGAGTCACCCTGTACTGTACCGAGGTCACGGTCACTTCATCTCTCATCGTCTTTGGCTGTGCCGTCCAGGTTCACACTTACTGGTACTGGTTGACTCTCAAGCCAGAGTTGTGGTCCGCGAAGTCGTATGTACAGTGGTGATGATCGTGAGTACAGGGCCTTTTTCCGTGCCTCTTTTCTTCTCATTCTACACTGCCGTTACCACTACTTCCGAGAACAGACGTACTAAAAGTCACATCCGTACCGGCACACGCACAAGCCACGAGGACGATAAGGTTCCATAAGTTCTTACGCACAGCCACGCGAAGCGCTGCGATCACGCATATAACACGCTCCCACACGCGCGCAGTCACTCCCACTCTTGCTCCTTCCCCCCATCTACCCAGTGCACTCAGCACTCGAACTTCTCACACCAGTAAACAAGCATCACAGTATAGACCATGGCAGACAGAGGAAGAGGACGCGGCGGCGACCGTGGACGAGGCGGCGATCGTGGAGGACGCGGCGCCCGGGGTCGCGGTGGCCCTGGAGGACGCGGCAGCCCGGCACCTGGGATCAGTCCCTCGGTCTCTACCGCCTCATCCGTGTCCGGATTCGGCGACAGAGGCCGCGGAAGTGGACCTTATCGCGGGCAAGGCCGAGGCGGCGGCGGCGGCGGCGGTGGTGGGTTTGGCGCAGGAGGCGCAGGAGGAGGTGGGTTCGGTGGCGGGGGCGGCGGGGGCGGCGGATTCAGGGGAGGCGGTGGTGGAGCCCGCGGGGGGCGCGGCGGAGGGCCCGTCGGGGTCTTCAATGCGGGCGCACCAGCTGTGGTGGATACACGCCTGAGCACGCTCGACCAGCTCGTGACGTCCTTCCGAGGCATGGGCGTGCGCGACGAAATGCCACTCCGCCCCGGGTTCGGCACTCTCGGCACCCCGCAAACCCTCCGCACGAACTTCTTCGCGGTCAAGACCACAAAGCGTGTCTTCTACGACTACGATGTCTCGATTACGCCCGCCGCGCAGGCGGGCAGGGAGCGCAAGGCGCGCATCTTCCAGATTCTTGAGACCCATCCGCAGTACCAGCCACATGTTGGTTACGTCGCTCACGATCGGAGCCAGCGACTGATATCTGCGGCGAAGCTGCCGCAGCCACTCACCATTGAGTTGAGCTACATCGAAGAAGGCGAGACGACCGCCCGTGCCGACGCCCTGGCGTTCACCGTGACATTCAAGTTTGTGCGCGAACTGGATATGAACGCTCTCAATCAGTAAGGAGAATCGTCCTTTGTCCCATGCCTTTTCATTGATTGGCATTGCAGGTACATGGAGGGCCGCCAGGACGCCCGGGACCTTGATATGCAGCCCCTTGTGTCTGCCCTCAACCTCGTCCTGCAGCAGCATGCGTCGCGGAATGGTATCCGAGTTGGCCAGAACCGTTACTTTTTCCGCGCATCTGCGACGAGCCAGTCGCTCAGCCTTGGCGTGGAAGCCTGGCGCGGATTCTTCATGTCCGTGCGTCCGATGTACAAGCAGCTGATGGTGAACATCAACGTGTGCATGACGGCGTTCTACAAGCCCGGCAACCTCGCGGAAGCCATGCTTGCATTCATGCAGGACACGGGCGGGATGCCGAGGGCGTTCGCAGAGAAGCTCAAGGTCTCTACGACACACTTGGGTCATATTCGCAAGAAGGGGATATATCGCCTGACGGATCAGACTGCTCGCCAGGCGCGCTTCGACTGCCAGGAGCTCGGCGGGATGGTGACTGTTGAGCAATACTTCCAGCGCAGTAAGTCGTCGAATTCATTCCTTCACTCACGTCTGAGACCGCCACAATAGAATACCAAATCACCCTCAATCATGCAAATGACCTCCCGCTGGTGGATCTCGGCACCAGGAACAGACCAAACCTGGTCCCGGCAGAGCTCTGCGAGATCTTCCCGGGTCAGGCGTACCGAGGCAAGCTCAGTCCTGTAGAGACTGCCAATATGATCCGCTACGCCTGCAACCCGCCTGCATTCAACGCGGCCGCGATCCGCGACCAGGGCTTCCCGGACCTGGGGCTCACTGGCAACGCGCCCTCCGCTACGCTGAACGGGTTCGGGATCAGCGTGAGCCCCGACATGGCGGTGGTGCCGAGCCGCGTGCTGCCCGCGCCGGGGATCGCGTACCAGCAGGGGCGGCCGAACGTGCGCGACGCGAGCTGGAACATCCTCGACGTGAAGTTCCAGCGCGGGGGCACGGCGCGGAGCTGGGCGGTCATGATCGTGCAGGACGGCGGGCGCGGCGAGTTCGGCGGGCCGCAGGACCCGGAGCTCGTCCCGTTCCTGCAGCTGTTCGCGAAGAAGTGCACGAGCAGCGGGATCGTGGGCGTCGGCCGCCCCGCGAACGTGCGCGCGACGGGCCGCCTGCCGCACATCAGGCAGGACCCGCACCGCAGGCAGGCGCTGGCGCAGGTGCGCGGCACTCTCGAGGCGCTCCTCAAGCCGGCGATCCCGAGCTTCGTGCTTGTGCTGCTCTCGAACACCGACAACTACATATACCCGGGGATTAAGCGTCTCGGGGACGTGGAGCTGGGCGTGCATACGCTCCACATGCAGGTCGGGAAGGCGCGGGGCGACCTGAAGAAGCAGGATCAGTACTTCTCGAATGTCGCGCTGAAAGTGAACACGAAGCTTGGCGGGACGAACCACCTGCTGGATGACCGGTCGATGATGTGGCTCCGTAAGATGAAGACGATGGTCGTCGGGATTGACGTGACGCATCCTGGACCGTCGAGCACGCGCGGGACGCCGTCCATCGCGGCCGTGGTTGCGAGCTACGATGACAACTTTATTCAGTTCCCCGCAAGTCTGCTGCCGCAACAGGCGGACTGGAATAAGGATGCGAAAGAGGTATGTAAGCTCTTGGATGGTTTGTTATAACGTTGATCCTGCTTGCAGATGGTGGCGAACCTTACGGCGGGTATGGTCGAGCGGCTGCAGCTGTATCAGGCAAAGAACAAGAAGCTTCCCGAGCGCATCCTCATCTATCGTGATGGTGTGTCTGAGGTGTGTTTCACTTCTACTTGACTTGCCTTGTGCTCAGCAGCGCACCTTGCGTAGGGCCAATATGACCTCGTCTTGAGGGAGGAACTTCCCCTGATTCGCGAGGCGTTCAGGAAGATATCCCCGAAGACCCCTTACAAGCCAAAGCTGACCATCACGGTCTGCGGCAAGCGGCACCATGCGCGTTTCTATGCAGCGAAGATGGAAGACGCCGTGAAGAATGGCAACACGAAGCCTGGCACCATCCAAGACCGGGGTATCACAGACGTATACGGCTTCGACTGGTATCTGCAGGTATGCTTCGTGATGCCACCGTTGATGGGCCTCGTTTTCTGACACTGGGGGATTTGTAGGCGCACAATGGACTACAGGGCGAGGTCCGCCCCACGCACTACTTTGTCGTGTACGACGAGTCCCACTTCGACGCGGATACACTTCAGCAAGGCACCCATACCGCGAGCTACCTCTACGCGCGCGCAACCAAGGCCGTGAGCCTCGTCCCCCCTGCGTACTACGCTGACCTCGCGTGCGAGAGGGCGCGATTCTATCTGAACGCGCTGCTGAACCTCGGCGACGAGCAGTCGTCCGTGGGGAGCAGCAAGCGGTCGCCGGACGAGGAGAAGGACCGCGTGTACCAGGAGGCCATGCGCCTGTGGGGCAATGGGGTACACCCCAATCTCCGTGAATCTATGTTCTATATCTGAGAGCTCTCTCGTTGTCGCTATGCTTTCGATAGCTGTGTATGTGTTTGCTTTGACGCGCTCCTTGTACCATGTTTAAGCATCTGTGACATCAACTAGTTTCAGCAGTTCTGTATCTTTGACACGAATATATGTATACGAATGCCGATAGTGCTATTGTCAATAAGCACATTCGTGTGTGTAGCACTGGTGGCAGTAAACCGTACATAATATTGCCTCAAACTTCAGTGATTGTGGCGTGAGACCTACTTCAACACGGTGTAGCGTGACTACCTGGATCCCATCCTCAGCCTCCTTCTCCCCAACTCGTTACTGGCGGTCTGGTACTCTCACATCTGTAGGATACTGCTATGTCGCCCCGAACCAGCATTGGGCCCACTGGTTCATATAGTCGGGGCCTCATCTGACGCATTCTGCCTAGGCCGGCGGTACAACGCGACCCGGGCGGGCCGTATACAGCTGGGTCATTCATAATTCATCCGCCAGCTTCCTTCGGAAGTACTGATGTTGCGTAGAATTCCCTTCAACTTCTCTCGGTACCGAACGTCCTCGCCTCGCGCACCGTTACCATGGTTGGTAACTAAGTCGTCGGTGTCTATTCCTCCACATATCTTGGCGACGCAATGCTCTAACTCCGATATGATACACCTGCAATAGTCTGCCATTGCGCTCCTCCCGTTTGGAACCGTTGCACGGCGCATCATGGACACGCACACTCGTGCGACGATCCGTACATGCAGAAACTCTCAGACATGCGCTCTATCTCGCGGCGACCTGGTCTGAAGGCCCCCAGCCATTGCACACGATTATCATCCAATCCGGGGTTGTCGTCAAGGAGCCCATTGGAAGATCGCCTCCCCAGTATATAAGTAACCTCTCTCGGACATGCCTCCACTACCAGTAGCAGCCAGACATCTGCGAGATTTCTGCCCCTGATTGGCCCGCCGCCCATTATGAGGTTCCTGTCTGTGACGTCCTTTCTCTTCCTCGCTCCTTTCGCCACGGCGCAGCTCTCGGGAAGCGTGGGCCCCACAACTTCGCTCAGCTCAAAGTCCACTCTGTGCAATGTCCTCGACTACGGAGGCTCAGTTGGCTCGAGTGACATTGGGCCGGCGATACAAAAGGCTTTTGATGTACGCAGCGTTCTGAAGTCGTGTGACTATGTGCGCGGTATTTACTTTCCACTTGCTCCGCAGGACTGCGTGAAAACTAATAGCAAGCCGTCAACTCTATATGTTCCCTCTGGTGCGTGCGTCTTGAACAAGATCGTGAACGTTTATTTGACTGCAGGCATATAGGCAATTACGAGATGCAGACCTGGGTTACGCTCGACAATGGTAGTAAGTGGGCATTTAGGCTCGACGGCTTCATAACCCGTACTGGTCAGTAGTTGTCTTGCAGCTCAGATAGTTTCTCAGGTAATGACAAACATTCCTTGCTCACTCAGCAACCACCGGTGGCAACATGATTGCGATACAGAGCGCGAACGACTTCGAATTCTACTCACAGACCTCCGCCGGCGGCATCCAAGGCAACGGATACGAGTGCCGTAACGCTGGGTATGTGTGTCCGAACGCGCACATGCATGTACATCATGCTGAATGATACCTAGCCCACGCCTGATCCGCGTGATCGACTCCACGAACTGGTCGATCCACGACCTCGTATTGGTCGACTGTAAGCACGTCGTGTCATATTCGTTTCGCACGCCTTGACTGTGTACGGTGTAGCGCCGGAGTTCCACTTGGTCGTCGCTGCGGGTTCGAATGGCGAGATCTATAACATGGCGATCCGGTTAGTACATATGGCCCATAGCACTCCATTCGCTGTTAGCCTGACCGTTCCACGTTGCAGAGGCGCTAATATCGGCGGCTCCGACGGCGTCGATGTCTGGGGCGACAATTACTGGGTACACGATGTGGAAGTGACTAACCGCGACGAATGCGTTACTGTTAAGGTATGCATTGAAGCCATGCACTGCCGAGGATCTGTACTTACACCGACTGACTGCTAGTCTCCTTCGTCGAACGTCCTGGTTCAGCAAAGTGGGTTTTTGTTCTTCCCAGACATCTGAAGGATCATTGATATAGCGTGCTTGCAGTCTGGTGTAACCAATCCGGCGGCAGCGCAATCGGCAGTCTGGGCGCCGACACCGACATCAAGGACATCCTGTATCAGTGCGTCATCGATCGTGTTTCATCGTTTCTCTGTGGGGTACTGAGTACCGCGGCAGGTATGTATACACGAACGGCGGGAACCAGGCGATGATGATCAAGAGCAACGGCGGGTCGGGGACGCTGCAGAACGCCGTCTTCGAGAATTTCCTCACACGCGGCGCCGCGTACGGTTTGAACGTCGACCAGTACTGGTCTGGCCAGTCCACCGCTTCGGGTGACGGCGTGCAGCTCTACAACATCACCTTCCTCGTGCGCTCCTTCCTCCCTCGCACTTCTAGCCCTCGCTGACGGCGGATAGAACTGGGACGGGAACGTCGCGGACGGCGTGAAGCGCGCGCCGATCCAGTTCCTGTGCGCGGACGAGGTGCCGTGCTACGACATCCACGCGACGGACGTGTACATGTGGTCGCAGACGGGCGAGGCGGTCATGAAGTGCGAGTCCGCGTACGGCGGGGGCGCGTGCCTGAACCACGGCGCGAGCCACACGAGCTACGCTGTGCATACGACGAGCTTCACCCAGCCCTCGGGATACACGGCGCCTGCGACCCTCGCGGGCGACCTCACCGCCGGATTTGCGACGAACTCGGCGATCCCGACGCCGTATGTGTTACTTTTACTACTTGTTGCGTGTGAGCGGTGGTGCTGATCGTGATGGTGTAGGACGATACCGACGACGTTTTACCCTGGGAGACCGCAGATCTCGCCGTTGATGAAGAACATGTAGCTGGTGGTGCTGCTGGGGAAGTCGGTGTTCTTGTGTGTTATGAGCCATCTTGTATGGTGCCGCGTTCGATATCACGTGGTGTGCGCCTTTGCCTTCGCGCGATGCTGATATGTTGAGATGAAAGGGTAGACTGTGCGGCCCGACAAGTTATAAGAAACCGAGGTGTATATGGCAATGAACATGTCGAAACACTTCATCCAGGGGCGAAGCAATATCAGCATTGCGACTCTGACGCCAAATGGGTAACGGTTTACGCACAGCGGCTACGACTGGTACTACGATACTTGGGTTGTGCGGTCCCTCGAAAGCTGGTAATCTCCATGCAGGCTACTCGTATGGACAGAGGCCGATAGGCATAAGATCGTCCTTGGTACCTATCATGGCACTGATTCGTCGTGACGAGGCACCGCCCCGGCGGGGTAGACTCCGAATGGTAGAGAGGTGCGCCCGATGCTCGTACTACGATTTGAGGCACTGTAGACTCGGAAACTTTCCACTGGCAGGAACCGCGTCACGGTTGCCAGTGATATGGAATCTCCAAAGCAGTCTAGAGACCGCGAAGAGTGATCCCTTCTCAGGCTCTGCCACTTATGTTTCCTGGTAAAACATGGTGGTTTGAGGACTCTTGAGGGGACCCTGCTGGAGGAGGAGACGGAAGTGTTCGCGGAGGAAAACAGGCCCAAAAGGCTATACCAAGATTCGGACGCGATAAATATTACTAATAGCTCGGCGCGGCGTTGGTGGCGCTGATGCCATTTTGAATCGGCGACCATACAATAAGCGCTTAACAACATCGTACATACGAACAACGAGTAGACCCACGGTATCGTCTGGCGGCGTGCGACGCAGGGAGAAAGGCTTGTCACACGCCACGCGCTGCGGATACGCTTCTGAACGAAGCCCATTGTCGTACGTGGTTTGCAAAATCGTACATAGACACTTACAAGCGTAGAGCAATATTCAATCCTGGGACTTGAGCAGGTTATACGGAACAATCGTCACAGAACACCATGCAAGAACCCTGTGCCCCATGATGCTCGCACACAAGCTGTGTATGGAGCTGAGCCTATGAGAGCATTCGGCCGCACCCGACCCACGATGATGAATTGAGCTACCTTATTCTCCTCATCGAGCTCGCGCTAACAAAAGTTGTGTCTCTATCTGCACTGGCAGCGCCGCGGTCAATGAGCGGCAGTTCCTCCTTGTCCCTCTTTGTAGGAGAAACTGTCGCAGGCAGGCTCGTAACTGTCAAGCGTCGATGTCAAGCCCAAAACCACGTGAGAGTGTGGCTCGCGAAGCATGATCGTCCGGAATCCAGCCGCCGCCTATGGCAGTACTTGGGACTGTGATAGCAGACACAGCCGCGCTAGGCACGAAGTGTGACAAGCCCATGTTGAGGCCTGAAGTCCTGCTATAACGACCCCGGATGTCAGCATTTTACTGACGAGGTTGTACAACCTTGAATACGTACAAGACTCGGTGCGGCGGCAAACTGCAGTACCCTAGGTCAATGCTACGTCCCCTGTTATCACCCAAATCGCTCGACGGTGGCCGCCCTGTCAACCCGCTAGTAGCTGTCTGTGCGTCTCTGACCGGCGGCGCTTGCTAGTGGCTAAGTCGGCTTATTGGACATGGAACCCCAGAAACCCACATATATATCGCTCGAGTCTGCTTCAGCGAACCGGTCCCCCGCTCCCCAGCGCTGAGCCGTTAGTGCTCCATCTCCCTGCCTCCCCTCCTGGCGCCTGTTTACCCAATTTGTTAATTCACAAACCGATCCTGTTGTCCTCATCTTCCTCCGAGATGGGCTCCTCTCGGTATTCTCAGTTTCACCGATTTCTCACCCCTCTCTGTCGACGCATCTCGTGGGAGCAGGCTATATGGCCACCGCAATGTAGATTGATAGGTCCAGCACGAATCACTACACCTAGGCTAAAGCTATATACCAACCACAACAAGGCCGTGTTGCTACTACGTAGGCTGCTGGAGTACAGTTGTAAGTGATCGTTGATCGTCGAGACTGAGACGCGTAGAATTCCAAAGCGTATCGAAGCCGTCCTGCATGGGGAATTGTATTTCTGCGGCTCAGACATCTCGGCGCGATTTTCACAGCCGCATGGTAGAGAGACGTGGCTAGACTTACGTTCAGAAGGGCACAGGCTAAGTATCTCTTCCTCCGTGGCGACATTTCATAGTGCGTACTGTGTTGGTTGTCTCCCAGTGCGGCAGCATGTGACTGACCTTTCAGTCTAAGATGAGAATACTCTTGCATACCCTATGATATCGATGCCAATGGCACACAACCAACCGTGTTGGCTTCAACTGAGCTTTATGCCCAATCGTCGCAGTTCGGTGAGGTTCCATATCGATATGTTGTGTCCGTATCTCATATCCGACGAGTGGCCTCACGCGCCCTATCTCTACGATACCGAGATTGCCAACGAGCCTCATAGAAGGCGAGTGCAGAGATCCACGGTGGGTACAACAGGTCGTATTACTCAATGCGTGTGCATGCCGGCTTATGATTCCTAGATTCATTGAGGCACCACCAACACCTACAAGTACATCGCAAGCATCCACTTCTCTCGGTTCATTCGATACAACACTCCCCAGGGTGCTAGCGTGTCCGTGAATCAACCTGTCGCCCGTCAGTCGCAGTATGGACTATGTACGTACCTTCAAGGATTGACGCCGTGTATTGTCTTTAAATGGCGCTTGAGTGTCCAGTTCTCGCCGAAATGCCTGCCGCATTGGGGGCATATGACTCCCGCGTTGTAGCCATGCGCTCTACGTTCGTGGCGGCGCAAGCTATCAATCCTGCTGCATGGTTGGCCGCACGTAGGGCAGATGAATTTCTTTCCTCTGACAGCGCTGTGGCTGACGGTTGCATCCGCAGCGCTGGGAGCCTATGCTAGGTGAGCGATGAGTATGTGGTGCAGCGAGCATGCCTCGCGCCTTTGCTGTGTTGACATCGCTTGTCCTGGAGCCAGAGGTGGCGGCTGACTCGGCACCAGGAAGGATGACGGCCGGTGGGCTAGTAATGGTGGCTCAGCTGTGTGTGCGATGGTGCAATATGGTTAGATGTACTCGTTTGCACCCTCTCCGCTGTTATGACCATTGCCGAGACCATGCAAGCCAATACCGCTGCTGGGCGCCATACCCTTCCCGACGCTGTCATGACAGGGTCAATTGGTGAACAGCATTCGACGCAGTGCATAGTGACCACGTACGCTAATGCACCATCCGCACCGGCCGGGTCGACAGTTATTTGCGCAAGGAATTCACCTGCGCAGGTGCAGGCCTGAGGAAGCTCTGTTAAGTCGAAGGATAGCAACACGCTTTCCATGTTGTGGTGTATCAAGCACATCGCGGACGACGCAACCAAAGGTGCTGAAGGAACGTACCGACTCGGAATGACAATGCTTCATTAAAAGGATGTGGGGGACGAATGTGGTGGAAGTCTTCCCGGTGGCGAAGAAGGCTTGGGTACGTGATGATCCTCGCCGGCCTCTGCAGGCGCCACCGCCGTCGTATTTTGATGGCCGGGTGGCCATTGATGACACATTGAGCCTCTGCGCACCATCACATCAGGCCTTCCTATCGGGTCCGAGACTTGCACACACCTCCTTCAGAAGCGTACTAGGGAAGCTGGTGGCGCTTCATTGCGAATGACAAATGTTCTGATACAAGTACACGCCGCTCGGCGTAGTGACTCGGAGCGTGGAGGTGCACTCTTCGCTAACGGATGTATTGCACATGATGGAAATCGAAGTGAATTAGCGGCGTTCTTTCACAGGAGGTGGGGGCGAAGCTGTTGCGACGGTGTGTACCCTGAGCTTCCGATTTGACGGGTAGGTGTGGCTACCAGAAAATCCGGAGTTTGGAAACTACGTCAGGACCCGGGCAACTCCCGCCAAACCTTGTCCGGATATAGGGTGAACGAGAGTCCCCGGAGGGACTGCAACCTTATCCGTTATTGGGTGGTGGAGACCCAAAAGAAGAAACTTGACGATAGCTGTTTGGAAAATGAGCTGGTCCACAGCACCAGCCAATGGGGAGGAGAGGGCAGAACCATCCGTCCATCAAGAATGGAGAAGAAGCCGACTCGGAGCGCGGACAATGCGGGGGTTGTGCGCCAGGTACCGATCCCCATGTATCAGTCTGTATCAGGCTTCATGCCCAGTCAAAAACCGGTCCGGGCGCTTTCACCGTGAGCGGTCCTGAGTCACGGAGTGAACTGCGATCGATTACAACGGATGAGGCCATGCGAAATGGACTTTTCGCATGTCCCCTTCCGTTGATATGCATCCCCGTTCGCGGTTTGGCCCAGCATGGATGAGCATGAGACCCCTGCGGCCGTAGGCCAGGTCATGAATATATTGCCTTACGTTGTCATCCGTCCCATTTCCACTCAAATATTCAATGATACCATTTGTTCGTTCGCTTGCATCCATTCCCATTCATTCTGTTCTACAGTTGGTTGTCCTATTCTATTCGGTCCTATCCTTGCCAGTCCATCCACAGTCCATGTATACATAACCGTCCATATTCCAGAACCAATCCACCTACTAGACCGCCTGTCCGACCTCCGATAAAGCAGTGTCGACCTCGATGATGGTCGTGTCCTTGAGCGAGGTGAAGCCACACTGTTTCTGTGATTTGCGTGCATCACACAAGTGAGGATTGTGCCATTGGGGTAGCAAACCACTCACCAGCCGCTTTGCTTGCTTCGCGAATATCTGAACGAGCTGTAACAATCACAACAATAGTGAAATAGTAGCAAACGGGCTTGGAGATGCATTACTCACGTCCTTCGCACTACTGTCGAGAGCATCCCAGTGTGTCTTGAATGCCTTCACCGTCTTCGCCTCCTTCGGTCTGTCCAGGGCGGCTTTGTTCGCTTCATACCACCTTAACCCACATAGGTTTCTATGTGCGATGCAGTACCAGATCGTGAGCTTTGTGGAGCACCAGAGTGATGGACAACTTACTTTCCGTTCACAGCATCGTTCGGTGTGTACGCGTAAGACTTCTTGACTGATTTACCTTGCTTTCCGGATGTCTTCTGTGCGACAGGGTTTGTACCCGATTATTTAGCTGGGCTACCTAAGCTTGGTAGGCTTGGCGTCGCATTTGATCCAGATGCTACCGGTGCATTCGATCCAGCCGCAAGTCGCTATAATGGAATGTCAGCAGTATTCAAGCTAATAGACGAAAGGAGCACGCACGGTGTCTTCATTGATCTCCTCTGTGCCATCAGCTTGCCCAGATGGTTCGGCACCTCCTTCCTCAAGGCGAGTGACCGATAGTGTGGATGCCGCCTGGGTTCTGGGCTTCCTGCCGCAGCCGCGGTAACGTCTCTGGATGGTGGGTGAGAGGTCTCAAGGCCGGGAAGGGATCTTGAGGCAGTAGGAGAGTCGACAGACTCCGAGTCTCCCGTGCTATCCTCGATGGCCGGGTTTACTGTGGATGTGGACATGCCGGTGCCGGCACCATCAAGGTTATCAATGACTTGCGCGCTTTGGCCATTACCTAGAGGTGGGTCTTCGACTCGTTGGCTGAGTAGTTTGAATTAGTCTGCTGTCGAGCATAGCACTGTCGCCCAGCGCATCACGCTCACCTCACAGACATTGTTGCGTGCAGAGAAGACTGGGTCGCTGGCCCAGGGACGCTAAGGATAGTGACAATCTTAGAACCAAATGAGTGTATGACTCAACGGAGTCATCAACTGCAGTGTGTACTGAGGGGAGCTTGAGTCGACGAGTGCAGAGGGGCAAGGTGCATCCATATGCGCCGCGGGCAGCAGAGGGCAGCGGCGGGCGACGCGCGCGCGTCGGGGGGCGGGCAGAAAGCTTCGAGCAAACAAGCGCCCGAGTGAGACCCCCCCTCTATACCAAAGTCACCAGACGGTATAGTGGTGGTCCTGTTTTGTATTTTTCGAAGTCTGCTCGGCGTGAGCCGTACCGCTATACCGTCTGATCGAGACTAGCGCAAGGTTCTCCACGTCGAAAATGTCGTCCCCCTTTTGCAACTTGTTTGGCAATGCTTGCCTCTGGGCGTTAAAGTATGAGGCCGCAGCAGACACTGCCGGTTTATCGGTGTCTGGCTTCCGTCTCTGCAGCACCGTCCACAATCTCTGTCTTTCTCCGTGCGCTGGTCTCTGCGTGGCACAAGCCTGAAAGTGTGCCTGGAATCCCTTGCTCGCAAGAGCAAGGTTGTCCACGTCGAAAATGTCGCCCTCCTTTTGTTTGGTTGTGCTTGGAGCTGCGGCAACATGCAGATAAGGATATCTCAGCATTATCATTGGTGCGGTGACCGGGGGCCCAACCTATAATCCTCCTCCTCCTCGTCGTATTGTCGTGCTCATGATTCAGGTTTTGGTGTGATGAGTCGTGAGTTCATCATCTCCTGAATATGACCCATAATTCTCATGGACAAAAGAAGTTAAAGCAAACTTGACAATTGAGCTGGGCACTTCCGATGTGAATACCAAGTACTGCTCACTACTGCCCGGACTGTACTTACCCTGTTTTACCGCTTTCATTCGTGTCACCGCAGAACCGACAGCAACTCTAACAGATACTTGGCCATGGTGTCGAGGCCTCTCAAAGGGCTGCGTAGTCTCAAGTCGGACATACCCCCGCTACCATCTTACTATGTCTCGTCTGTATATATTCGTGTACACCACTCCTTCCGTTCGCTATGGTCGCGTAGTTCAGTTTTGGTTATGTGATACTTTCTACTTCTTGTGGCATGGAAAGGATACATAGATTAACCTCATATATACATCGACGCCGCTCGACAGATAGTCGTTGCGCTGGACTGCATTCCTTTTTAACTTCTCCTTGACCACATCTGTGAGTGTGCGAGCAAGGTATGACCGCCACCGCTGGCGGCACTTCGAGTGTATCGGACGTGGGAGTCACAAATGCGAAGAGGAGAAGATTCATCGAGACATGCTCAGATGTAGATAGCAGCTCTCCCTGCCGCGGCACGGAGCTCTCACACATGCCCCTCCCCAGTTGGTCTGCCACCACCTTTACGCCCCCTCAGGCTTCAGCCGCCCGTGATGATGAAAGAATTCGTATCTGCAGGAAAGTTTTGTCTGGAGCATCTCGAAGGGTGAATCCTGTACTGTGACACTTTCTGGAAGTGTGTCCTTCATGTACGTATGAATCACACGGGGATTGGGCTGGATTGGGTAGAGCACTGCCTTTCCGCTTACATAACAGAGAAGGGTGGTGGAAACGGTATCATAGCCTTTTCGACTTGCAATTTCCAAATCTCGGATCTTCTGATTTTGATCGGGAAACCGAAGGGGTTCACAGAAGGACCCCTGATTACTTATTATAGGTGGGGAGGTAGGTTCGACACAAGATTCAATACAGACGCTTGGCGCTCGCGATATGGTACGCAATGTACATCATATCACAACGCCAACCTCTCCCCCTCGCAGCCTTGGCCGAAGCTCGCACATTGGCCACTGCAGGCAGTGCTTCTTGGCTAGGTGATTGGCACCGTGCTCTACAGAGCCTACCGGTACCGGTAGAGATGGAGCTGAACATCGCTCTAACCGCCGACTATCTCTCCGACACGCTATCGCGCCTCCGCAACTCCCTCGTCTCGCACTTACGACAGGAAGTCATGTCCTCACAGCGCCTCATCATCCTCGCTGCCCGGCCATCACGGTCACCGGTACTGGGGCTCAGGGACTACCTCTCGATCCCGAGACGAGACCACCGGGCAGCCCTCATACGCCTGCTCGCCTCCGACCACCCACTGGCGGTCGAACAAATGAGGCGCCGGACGCCACCCGTGCCTCGGGAATGGAGGGTCTGTCGATTCTGCGCGCAACGTGGATCAATCGAAGACGAGGTACATACGCTCCTGCGATGCCCGGGGGCGATGCTAGCTGAGCCACGGAAGCGCTTCAGTGGACAAGTGCTAGCCACGCGTAGAGACCTACGCGTATCGATGGCTATATCACCTCTGTCCTTCTTAGCGGAAGTCGTGCGGGACGCGGACACGGTAGGACATCTCGCCGAACTTGTACACACCGTGTTCGTGCTCTGTGAAACTGTCCCCATGGTGGTTATCACCTCAGAGGAACAGCGCCTGCAGCTGTCATAGCGAGCGTCGGCCAGGATTGTCCCGCGCGAGACTACATCATCGCTACAGCTCATGGGACTTTCGGGCTACACTACTGTGTTGTACTGTTGCACCACAGATCGTTGCCGCTCCCCACTCGGATCGGTCTCTATGCCGCGCGTCACACGCCGCATGGTGTGCACCGCGCGGGGGACCTCAGGACAGTCCATGCTGGCTGACTCTTGGCCTGGAACCGTGTGAGTGACGTCAGTTGGTCGGTGGACCGCCACTGACTCCTGGAGGTTTTTCACACGTTTTCCTCCCAGGTTTTAACACGTGTTTCCCGCCCGACCAGAAAGTTAATGGTCAGTGGGCCAGGGCTGGCTAGAGCGCCGACGTCGGAAGAGGAGGTCTCGAGGGTCCGGTCTCGTGAGGTTTACGATCACAGGGTCGCTGGTTCAATAGATAGTAGTACAGTCCGTAGTGCTATGGGTTGTGGTGTTGTGATTAGTGAGCGCTGTCACCGTCAAGACGCCGAGGATCATGCCTGCGGCCGGTGGCTAAAATGGATACCTCCTCCTCCTCCTCCACACGTGAACGTGATGGAGGTCTTGTTCCGAGACTGGGGAGGCCTGATCCGCTTGATCACCAGTTGACGTATATGTCCGGAAATTTTCGCACAAATTTCAATATTTTTGGCCGGACAAAATCAGCCTTTCCCTGGTGCTCGCCAAAACTTTCCGGACTTTCGAGCTAATAGGCATCGTTTCGCGCAAGACTGTCCGGATGAGTGGATCAGGCATCTGCACGTGCAAACTAGTATGTCCGGATGAGTGGGTAAGGCTTCGTCAAATACTGGTCTACATGTAACAGATAGTATCGAATGAGCAGACGTTGTCCTCCTCTGCACCCTAACGAGCCTCGCCTCACCCTTCCGGCGACGAGCTCGCGGTTGCTTGATAGCAGCGAGGACCTTGGGAAGCAGGCGGCCGGTCATACATACCCATCCTACGCGTGCCCGTGCTGCCGAACGTCTCGCAGTTCGCAGCCGTGGTCGTTCCTTGCGTGGGTTTGCCCCGTTCTTGCCCTGCTGCTGTCCGTACACGAAAGAATTAGTCCTGTTCGCCTTTCCAATTGCTACAGGTGTTCTGCCATTAGGCGACGAGCATTTCTACGCCGTCGTGCGATAACCGGCAGGGCTCGGCGTTGCCGCGTACAGGTGAGACGCTGCTGCCTGGCTCTCCCGCTCTGCGTGCGACATGTGTTATTGGCTCTACAGTCATCTGCTGAGTGCTCGTGGGCGTCAGCTCGCACGAGTGCCCTGTGCAGCGTCTGGCACGGCTTCACGCTGGCTGCTCTTGGTGTGGGCAGGTGTTGGAGCAAGAACCACCTGGGATGAGGGCGACAGTACACCCTCTTGTAGGGCTTAACGACTCCACCAGTGACCATCTTGTCCGCACGACCGGTGCTTGCAGAGCGGAGTATGCGGTGCGGCTGCGGTAGCATGGGCCTGAGCAAGCAGGTAAGAAGGTCCTAAGCAAACTTGAATGAGTGGTCACTGTGATAACCACAAAGCAATATGCACTTATCCGGCTTTGCAGCCCTTGCTGTTGTTCAGAAGCATCTAGTCGACGCCTGTAGACACTATCCTCCGGCGGGCGCCTTGAGGGTACGGGTGAGACATCTTGCATAGGCCGTGACTGCACAGACGGCAGTGGCACGCTGCCTGCCCCTTGGTTCGCGGGCTCGATGGTCGGTCGTTCTCGACCGAAGACTGTCGCGCGAGGACAGAGTTCGGTGCATCAGCCTCCGGCTCAGGTGGTGAACGGTGGTCGTAGGCCCATCATTAATAACTTGAACCGGTACAGGATAAGAACAGGGCCGCTAGGGATCGCTGCATTTGTGGCTAGTGGACGGCGATGGCTATGGCTAGCGGAGGTAATCACTCACCTTTTATGTGCCCCCCCCTCCCTCCGCTCCTCCCTCTGCATCATCCCTCCACCCCAGCGATGCTTTCGCAGCATCGCGGGAGCCTGTCACGGCCGCTGGAGGCGCGATGTTGCAGCGCGCGCCCGCCGCTCAAGCCAAATTTCTGGCCCGTCTCTTGCGGACGGCTCCCCGAGCAGTGATGTTGACTTGCTTTTGAGGGTGAGGGTAGGGGGGCAGCGGGAGGAAGTTCCAAAGGTCACGGTGGCAGAGGCGCCACATCCCCGCACTGGGCGCGCGTTGATCGCATCGGTCTTCGCAGCGCGCGCATGGCTGGAGGATGGCTGCCCCACTACAAGCACCTACAGGACAAGTGCCTGTGCTACTCCATACGTACTACGTAGCATAGAATGTAGGCATGCAACGTCAGCCACGCCAAGGACCACGACTGTCCGGACCGGGACATGGGGCCGGGATCACCCCGTGGGCGGGGTCTGGATGTCCGGACAAAAAATGAGTTCGACTACCCAGCGCCCGCCAAATCTACACGCGGCAGGAGCCTCCAGAGCAAAAATCAAGTAGAAGTGATTCTTAGGATCATGAGAAGGGCCTCATACGCATGGTAGACGCGCATGATGCAGCATTCACGGAATGACATTGTTGTAAGTTATTTCTTTCAGATCGATTATCAGGCGTGAGAAAGCCTGGGGAGTGATACGTAGCCAAGTAGAGTCAATCTCATCATCATTTCCGTCCTAAATTCTTTAGCTGGAGCTGGGAGGTAATTTTTGGCAGGACATACACTGACAAGGAGCTCACGTTCTGACATAATGCCGTGATTCACAAAAAAACATTGATCGTCCTACACTTGTGTGGCAACGTACTCATCTGCATTACTGTCTTGAGTTCCCCCAACCTTCGAGTCCCTCAGACTCGTTGTTCGGGTCTCCGAGACAACGTTTCCAGTGTGTGCGTCATATTCCGTGTCCAGCGAAGGATACTGGGACGCGGAATGCCTCTGTTCCGCCGAAATGCCTCGGCAGACGCGGATGATGATCACGTCGTACTGTATGCCTGCAATCTGCAACGTCTGCCAGCGCGAACCCTATCAGCACGTGTAAATCGCGAGCCCTTGGATTGCTGGACACTTACAAGGTCTGACATGGGATAAACTGCGTTGCTCCCGACGAAATTGACGACGAGCAGAACTATACCCGCGAGAGTGTATACCATAGCAGACTCGACAAGAATCTGGCTGAGCCGAGACCATCGCATATGGCCGCTGCTCGGCACGTCATCATGCTTCTCTGTTAGCATCTTGGCAGATGCGTTTTGGGTCTGGCCGACGCGGTATAGGATCATGGCTGCCAAGCACCTGTCTCAGCGAATGAATTGCGATGGACGGCGAGCGGCATACCCGTGGTTATGATGTTGAAGGACACGGCGAGCGCGATGAACGCGTCTAGGAAGTTCTCCAGCTTCGCCGCGCCCGCGAGGTTCGTCAAGGCGTTGAACGTAGAGTTGAAGTAGATTTCTGCGGCTGCAGACGCCAACGCTGCCGTCCAGATGAGCGACGGAAATGCGATGACCAACAGGCTCTGGTTGTAGAGCACGTAGCACCGGTGTATCTAGTGGGCTCAAAGTGAAAATCCATGCTAGACCCAAGGACACCTCTGCCACGCACCAAGGCCATGTCGGCGGTCAGGATGGCCAAGAAGTTCCATACGTTCTGCAACTTTGTTGAGCGCTGCACGCGATGATCGCGAAGTAATACGCACCCGTAGCACCGTGACGTAATCCGAAATCTGGCTGAAGATTTCGATCGACCCGCCAGGCCCCGTGTAGTAGACGAACGCGGTGATGTTCCGATAAGCCGCGAACGAGATGTCCAGCGTTCCCCAGACGAACAGCGCGACCGCCCAAGTGAGCAGGGTCATATTGACGCGTCGCCGCCCGCCTTCGTTCTTGCCCGCCTCGAACAAGGCCCACACGCATTGGGTGAACGTGACGATCTGGATGCCCCACGTCACACTCTCCATGAAGAATGCGACTAGCTGAGCCAGATTGATAGGGAAGGAGGACATCGCGTGTGGCCTCGGGGCAAGGAGCTGCACTTGGGATGGCGGGCTGGAGAACTGCGCCAAGGGTATAAACACCCTACGTTCTTATGTTTCAGATCGAGGGCAGGCCAGCGCCAGACACGCTTCTTCGTAGGAAAGCTGCCACCTCCGGCGTGAAGTTTTCTTGTTGCGGAGTGCTTGAGACCGAGCCTCGCCGTGATTGATACCTTGTTGGAGGGCAGCGAAGAGAGTGGACGATACGCCGTTCGTAGCAATGTCCAAAAGGGCAGGGGCTGCGTTGGTGAGCTGTCAACGGCCCAGGAACTCAACTGCAGTATGCCAATGCTAACAGGCGTTCACATGATCGAACTCAATACGGACCGCCTCAAATGCGTCTTTGAGAGGAGATATCCCACCAATGAATAGAAAGATACTCGAGCATAGGACCATTTACTCACCGACTTAGGGGCGAATCCCACCGTACGTCCGCAGTACGCTAGCAACGGGCTGTACACCGTGCAGACACGCTCATCATGTAGCAACTCTGGGTACCAGTTTTCCAAAAACAACGGTCTTGTTGAGTGCGTCAATGATATCGCTCCAGCATAGATCTTTTGTGATTTTGCTACTCGCCATCATGATCGCCATCGCCCTACGATGAGGATTGGGCCTCAAGCTCGCAATCTCCGTAGGCTCATCGTCAAAGCAGCAGGGAAAGGAAAGATAGCAAGACGAATCGACTGTCACTGTTCGATAGATCTCAGCAATGAGAATGTCTGTTCGGAGCAAGTGACGGTCACTGTGTCGTCCGCACTGCCGGTGTCAAGGACCAACATAGAGATCTTGTGTCGGTGAAGTGGGCAAAGTTTGAGAGCTCCTAGGATATGACAGGGAGCCGCAGCAAAGCTACTTTTAATGCACAGATGTCAGATGAAGACGACCGACCCAACGATTGTCGAAGACTGTGACGAAGAAAGCAGATGTCGACCGCTGCGGCCAACCTCACATCGGACTGATGGGAGTGACGTAAGCAACTGATCACGCGGCCTGCAGGAGGAGGTCAGCGCCGACCGCATCGTCCTCATGCAAGACTCGAGGGTTGTACATTCTTACGGTCGCCCAACCGAGTAGTTGTGGTCATTTGTACGATACGTTTCACCGCCTTCTTTCTCTACTACCTCAGTTGTACTTTCGGATCGCTCGCTCAGTGCATCGACCGCAGCCTGGAACAATCATCCCTGTTACTCATTCAAGTTGCATGTGGAGTGATGTACAGTTTGCCACTCCGGCTTGCCACAATTTGCGTTACTTGTTTTTGGAAACTTAGGAATCCTCAGGGTGTCGCGTCAGTCATTTTCCAGGGTCTTATTGGACCCTATTGCGATGACTATCGACGTGCTACTGATATACATGCAAGAAGTACAACTCAAGTCCCATCAGAACAACTTGAATTTCAATAAACGAGTGTGTCTACTAGGTCCAATCCATGACTTCGACTCAAACATAGTGCAGTTCGTCGTCCGTTATCGCAATCCCGATATCCTGTATCGCCACCAGATCGTGCTGGCTGCCCTTCTTGCTCTCGATGTCCGAGTACGGCGAACGCAACTCCGTCGACGCGCTCGTGTCCTGGGTGACGGTGATATGCATGCCCGGGTGCCGCACCTGCGCCGCGTCGAGCGCGCGGAGGTTGAACTGCATCGTCTGCATGCTCGTCCTCGCCTCGACGTGCTCCGCCGCGATTCCGCGGCCGACGCGGATGAGGATCAGGTCGAACTGGATGCCGGCGATTTGCATATTCTGCATAGGCTCAGTCAGAGAAGAGTTAAGGCGGAACGCGGAGACTCACGATGTCGGATACAGGGTATACGGCGTTGCTGCCGGCGAAGTTGACGATGAGGAGGATGACGCCCGAAAGAGTGTATATGAACGCGGACTCGATGAGGATCCGGCTCAGCTCGGACCACCGCAAGTGGTTGCTGACCGTCGTGCCGCCTGAGGCCTCCGAGAAATAACGTGCGGATGCGCGATGGATGGAGTTGATGCGGAATAAGATCAGTGCTACGAGTCAAGTCAGCTCGTCTGAGGAAGTTACCAGTGCATGGGGCTCACCCGTCGTTATGACGTTCAGACTGACGCAACACACAATGAATGCGTCAAGGAAAGGCTCAATCTTCGCTGCCCCGGCCAGGTTGGTTGACTGGGTGGCAGTTGCGGAGTAGTATGTCTCCGCGATGGCACAGGCGAAGCCCGCGAGCCATAAAATGGCTGAAGGAACGGCGACGACCCATCTGCGGCCGTATACAACGTAGCAGCGATAAATCTGCACACCCTTGAGCAGGTGACCACTTGATATGTTGGACGTTCTAGCTCACCAGGGCAGAGTCAGCCACAAGGACAGCGAGGAAATCGCATCCGCTCTGAAACTCCTTTAGGTGAAGTCCAAGGAAGGGATGGATACTCGACTCACCCGGAGCACGGTGACGTAGTCCGAAATCTGACCAAAGATCGCTGTGGGACCACCTTCACCGGAATAGTACACGAACGCCTGGAGGTTGCGATATACCGCGAGCCCGATGTCCAGCGTACCGAGGCCGAAGAGCACGAGCGCGTACGCGAGGAGCGAGAGGTTGACGGGCCGCTTCGAGTCGTGCGACTTGCTCACGAGCGTGTAGACGCACAGGGTGACGGTGATGCACTGCATGCCCCACGCGGCAGTCTCCATGAAGAGCGCGACGAGCTGCGCGGCATCGATCCCGAAGTTCGACATTGCTGCCAGTGAACGGCGCCGTGCGCGGTGAAGGCGCGGGCTATGGATGTGGAGGGACCTGCGGACGTATGCTTGCTGCTGAACACGGGTCCAGCCCCCTGGCGGCGTTATATCTGGCTAGAGTATCGATACGAAGAAGACGGGGGTAGACACAGGCATCAAGCTAGACAGGCACAAACCTTGGAGGGCAATTGGCTTCTGTCGTCCCCGGCATCTTGTCGTATGGCACCTCGCTTCTGTGAGATACTCTAAGGCGCCTGGAGGGGGTGGCATGAGAGAAGAAGCGCGAGCACGTCCGCCCCGCCGGCGGCTTTGCCTGTTTGGAGGACTAGGACTGTGATTATCGTGAGAAATAGCAGGCTCGAGCGCTGTTGAACTGGCAAGTCGAAGGGCGTACCTACTCTTCGGTAATAAGAGTCGGTGGTGCGGATGACTCGGAGAAGACGTCGAAGCGAAGGACTAAGTAGCTCGAAGGCAACTATTGCAACAAGACGAGATATGGAAGAAGCAAAACAGCGGTGAAAGTCAAGTCAACGACATGACCTCTGTCTGATGACGCAGCGAATATGAGGCACCTCCTTCGCTCGGTCTCCGAGCGGGAGACTCTCCCTCCGACTCGAGTCCATAGCACCAGGAGAAATGTCTCGACGCGGCTCGTGAGAAAGGACGCTTGGTACAGAAAGAAGGCAACAAATGACTCAATGAGTTCACTTCTTGATTAGGGAGGCGGTGCATCAAAAAGAACCAGTCAGTTACATTAAACATTTCCCTGCAATGGACACTCACTGGCATGACGGGTACTACAGTATGCCGCACGGACACTCATACCGCGGGGACGAAGTCCTCGTCGCTCGACATGCCTGACAAAGTCAAAGGCATAACGTGGATGTTCCTCACATGTCGCGTCAGTAGATTGTCTGCCCTTAGTACAGTGACAGTTGGGGCGCATTGCCTCATCCGCGGGGTCGCCACCGTGACCCGCGGCATTGATCTCTTGGTGTTTCCGCTCTTTATAGATGTAATGGTGCCGGGAGGACAGAATGCCGGGGGAAGACTCCCCATAGTGTTCATGGCACCGGCAGGGAACCGTGACACGAAGGACGTAAGCTTATAAGTAACTTGCTCCGGGTCGGAGGTTTGATAGGATTTTGATCTGAGATAGGCGCTCTTCAAACTTTACATGTGATTTGATCAACACGAGGTTCATTCCACTCGCATTGATCCTCCATGCACCAGTGCGAACTGGGCAAAACGGTCTTATGACAATCCATTACACATCACCGCAACTCCCCCTACTCAAACCAACTTGCTCCAGCGATTGGACGAGTACCCATTGAGTCAAGGCACGAGGCGGGAGAGCGAACATCGGTGACTCCGAGTCGATGCGCGTCGAGAGCAGAACAGCGATCAACGCCGCTCCGAGTCGCGCTAGCCCGGGTCCCTCATACACAGTCACTGGCAGCTGATAATGCATTGCCGCGAAAATTTTGGCGGGGAATGGACAATTCCGGTGGTCTCTATCTATAAAATGCATCGCTTGCGACCAGAAGAAGGTTATTGATTCAGCTATTCAGCGAATACTCGGTGATTGATCCCTCTGTCCGACTGTCCATCATCGTACTCAAGGTTCAGGTGAGTCAAACCTCCTTGATGGGTGGATTCCTTTGACCAAAGCTCTGAGCCGACCTCGTTGCAGAGAGGCCGTGCAGGCAACCCGAGAGGACCGGCTGGATCAGTACTACTAGTAATGTGCCTAGCGGGGACATTCGTGACGTGGCTTCCCCCCCTCTTTTCATCGCAAAGACGGCGGATGTGGATGTCTTGCTAGGAAGGCTGGCCTCGGCGGAGTGGCCCGCGATGGACGTAACGGCCGCATTCTGCAAGCGCGCCGTCGTGGCGGACCAGATGGTCAGTCGAATGCTCTCATGTTCTCATGTCGCAACTTCTCACTCAAAGATCAGTTCGTGTCAAAGGCATAGATAACACGATAAGTCCACCGCACATGCACTCCTCCGGGGTCTTGACGCTGATGTACAGCAAGCTACGCTCCTTGGTCCGCCGATCCTCGAGCTTCTGCTTCAAGCTAGTACGATTCTTGATACGGAAACGGACGACGCCCTTCCAGAACCCTACTCGTGCGCTCTGCTCCTCTCACTGCCACCGGACTGCCGCGCATGGCCGCGGGCCGTTGTAGTGGCTAGAGGCTACGGATTACGTCTTCGGTCGAATGACCAACTCGCATTACAGGAGTTTCACTGCCGGAGGCTCTACCGGCGGCACAGAACCTCTGGTTGCCTCACACTGCAGCGCTATCGGTGTAGGGGTAGACCGGGTAAGGTTGTCCTGACACCAACGCCGCCGGCGACATCCTCACGCGCGCTTCATACTAGCTCAAACATCTTGCCTGCGTCACCCAATGCCATATTCGAGCTGAAGGCCTTTTCGGCTTTCCCTTACCACGGCGCGGCAACCTCTCTGTCCAGCCAGGAGGCCTGACCGTAAGCCCTCGGACTGATGTTCGCCTCCCGATCAAGAGGTTCATGAAGGACTGTCAACCTTGCTCAGCGGCCCTACAGGAGATATCCGCGCGTAACTAGGAAGAAGTGGCGTGCACGCGAGCATGCGATGGTTGATCATGGACGGGGGAGACTCCTGTGGTTACTGATGGATGTGGGAAGACGGTGTGGTCGTGCCGCACCCGCCCATCCAGCGAGCGCTGGGTATGAACCCGAAGAAGGCGCTGCTCGACGCCGGGCGCTGATATTTGGGACGTGAATACGTGTACACTGATCGTTGCGTTCCCAGTTATTGACAAGCCGCTACAGGCCGCCGCTGAGACATACTGAATTGAATGTTTTATTGGTGGGTTGATTGTGCTGGTTATCGTACTGCGCGAGCTCGGTCCGGCATCATGAGCATGCACTTGGCAGGGCAGTCTATCACATACCTGAGCTATGTTCTGGTTCTATGCCCATTGACCGGCAGACACTGGAGGAGAACAATGCGGGCCCTTCGCTGGTTCGCATCTTGTCGATAGGGCACGTGATCGTGACGCGACGCGGTTCGCGGTTCGAAACTCCGACGTCTTCGTAGCACTTACTTCAAGTTCCCATGTTTATCATCTTCTTGTCGCTCCGCGACCCTCAGTATCTCGCTCTCGGCATTCAGTCACATCGCGCTTGACTCGGAGGACGGTGTCCGCTGCTTGACACCCGGCAACCGTGGCTGGGATCGCACAATTCGTCTCGCTCCCACCAGTTCGGAACGTCGGTGCGTTTGACTATATGCGAGAGATGCACATGTAACGCAGGACTGCACCTAATACTTGCTTTTGCTTCAAGCCGAGAATGTCCACCTCTATCGATATATGCGCTTTGAACTAGGAGGAAAGTCATCGTTTCGCTATTCGGTCGATCCACGCTCACCTGGCAGTCTCAGGCATGGAGGTCCCGCAACATGCGCACTCAAAATATTGCTGCAGATTTAGGAGATTCTGCGCGACAGCGGCCGTCCGAACGTGCACCACTTGATGTCCCCCATGCCTCACTTGCAAGATGTCACTCAATGCCCTCACGGTCGTCATACCTGCGTGCAACTGAGCGTGAAACAACGATATCCCCACAAGAGTCGCAAACCTATCGAGAAGAATGCTCACTTCTACCGGGGTATCAACATACTGTCAAGGATGCCAGGAGCAGTACGTCGAAAGGAGCTTGCCGTGCCGGAGGGGGCTTTGGGTGATGAGCGAGGTGAGAGCCAACCGTCGTCTAAAAACGGACTATACTCATGCGTAGCGCCTTGCTTTTCACAGATGGACGTCACCACCAATTGCGCGATCGATCTATATCGGTGCCCCGGTATGGCCTCGACGTCGGCCCAAAATTCCTGCGTATGACTGTGTCATATCCGGATATCGATAGCTCACTGGCCACGCGACAGCTGAAGCTCTCGCCTGCCTCCAACACTGATTCCAAAACTACTTCCGACGAGCTTACTCAGCCGTGACGGCGACCTGTTCATGCTGCTGAACTTCCTGCCAAGCCCTCATACTAGGAACTGCTGGCTTCACGTTCACTTAACCTACCCCAAACTAGGAGGCCTTCTTCCCATGCACCCGGTTAACCTCAGGCTCGGAATCTAGATCCTTCCCTCGGGTTCGCAGGCTCTCAGGCTTCAGCACTTCCGCAGCCACCTTCGGGCTCCTCGTTCTCACATCAGTTGCTTCGAAGGCTATCTCGTGCCTGGTCCCTTCTCGGACTGCCCGCTGTCAGCTGGGCCCGCGTATCGCAGTACTTGGACGCACTGCGCGAGATGGTAACATCACTCGCAGCTGCGGCTCGTCATATGTTCAAGGAATGCTGCTCCCAACGGTGGCTGTACGTGTACAATGCAAGGGCGCCTCCGAGTCGCTTGACCTCATTCCGTCGACGCATACCGGACTGCCTGCTGTTGCTGGGGTGTAATGGAACGTAATGGCGGCGTCACTCGGGCCGGCTCTCGCCTTGGACCGTTATATGTACAATGCACCACTGGCAGGTTTACATGGACTACGACATCCCGTTCTTCACGAAGTCGGACGCGCGCCTAGAGGTCATGAAGCATATCTGGAGACTGTGTCTAATCCTGAACTCAGTATGCGGTTATTTCAGGCGACTCCGTGGATCGAGACGGCAAAACGGGAGCCCCCAAGATTACCCGCGTGCGTCTATTCCGCAGAACTTCCACCGACTCGACGACGCTGGTCTTCATTCCCATGCGCGTACGAGCTCCCTCGACGCATTCTCTTTGGCGCATGTGCGGCGCAGTGGCCCCTCATGCCCCGCATCTACGCACGTCAAGTTGTGGGCTCCCTGCTGTGGCGCGTCGGGCGCGACCTGGCCTGAGGCGCATCTCTCGCGGTGGGCGCAGCAAGTTGCGTGTTTGCAACCTCTCACACGCTTGGAATCGGCCTCTCGGAGCAGATCTTCTTGTCCCTGCGATCGCCCCACATTGGAGCAAAGACTCGCAGCTATTCGTCGACATTAATAGAATGATACCGAGAGCAGTCTATACTTAAGATGGGCTCGATAATCTGCAGCTCAAAGGTCTGAGCGATTCCGAGTTTTATTCGGTTGAAGGGGCTACCTTCCGCAGGCTTCCTAGAAGTCATCCCTGCAGTGTTCCGCAGAAAATGCCATTGCGTCAGCGGTGCCATCGCAATTTGCAGGTATGGCTATACTCCCTACATGAGTCCGACTCGGAAACGCTGTTCGCAGGACGTGGGACGTGTTTCTCCGGCTGGATCGGGCGGTGGCTTGGCGCTACTGGCTGGACACTTGAAGTGCCCCTAACGCTTGAGCCTGTTCTATGATTTTGTCGTGCGCGTTGTCGAGGTTCGTGAGGCAGGATAGCAGGCTTCGGGACAAAGCACGCCCCTAAACGACCAAATATCCAAGTTGGGACAGCGGAAAGGACAAGGCCGGTGGGTCACGGGTGTGTTGCCAAGTATAGCACCGCTTCTGCCACGCTTCCCGAAGACGGCTGACGGGGGACGTCGTCAATCATCGTTGTCGCCAGATTTGTCGTGCGACTATTATTTGGATCCAATATGTACGCGACCCCGCGCCGCGTTTTCTCCCAGGAGTATCCGACCACACAGGCGTGGCGAAGTGGCCAACTCAAAGACGACGCTCTTTTGCAGTATACCCTTCGATACCCCCCTGGATCCTCCCGCTCCCTCTGCCATCATTCGCCATCATTCGCTTACATCAGCTGCCCTGCCACAAGTGCTGATGTCTGGACAGCGCGACCCGCACTGCCTCTCTCTTGGGACTAGCAGTGCACCCGATAGCCCTATCACCCCAGCGTCTGATCATGCTCTCTTTCCTGCCTCCTCCACCTCCCGGTACACTCCCTCTAGTTCCCTTCTAATGGCTTTGTTTTCCATCTTTCGTCGACAGCAGCGTGATGTCGATGGCGACGCAACCGAGTTGCTGCCCACGCCAGACGTGATCCACGCTGGCCACTCTGCAGGCAGACACCAGAGGCAGCCCAGCGGGTCCACATCTTACTCGATGCCAGAGTCGACACTTGCCCCAGGAGATGAGGGCTTTGACTTTGAGACCAGTCTTCGGAATGTGGTGGATAAGTGAGTGTTGTCAGTCTCGTCACCCATATTCCAGCCGTGAACGGCCCCGCGCCGCGTCGTAGGATGGACCGCTCGGACGTCAAGCGCAGGGAGCTTGGTGTTCTGTTTGAGAACCTGCGAGTAGTTGGCCTTGGCGAATCGGCCGCGATTCAGCCAACATTTGGCTCGACTCTCAATCCCCTCAACTGGATACAAGGCATCCAACACATGCGCCATCCCGCAACACGGGATATCCTCAGCGGGTTCGAGGGTATTGTGCGCCCCGGTGAGATGCTTCGTGAGTCGTCGTTCGTTTTCACCCGGGTTCGTATGTTCTGATTTCGTGGCGCAGTTGTCCTGGGGCGACCAGGAGCAGGTTGCACGACGCTGCTGCGGACACTCGCCAATCAACGAGGTGACTACCATGCCATCGAGGGCGATGTGCACTACGACTCGATGTCGCACCGGGATATCGAGAAGTACTGCCGCGGCGACGTCCAATACTGCCCCGAGGACGACCTCCACTTCCCTACACTGACGGTCGAGCAGACGCTCCAGTTTGCCTCCGTCACACGCACGCCCTACGGGCAACTTGACGCTGCGACACGACACCGGCACGTTGATGTTATGACTGATGTCCTCAAGTCTGTCTTCGGACTACGGCATGTTAAGGACACCCTGGTGGGAGATGCCTCCATCCGAGGAGTCTCCGGCGGTGAGAAGAAGCGGGTTTCGATCAGCGAGACGCTCGCGACGCGCAGCCTCCTGACATGTTGGGACAAGTGCGTCGATATTTAATTCTCTGGTGTTATACTTAGCCCGCTCATGTCCGCTCTGCAGCTCGACACGAGGCCTTGAGTAAGTGGACGCAGCCCTCCGTGCTTGTATAATGGCTCACGCGTCATGACAGCTCTTCGACGGCCCTGGAATTCGTTAGGGCCCTTCGGACAGTGACTGATGTTACCCGCGTGGCGACCGTCGTCTCGATCTACCAGGCCGGAGAGCAGCTGTACGAGCTGTTCGACAAGGTTTGTGTCATCTATGAGGGACGCATGGCGTACTATGGGCCGGCGAACAGGGCGAGGCAGTACTTCATCGACATGGGGTACCAGCCAGCCAACCGTCAGACGACTGCTGACTTCCTCGTTGCTGGTCTGTCTTCCCGTCTTCCCTCCCTTTCCAATCACTGAGAAAGTCTGCTCAGTTACCGATCCCAATGGTCGTATCCCGCGCCCCGGCCAGACCCTGCTCACCCCCCGGACAGCGAGCGAGTTCGCGGACTACTTCAAGAACTCATTACTCTCCGACATGAACCGGCAAGACATGGAGCAGTACCGCAGGCTCTATGTGGCCAAGCCCGAGCTCCGGAAGGCCTACCTCGAGAGCGTCCGCTCAGAACGCTCACGGCACACGACGAGGGAGAGCCCATACATGCTTTCGATCCCCGGCCAGGTTCACGCGCTCATGGTCCGGAGAGTGCAGATCATGCGCGGAGCGACGACTGCCCTGCTCATCGAGATCGCGTAAGTTTGAGTGGCATCTCCCATCAATTACAGGGGTCTCACATGGACCAACAGCTCGTTCATCATCCTCGCGCTGATTGTTGGTACGATCTACCTCCGGCTCAAGCCCAACACGTCCACCTTCTTCTCGCGTGCCAGCGTCATCTTCTTGTGCGTCGTTCATGCACCATAGCGGTGGCGGCTCGATACTGACTTGGCCTCCTGCTAGTGCGTACGTCTGGTCCGGTCTCTCGACCATGGCAGAGATCCCCACCTTGTTTGCGCAACGTCCCATCATCTTGCGGCAATCAAGAGCCTCCATGTACCACCCATTCGTTGACGCCCTCGCACTCACGCTTGTCGACATTCCTATCACGCTAATTACGATGGTTCTCTTCTCAATAATCTTGTACTTCCTTGCAGGGATGCAAGAATCGGCCGGGCAATTTTTGTGCGTATATCGCCTTTGCGTACCGACTCGAGGCTCGCTCACTCTAGCCGCGGCAGTGTTTTTATGGTTTTCGTTTTCATCATGACTATCACACTCAAGGCATTCTTCCGGAGTATCACTGCTGCGTTCACAGATCCTGCGCCTGCCACCGCCGCGGCGGGTATCCTGATGCTCTTCTTGGTTTTGTACACTGGCTACCCCATCCCCTTGCCGTCCATGATCAGCGCCCTTAGGTGGATCACGTACATCAACGTGAGTCACCTCTTTCTTATCGCCCTGTACCCGGGTCTCATGTTCCGTCCCTGGCAGCCTCTCAAATACGGTTTCGAGGCGCTCATGGTCAACGAGTTCTCGACCCTGAATGCCGAGTGCGAGACCCTCATCCCTACTGGTCCGGGTTACGAGAACATCACCCTGACGAACCAGGGTTGCGCAGTCGTAGGTTCGCAGCCCGGGCACGCTACTGTCGAAGGCCTGGCCTACCTCAAGGACTCCTATGGCTTTGTCGCCGGTCACTTGTGGCGAGTGAGTAGATATACTCACATGGATCGTCGCACCGGGTCTCATCTTGTGACAGAACTTCGGCATCCTTTGCGCGTTCGGCGTCTTCTTCGTCTTCCTCCTCGCGGTCCTGACGGAGTTCAACAACGGCTCTTCTGGCCAGTCGGCCGCCATCCTCTACAAGGCAGGCTCCAAGGTGGATGACCTCTCCAATCGTGCCAAGGGTGGCGACGTGGAAAAAGGTCCGAGGCCTGTCCACACGTCGGTCCGAGTGTCCTTCCCAGAGGGTGGCGAGAAGTCACCGAACTATGTCAAGAAGGCTCCGATCAAGGGCAACGTTTTCTCATGGCAGCGGTTGTGTTACACTGTCACGGTCTCCGGCGGCAACTATAGGAGGCTTTTGGACGAGGTCTCCGGTTTTGTCGCACCAGGCAAGCTGACCGCTCTCATGGGTGAGTCGGGCGCCGGAAAGGTGCGTGTCATCCGCGTTGCGAACATGAGGCGTCTCCGACTGATCGTCGCTGACAGACCACTCTGCTCAACGTTCTTGCGGACCGCGCCGGCGAAGGGTACGTTACGGGGCAACGGTACATGAATGGCCTGCCTCTCCCGCGCGACTTCCAGGCTCAGACGTGCGTATTGAATTGCTAGCGTGCGAGAAGTGGCTCACACACCCTTGGGTCGTTCTCTAGCGGCTACTGTCAGCAGACGGACACGCACGTCAAGTCGGCGACCGTGCGCGAAGCGCTTCTATTCTCGGCGAAACTGCGTCAGCCTGCATCCGTACCGCTCGCAGAGAAGGAGGCTTAGTACGTGGGCATTTCGAAGTTCGTATGACGCAGGAACTGATCACTGTCGTATCAGCGTCGAGGAATGCATCAAGATGTGTGGCCTCGAAGCCTACGCTGACGCTATTGTTGGCACCCTCGGCTGTGAACAGCTCAAGCGCACGACTGTCGGCGTCGAGTTGGTGGCGAAGGTAGGGTTTTGAATTATCTATATCTGTCCGTGTACCAACGGAGTTCTTCACAGCCATCGCTGATATTCTTGGACGAGCCCACGTCCGGACTAGACTCGCAGAGTGCGTGGGCTATTGTTAGCTTCTTGCGGAAGCTCGCCGATAGCGGGCAGTCGATTGTGTGCACGTGAGTATTTAGCTAATCGTGTTTGCGTTGAGGCTCAATTTGTCTTCAGCATCCATCAGCCGTCTGCAGAACTCTTCGAAGTACGGCGTTGTCTATTCTTGCTGTTACTGATGCTGACGATCGTGCATTGAACAAAGGTCTTCGACAAGCTTCTGCTACTGAAGAAGGGCGGACAAACTGTCTACTTCGGCGACCTTGGTCCTGCGGCAAACACCGTCATCAAGTACTTCGAGACAAACGGGGCGCGTGTATGCGACCGCCTCGAGAACCCGTAAGTTGACATCGATGGCCGATAGGTCGGAGTGTATCTGAATGGTATCTGCAGTGCGGAGTACATCCTGGATGTGGTCGGCGCTGGAGCGACGGCCATGTCTAAGGCGGACTGGCATCTGATCTGGAAGCAGTCACCTGAGTCACACGATCTGCAGGAGGACCTCGACCTCTTCCGCATGTCCAATGTCGATCGTGCTACAGGCAGTGACTACGAGCCTCCCAAGTATGCGACTCCCTGGACATACCAGCTCAGGACGTTGCTGCAGCGGGATTCTCGTACGTTGTGGAGAGATCCAACCTACTTGATTGCGAAGATGGCTGTCAACGTTTTCTGCGCCCTCGTCATTGGCTTCACGTATTGGAAGTCGCACAGCACGATCCAAGGGACCCAAAACAAACTCTTCGTGAGTTTCTTTCGACCTCGTCGCCAGCTAGTATTGATGAACGACTTCGTGTGGTAGTCGATCTACATCTCCACGTTCCTTGCTGCACCCCTCGTCGAACAGCTCCAGGTTCCTTTCCTTGAGATGCGGAGTATCTTCGAGATCCGCGAGCAACATAGCCGCATGTACAAGTGGTCCGCTCTGATCACTTCGCAGCTCCTCGTTGAGGTCCCCTGGAATATTTTCGGATCTTCCCTGTTCTTCGTCTGCTGGTACTGGACGGCCGGCTTCCCCACTGATCGTGCTCCGTACACCTACCTGCTCTTCGGCGTTATTTACCCGTTGTACTACACGTCGTTCGGCCAGGTATGCGCTTCCGTACCCGATGCAACATGCTATCTAACCGCAGTCTTGTACAGGCCACTGCAGCGATGGCTCCTAACGCTGAGATCGCAGCGCTGATCTTCAACGCGCTGTTCGCCATTATGATCGTCTTGTAGGTCATCCAGTGCACAGCCCTTTGTGTGTGTTCTTACGCGATCCTGTAGCGACGGTGTCCTACAGCCCTACCATGAACTCGGGAAGTGGGTCTGGATGAACAAGATCTCTCCATCGACATACTTCGTTGATGGTTTCCTTGGTCAAGGTGAGTCAGCTCTGCGGCGTGCGCTAATTCGATGTTGACAACTCACGCACGGCATGCAGCCGTCGGACGGACTCAGATCTCGTGTTCATCGGTGGAGTTCATCAAGATCAATCCCCCGTCAGGCCAAACCTGCGTGCAGTATCTGACCAAGTTCATCGACATGAACGGCGGTTATCTCACGAACGCGAATGCCACGTCTCAATGCAATTTCTGCCAGTACAGGACAACAGATCAGTTCCTGGAGAGCCGGAACGTCTTCTACGACAACCGGTGGCGGAGTCTAGGCATCTTCATCGGATTCACTGCCTTCAACGTGAGTAGACCCTCCGCTCGTATGTCGCACCGCCTGACAGTGAATGCAGGTGGTAGCCATTTACATCATAACTTATTTCTGCCGAGTACGGACTGGTTCATTCCTTGACTGGTTACGATCACGAGGCAAAGCCTGGAGGAAGCCTCTGAAGTCCGCTCGGCCCTAAATTATTGAACAATAGGATACATACGGTAGCAGCCAATAACTGTATCAGTAGATTGCCCGCCACGTAATAGTTTACAACTCATGCCATGGCGGAAGATGGGTCACAGTTGTGTGCCCTCAACACGGGTTACCCCCATCACTACAACCCCAGGCTCTTGAGTGGGTAAGGTTATTGCCCTTGATACATGTATCGAAACGTTCTGGATATCGCACGCTAATTTACAACCACTGGTACAGATACAGATACACTTCGCGCCGCGATGTCGCAGTGGCCGCGACATTTACCACTTCTCGTGTGCGGGACGGACTTTGCCAAGTTGATCCTTGTCAGCACAGCCCCAGCCAGAGACGACGCACTCACGGTCAAGCTCCCAAGTCCACGCAGAACGGTCCTGGTTGGCCAAGTAGAGGTAGGACTGTTCACGGGGTTCAGCTCCGGGGAACTTCTCGCAGGGTGCGTCACGCAGTGGCGTACCTTGGCAATGCTCTCCCCATCAAGGCGGACGTCCGCGTTCTCGGCGTACTGCTTATGCTCTTCTGGGTTAGTTCGGCGAGCAAGAGCGCGGTCGGTCAGTATACCTGTCTGTGCGTCAGGGCTTCGCAGACTAATTGGGTTCGCAGCAACTAACTAACCTCCGTCGATGATGGCCTTGCGTCATCGTTCATTCACGATCAGCATCCCACGAAATGAACGCAACAAACGCGAACACTCACATGGGCGACCTAATGGAACGTGTCAGTCCAGAGTGTCGCTAGAGCACTGAGGTACTCACGTGTATGTTCTGCTTTCCGAACTCCTTGTTGAGGCTCTGACTCAAAGCGCGTTTCGCAAACTTCCCCGCGGAGAACACACTGGTGACGACATTGCCCCTCCAACTAGCAGTGGCTCCCGTGAAGAGTAGTGTTCCCCTCTTTCCCAGGTCGTTTATGGGATTCTCCTGGAACGCCAGGATGATCTGGCGTGAGAACGCAAACGGTGCGACGAAGTTAGCCTCCGCAGAATCGTGTACTTCCTGCTCGGTGACATCTAGGAAGGGTTTCCATGCTCCGAATGCCGCGTTCCACAAAGCAACGCGAATCTCTGCCTTCTCCGGAGATGGCCATTGGTACTTCCGGATGCTCTCGACGACGCCGGTAACGGCGCCATACGAGTAGTCCGGGACGTGGAACGCAACAGCCTGTGAGATGTCAAGGGTGCGTAATGAATCAGATGTCTAGTAATTAGGTGGGTAAACACCAACCTCAGTGCCTCCCTGCTTGAGTTCAGCTGTGAACTTGTTGAGATGATCGGCGTTCCGAGCGATCAGCGCCACTCTGTAGCCTTCCTTTGCGAAGACCCGACTGTACGCAGGTTGGGCTGATCACATTCGATAAGTAGTTGAAGGAGACTCACGCTGTAGCAGCTCCGGTACCTGTTGTGAACGTTGGGATTAGGAAAGCTACTATCGGCGATGGAGTGTATCCTACCGGTGCCATTGCCGATTCCTGCAATCACGATAACGGGTCGGACAGACATGATGGTGGCCTGCGGATGTTTAGTGTGTGGTTGATGTTGCGAAGGTGCTTCCGTGGTACTGGAAGGTCGTGTTTATATATCAGTACCTCGCCGAGCACACAGGAGGATTGCGTCTGTAAAGACGCATGAAGGCGCAATCGCTGAGTGGGCTCCCGGCATACCGATTACTCAGCCTTATGCTATGCCCGAAGAACCTTATTCATACTTACCCATCAACTGAGCGCCGTACGTGCGCACTGGCCCTTACCTGCTTCGAATGGCGACGGGTTATGCTACCAATTCATCAACAACAACGAACAGAGCAGCTTGGTAAGCCGAGGTCATGTACGCTCTGAAGAAAGAGTCGGAGTCCATCTGTCAATGAGCGATAGAGCACTAGTACGGATGTAGGTGCATAACGACGTTTGCGGACAGTTGCAATACTACATACAGGCTTTCTCTTGATTGTGCCTATTCGTGAGTCGTTAACTTATCAAGATGAAACTCACATTATGGTCGTTCTCTACAAGACCTAGGGAAGGTCTAAATGACCATCAAGAATGCGAGTGTCATCGAGTGGCCGCGACCATTTGTCTGAAGACACAGATTGGATAAGCGAAACGGCAAACAGAGAGTTGAACAAGTTGGGCAACGTGCCCAGTGCCAGAAGTACTCGCCCACGGCATTGACAAAACGTTCTGGATATTCGCGAGGAGGAACAACGGTGGCCTCCTTCCCTGCCAGTGAGTAAAGCTCTGCTTCCCTTTGTATTCTAGGGTCTTCGCGGTCTTCGCGAATGTGTAGCTTCCTGAGATATCAGGTGTGTCAATTCAGTCGTTGACTCGTTCCGCGCCTGTTCGACCTAGACTATACCTATATTGTCGACGAGGCCGCACGCGATTCGTTCGCTCTCTTCGTCAACTCCAGGAAGCAGCCTTAGAGACGTAAGTAAGTATGAAGGATGGCGCAAGGTGTCAATACATACGAATAGAGGAAGTCGCAATCTGCGCTCACAGCCTCCTGGAAGATTTCCGAGTCTTGGAGTACGGACGAACAGGTGTCGATGTTCTGCGCTGATCTAGACGTGTACCGTCATCCACTGTCAGGTGCAACAAGCCGTTCCGGCTCGCCGTCAAACAACGTCTTGGACGTTACAGTGGCGGGCGCCTAGTCTCCCATAGGCAGACCCTAAATACGACCTTGGTGAGGGGAGGGAGGGCGGTCGTATAAGGGCGGGCCCCACTGTTGTATGTCTTAACCTTACCGTGACGCCCTTGATCATGATTACCCTTCAGATCGAGTGTCTTGCTGATTTTCTGGCCATAGAAGAGCTTCTCCATCACCAGCAAATCAGCCCTAGCTTACGTTGTCCAGCTCTCGAGGTTCCGGATCTCATCAGTGTAGAAATCCAACAGCTTCGCCAAGACTCGGATCGATGGTTGTGTTGCTGTCGAGTCCATATATCGGCATTACGAGGGGCCTAGATGGTGTTGCCACTGAATACATGTATCGGAATGTTCTGCATGTCGCACGCCAATTTACAACCGCTGGTACAGATACAGATTCCGCATATTCATTTCGCGCTACGATGTGCTCCGCGACGTTTACCACTTCTCGTGTGCGGGACGGACTGCGCCATGACGACCCCTATCAACACAGATCCAGCCAGAGACGGCATGCGAAACTCACGGTCAAGCTCCCAAGTCCACGCAGAACGGTCTTGATTGGCCAAGTAAAGGTAGGACTGGGCCCGGGGTTCAGTTCTGAGGGACTTTTCGCAGGATCCGTTACGCAGTAACACACCTTGGCAATACTGTCTGCATCGAGTCGGACGTCCGCGTTCTCGGCGTACTGCTTATGCTTCTCTGGGTCGGTTTCGCGAGCAAGGGCCTCGTCGGTCAGTATACCTGTCAGGGCACGGGTGTCAGGGATTCGTAGACTAATTGGGTTCGTAGCAACTAACCTCCGTCTATTATGGCCTTGTTTCATCATTCGACTGTGTTCAGCATCCCACGACATGAACGCAAGAAACGGGAACACTCACATGGGCGACCTAATGGAACGTGTCAGTACAGAGTGTCGCTAGAGCACTGAGGTACTCACGTGTATGTTCTGCTTTCCGAACTCCTTGTTGAGGCTCTGAATCAAGGCGCGTTTCGCAAACTTCCCGGCGGAGAAGACACTAGTGATGACATTGCCCCTCAAACTGGCAGTAGCTCCGGTGAATAGTAGTGTCCCCCTCTTTCCCAGGTCGTTTAAGAAAATTTCCTGGAATGCCAGGATGATCTCGCGTGAGAACGCAAATGGCGCGACGAAGTTGGTCTCCACGGAGTAGTGGATATCTTGCTCGGTGACATCGAGAAAGGGTTTCCATGCTCCGAAGCCTGCGTTCCACACAGCAACGCGGATTTCTGCCTTCTCCGGAGATGGCCACTGGTACTTCCGGATGCTCTCGACGACTATAGTAACGGCGTCATACGAGTAGTCTGAGACGTGGAACGCAGCAGCCTGTAAGAGGTCAAGGGTGCACGATCAATCAGGTTTCAATCAACCAGGTTTAGAGACTCCAACCTCGGTGCCTCCTTGCTTGAGTTCGGCTGTCAACTTGTTAAGACAATTGACGTTCCGAGCTATCAGCGCCACTCTGTACCCATCCTTTGCAAAAAGTCGACTGTACGGAGGTTGAGCCGATGATGCTCGATCAGCACTGCGAGGAGACTCACGCTGTAGCAGCTCCAGTACCTGTTGAGAACGCTGGGATCAGCTAAGTTGCTATCAGCCATGGAGTATATCCTACCGGTGCCATTGCCGATGCCTGCAATCACGATGATGGGTCGGGCAGACATGATCGTGGCTTGCAGATGCTTAGTGTGCGGTCGGTGTTGTGAAGATGCTTCCGAGGCATTGGAAGGCCGTGTTTCTATACCAGTACCTCGCCGAGCACATAGGTGATTCAGTACGCATGAAGGCACAATTGATGAGTACACGTACTAGTAGGCCCGCCCGAGGCCCCGGGCCCCAGCATACCGATTACTCAGCATCAGGCAGAACAGCTTACTCATCGTGCGCGCACTCTACAGTTTGCATCCAAGGCAGGCCCTGACTCTACTGCGGATGACGACCGTGACGGGGGCCCGGAGGTATGCGATCGATTGATGAACAACAAGGAATATGGCACGGTGGTAAGCTACGGTTGTATATGCTCTGAAGAAAGAGTCCATGTGGCAATGAGTTAGAGTACTAATACAGATGCAGCTACAGTACAACGAATCCAGACGGTTGCCACGGTGAGCTATCGAGGAGCATGTGCCAAGACGAAGCGCACGTTATTGCTGTTGAGTCTACAAGACCGAGGGGAGTTCTAGATGACTATCAGGGATGTAAGTGTCGTCGAGTGGCCGTGACCACTTGTCTGGAAACAGAGATCGGATGAGAGGCGAGGCAAGTATAGGGTTAACAAACGTACCTGGGCATGGCAGGAAATACTCGTCCATGGCATTAACAAACCGATCTTGATATTCGTGAGGAGGAACAACAGTGACCTCCTTCCCTGAAGTAAGGTTCTGCTTCGCTTTGTACTCTAGGGTCTTCGCGAATGTGTAGCTTCCTGATATATCAGGTGTGTCAATTCAGTCGTCCCGCGCCTGTTCAACCTGGACTATACCTATGGTGTCGACGAGGCCGCAGGCGATTCGTTTGCTCTCTTCGTCAACTCCAAGAAGCAGCCTTAGAGACTGTTAGTATGAAGGATGGCGCAAGATGTCACTACATACGAATAGTCCATGATGTTACAGCGCGCCAGGAAGTTGCAATCTGCCCTCACAGCCTCCTGGAAAAGTATCTTGGAGTACGGACGAACAAGTGTCAACGTTCTGCGCTGATCTGAACGTACATCGTCATTGATCAAGTGCAGAAGAGTTGTTCCGGACATAGAGTGTACCTTCAATCCACTCGCCGTCAAACAACGTCTTGGACGTCGTGTTGGATGCCTTGACCTTCCGCCCCTGGATTCCCTTCAGGTCGAATGTCTTGCTGATTTTCTGGCCATAGAAGAGATTCTCCATGACCAGCAAGTCAGCCCTAGCTTGCGTTGTGCCACTCTCAAGGTTCCGAATCTCAATAGTGTAGAAACCCAATAGCTTCGCCAAAATTGATGGTTTTGTTGCTGTCGAGTCCATATACCGGAAATACGAGGGGCCTAGGTCAATCAATACTTGGCTATACAATACAAGCCTCAGCCAACATGGTGGAAATCGTGTGAACGTGGACTTACAGGTCTGCGACGTTCCAGGCATTGACGAGAGTCTTGATGATGAACTGATCATCCGACGTCTTCCAGAAATTCGACCTACTCTTCCCGCCATCCGCTGCCCAGTTGGCGCTCCGCATCAGGCTCTTGAGGAATACATCTTCTATGCCACATCGTCGCCTCAACGAATCGAACTGGCGCGCGTAGTACACTGTGCAGCTGAACTTGAGACGTTTCCCTATTGTCCAGTCATACTTGATGTGGGGCCGTCCGTCGATGGCCGGTGAGTCCGTCGAGAGCAGAGCGTGATGCGGGGCTGGCAGTGCAACAGGCTGATTGTCTCCCGGGCTGAGCACATATCTCATGGCGCTTGTGAGCGTGTTGGTGATCGAAGGAATGAAAGACGAAGGCGTGATACCAGGTGTGGACGGTTCGCCGTGTGGCGCTCGCTTCGCCAGAGACTCAACGGACAGCGAAGAATCCTTTGGGGGTAAGGGAGGCGGAGTAAGGTTCCGACTGGGATGTCCTGTCGACGCGGTGGAGGCATCACTTTCCGTCGAGATCATGGATGCTGACTTGCCTCTACGGATGTTGGTCTCAACGAAGCCCGACGTCGATGAGTTGTCGGAACTGGAGCTCTGCCATGTATGCACAACGTGCGCATTCGTCTCCAGGTCGTGTAGAAGCTTACCCGCATCCTCATATACGCCACTGACGCACCCATCTGCCGCTTGCATTGATAGTTCGACTGCAGGCGTCGCCCGCGCTACAGCCACGGCCGGACTCTTCGTACCGGAAGACGAACCAGGCCGGGAAGACGAAGAACCGGAGGCTTCGGCCCTAGCCTTGTGTCGTAGGACATCTCTAATGGAGAGGAGAGCTGTAGGGTCTCTCGGGTGTTCTTTCCGAGAGATCACTGCAGAGTATGTTTCGGGTTCATGCCACCCAGCGTCGTCCTGGTCAGGATCAGGAAGTGAGGTAGTACTGGCAAGAAATCGCTTCAATGAGGATCCAGGCGTGAAGAACGAGGAACGCGTCTCCAGTGGTGTCGACGGGGGTGCTGCAGGGACGGCCGCGCGAACTTGAAGGTTGTTTGTGGCCATGCTCGCCAATTCTCGTTGGTAGTCGATAGAACTGACGCCCACTATTTAGCGACTGACGGGATGCAAGCTTATGGTGATTACGTACCTGAGAGTGAAAGCAATAATACTTCCCCAATCGTCTTCCTTCACGATGACATTCGCACCAGGAACAGCATGATACCCGCGTTGCCACCACTCAGGCTCATTCGGAGACGGCGTACTCAGGGTCACTTGATTTGGGATACCGATGCAGTGCTTGGCCTCCCAAGCAGAGAGTCGACGAGACGCCCCTTTGGCCGCAGTCAGGAACAACCGGCGCACGTTGTTGAGCGAAGCAGTGGGTGTCCGTGACAATTCCGCATACAGGTTCTGCTCTTGCTTCTGGAATGAGTGCCGCAAGCCGGTCAGAAGCCGCATTTCGTCACCTTCGGACTGAACGGACGACGACGTGCTGGTCGTTGTGATGACCGAGCCTGACGATGCGGAGGACTGGGCCTGCGAAGGAACGATAGTCTTTACAGACATAGTGCTGTCAGTTGACGCGGAACCTTCCTTGCGATCTGCGGTCACAGTCGGTATGGAGACTGAAGACGGTAGCGGTAATAACGACGCCTTCGGGGTCGCCTGGCCCGCTTCATCCATAGCATCGTAGGCATCATCTTCAGAAGGTAGCCGCGGGAGAGCCTTCACGCGCAGTGTACTGCTCTCGCTAACAAAGTTTTCCTCCTGATGTCGTGAGACGTGAGAACTACTCAGGCAGTCCTATGCTCACCAGTTTATCCATGCGCTCAGAAAGCCCTTGCCACCATCGCATGATCTCCTTTCGCAGGATGCGTCTATCGTCATCGCTAGATGCTACCTTGACCGGTGATGTAGACGCGCTGGCCGAGGCTTTCTCCGAGCCCTTCTCGGTCTGATGTCGCCGTGTAATTTGCAGACGGGGAACCTTCAGCTCGAAGACGTCCTCCACTGTCGACAAAGAGAATGTTACTGTCCGCGACCGACATGTGAACTTTCGTAGTATATTGAAGCGCGTGCTCGGCAGCAGCGCGTCCTTCGACGTCGCAGTGTGCTCGCACAGCCCCGGGGCGATTCCGCACAGCGCGGGGGAGTATATCAGCAGCTCGAGGTACTTGCCGAAGGATAACAGGCTACCTCATCGACGCAGCGGAAGTCAGCATGTGGCGATCACAAGTGAGGTAAAAGGCAGCGGACAGACACCCACTATGAACCGTCACGAGTTTGTTGCCGTGAAGTCTCCTTCCCGCACACAGCACAGCTCTGCCACATTGATATCGCATCCTCTTCCCCGGGCGGATTATCGAGCGTCGAAGGGAGGCTTATCGTTGCGACGATCCGCACGCCCGAGTGGATCCACTGGAGATCGTGATCGCCGCGCAGGAACTGGCAGCCTGGCTCCGTACACGGCTCTTCCGCCGTCGAGCACAGGCGAGTGATGGTCTCCCCCAGCGACTCGTCCGGCCGGTGGCTGCGCTGGTAGTATCGGTAAGTGGTCCACTTCCTGCGATTGCCGCACGACGTAAAGCGGTGCGGTACGGTTATTACCGAGGACGTGGGTGCCGAGCCTGAGGGTGTAGGGGGCTGGCTGGATGCAACGAGAGGTAACGGCACGTGTGCGGAGTATAGCAGTGAGATGCCCTGTTGTCGCACAAAGCCCGACGTGCCAACCATGCCACGTCCGGCAGCGTCCTTACCCTCCCAGCCCAGCAGGCTCGTCAGCGAAGCCTTCTCCTCGACGTTGAGCCTCCGCAGCGGATCCTCCCTCTCCCTCTCTGCCAGTCGGTGTAAGACGCCGGGCACTGGTAGAACCATGCCGGGTGTGGTCGACACGAGGTCTTTACCCGCCTCTATGTTCCGCAAGGCGTCGAGGAATGGTTGTGGTCGCGGGTTGTCAGAGGTATTGGGATGGACCCCGCTAGATGCCGTCGAAACGAATGAAAAGCGCCGCGGCCGAGGAGCGTGGCCAGCTAGAGGTCCACGAGTGGATAGCGAGCGAGTGAGCGGAAGCTTCAGAGAACCTCGGCGTGCCATCGAAGGTCCGACAGCAGCAACACGATGGACGAGATTCTCCGTCTTCTTGGAGAAGAATGACCAGAGGCCACCGGCAACCGCGAGGGTGCTCTCGTGCTTCGGCTGCACTCGCTGTCTCGACGAATACCTGTCTTGAGGGGATGTCATAATAGATGGCATGATTGCCTGTGGAAAGTGCAGCTCGACGTGCGAGTTGGACAGCAGGTGCTGTTCGAGCAGTAAGGACAGGTAGAAAAACGTGGAAAGTCTCAGTATCTTGACGAGCGCGGCATGTTGTCGGGCGTCGGATACCCCTCTCAACCGGAAGGTACCTCCAACGATCTGAATGCGGTCGACGCCCGCCTCGTCGTACAGGCCGGCTAGCACAACCATAGTAAGCGATACAGGTGCTCACCAGAGACCGTACTCTTACCATCCCATTCTGCGAGCCCGTATAGAACGCTCTCGAGCGCGTTCGTCCCGTCGGGTAATGCATAGGTATTAGCAAAGAATATACAGTCCACACCGTAGGGTATCATGTCGTACTCCTGGTCTTCGGACGTTCGCGGTGGCGGGACCCCATAAGCCTCCACAGTCAGCAAGAGGTGTTTCGCAGTTGGCCTCGGGAGAGATGGTGAAGTATGCGTCTCGACTAACTTCCGCAGCTGTTGCAGCGCTACCGAACGCGAGTCCGGGGAGCGTCGAGACAAGCTATGTTCTGGAGAAGGTCGTTTGACATCCTCTGGCTCCTGTGTGCCCTTGGGCGTCCGCGGGAGGGTCTTGTTCTTCGACGACCTCTCCTCCTGCTCTTTCGCCTTCTCGTTCTCCAACTTCTCTCGTCGCTGCCGGGCTTCCTCGTCCTCCCTCCGCTTCGCAGCTATCCGTCGCATGCGCTTGAAGCCAGCAAGCCACCCACCTTGAGAGATGTTCGTCCCGAGCTGTAGCAGCGCATTCCTCACCGTGTTCGCCCAGTTCTCCCTCTCCGTTGCGATGTTCTCTTCCTCGAGTGCCTGCAGGATGAAACGTTGCAGGTGCGCACGAGCTTCAGTTGTCAACGTGCTCAGAGACTGCCCCTCGCGCTGAGGAATCACTGGAAGAGGCTTGTCGGGCTGATGCATCCTGGGTCGTTAACCTTGATGAAGAGGCAGCTTAAGTGAGGTGAGAGGAGACCAGAGCCAGAGACTGAATAACTCAGGAGCGCTTATGGAAACATGATGGCCGCCCGCAGGATGCAGCGATGTCATGGACTCCCGCAAGATCCGGATCTCGTATATGTACATTTGTTTGCTCTTCATGACACAAGTGCCGTTCCACCACTGGATACATGAGCGACACATCGGTTTATGTAGCCTAGAGGTGTGAGTGTGAGGTGTCCGCTCCGCAATGCTAACGGAAACATTGCGATAATATGCGGTATGCCAAAGTTTCACATCGCGATAGCTCTACTTTACATCTCGCCGCATTCTGCGCAGAGCATGTTAGTCAAGAAGGTCATAGTAGCTGCGTTGGGTACCGTGCCTCGACTTACCGACAATCTTCACAGCCAGCTTTGGGCGATTGTTGGGTCCTGTAGGGACGTTCTCGATCTTTCGCAGTGTTAACATGCCGTCGATCACCTTACCAAAGACGACATGCTTCCCATCCAAGAAGTCGCATTTGGCTGTAGTGACAAAGAACTTGTTTTCATGGGTAGTTAGGAACGTGCGATCATAGGAAGCGACAACTTGGTCTACCTGGCAGCCATTCGTGTTGGGACCTGAGTTTGCCTACAAGGTCAGCGGGAGTCAACGTCAAGGCCCGAAGCGACAATGTCAACACTTGAGCTAACCATGGACAAGAGACCAGGGACTGTGTGCTTCTCTTGGAAGTTCTCATCCTACAAGTGCTCAGTAGGCTTGTCAACTGATCAGTAAAGAGGCGTACGGGGAATTTATCGCCATAGATTGAGAATGACCCTGTTCCGTCACCCTTCATAAAATCCCCGCCTGCGAGATTCAAGAAAATAAGAGCGTGTCATTGATTACTACTGAGGAGACTGACATACCTTGGCACATGAAATTGGGTACGCTGCCACAGCGATACGGTGGCGTTAGCACATCGTCGTCCTCAATGTGACATACGCACCCACACTCTGGAGTATCGATGAGTAAGTAGATCATAGACTGCTCCCGGTGTGAAGTTACCTGTGGAATGTCGCTCCCTTGTAGCCTTGCGGGCGTGAGTTCACACTGAGTATTGCCCTCAGTCATCTACAGCACACGAAGCTATACGATTCAACCCACCGATATTCACCGGTACACAATTGTCGAAAGTTCTCTGCTGTCCTACGCGTGAGAGGTGAATACTTGGTTGGTCGATAAACTGATGCCACCTACTTTGGCACAATGTCACTGAAGAGCTCCATCTTGAGGCGGCCCGCAGGGGTTTCGCCGATATTAATGTCCATGAAAACAATGGGGCGCGTTGTAGACATCTTGGATGATCGCGTTTGCGGGGGATGCGTATCTTTATGAGATGTTATATGACTCTTGCAGAGGAGAATGTGGTCGGGGCTAGAACGAACACAGAATGAGTGGTCCGGAAAAGGCATGCACTTTCGAGATGTCACCAAATAACGCCAAACAATAGGTCTCACAACGACTGTGGCACACTTGTTGCCCTCTGTTCGCTATTAGTTACCAGCAGCGATGTCTTATTTCCTTCCCCACCTCCCCTCAGGCTGGCACGTCGACGAGGCCATCAAATCCGAGGAAGATCGCGTCGTTGTTATCCGCTTCGGCCATGACTGGGACAGCCAATGCATGACTATGGATGAGACCCTCTATTCGGTTGCGGAGAAGGTGCAGAACTTCGCAGTCATCTACCTCGTTGATATCACAGACGTCCCGGACTTCAACAAGGTACGCCGACCGCTTAGGCCGCTGCGCACAGTGCGCTGACAGCATTACAGATGTACGAGTTGTATGACCCTTGCACGGTCATGTTCTTCTATCGGTGCGTGCCTTTGTAGCAGTAGCCTTAGTGCCGCCAGCTAACTCCCATCGCGACAGAAATAAGCACATAATGATCGATCTTGGGACTGGTAACAATAACAAGATGTACGTTTCATCCTTTCTCACTGCACCACATCCGCTGATGAACGATCTTGACGATGTTCAGTAACTGGGCAATGGATCATAAACAAGAGGTCAGTATGGCGCATGCAAAAATATGACATCGGTACTTACATCCGGCCCCTCAGTTGATTGATATCATCGAGACAGTGTATCGCGGTGCGTCGAAAGGACGCGGTTTAGTCGTTTCACCAAAAGGTGGGTTGCATGTCCGTTTCCCTTCCTCAAAATGCTAACCGTTTGTCAGATTACTCCACACGTTATAGATATTGATGGGAGGGACTTCTAGCAGGAGAAGTCCCTCCCATCCATGTACTGCCTCCAATCTCTCCTGCACTCCTCTGTAATTTAGTACGTGTGATATTGTGGTTTTCCAAGGACTCAAACAAACACATCACTTGTACTCGAAAGGTGTTCGCCGTGGGCTGGACCACTATGAGATACATGGAGCTGGACGACATTCAAAGAACGCATGTGCACTCTATGGAAGTGGCTTCCCTAGGTATGTCACCTGCGTCATGGGTTGTTCTTTCAAAGCTTTGCAGGAACGCTTGTGATTCGCCCAGTCCGCATTTTGACACTTCCTCGGCGGTGCACAATACTTCATCTTTTTGCATCGCGAGCACGTCATGAGCTTCACGTCGTCTCTCCCACAGAACCCGCAGATGGAATCAGCGAGCCTCTTCCTCCGACGGTCTTCGCTATCCAGGACGCCCCACATCGGGAGGCGGATGGCACGCCGTCCAGCGCCTGCAACCTTCTGGCGCAAATGAACGATGCACCTGCGCGCAGTGGCCCCGTCGCCGTCCGCAATGTCAACATTCCCTCCGTGATCGAGGAACCACTTCAGGGCGTCTGCCGAACGCTGCATCTTCGCCCGGTCGTACAGGTCATACACCAGCACGATCTCGTGCGCGGTCGTCCCGCCATAGCGATTGCGCGCATTGACGTCCCCTCCCGCATCGTGTAGCATCTGAGCCAGCTCGGGGTCGAACGCGGGCTTCGTCGAGATGCAGTGGTGCAGCGCTTGTGACCCGGACAGGTCTACGCCGTCGACAGGCACCTTCGCCTCGGAGATGAGGAAGCTGGCGACCGCGAGAATTTGTGAGCGTGCGTCCGGCACAATGAGCGTCGCGAGGAAGATGAGATCGTAGATGGGGACGCGAGTGGGGCCCCAGGACAGCTGGTAGATCTCCTACGCCGCGGCGCGACGGGCTCGCTCCTCGTCAAGGCTAGATTGCATGGTGAAGCGGGCGACTCGAACCGCGAAGTCGGCACGGACGCTTGTTAGGTCCCCTGAGAAGATGGCCTCGCCATAGGAGTCCAAGTCTCTGCCAGGCTCCATACATTCTGAGGTGCAGTAGGACCGAAGACGCTGGGCCTCGAAACCTTTGAGAACGCCAGTACTGCATGTCATGAATCAGAACATCGGGATCTGATGAGAGCGGTTGCACACGCACCTGTGCATAAGTTCGTCCAGCGGTCTGGCGTCAGGCGTAAATGAGCGTCTTAGTAGACCCTGTCAATTGACGTACCGCCCTTCCGATGCTCCGGCTAACTGCGTAGAAAGTGCGTTCAACGTAGCTTGTAAGTTATTCATGGCAAGTTATCGTGCGATACCGTTCGTATGATGGTTTGCGTAGAGTAGCGTTTTAGGAGGGATAGCGATGGTTGTGCGAAGAAAAATGCAGGGCGGAAGCAAATGGGCGCCACTTGGTTCTAAGCGACCGGCGGCTCGCACGCCACTCGATCAGAAGGAGAGACGAATTTACTGTATCATTTCGACCATAGGTTCACGGGCTGTGACCTGTGACACCGTGAACAAGTAGGCGCCCTGGTTCAAGGTTCTCGGTGACCTGTGACAACCCGACGTTCACCCTATGTTGCGCACCGCAGGGCCGCCCGGAGACCGTTTTGGGACCTGTGACACCCGGAAAAGCAAGTTCAGGGACCTCTGTGACAGGGGACAAATGAACCTGAACCATGTTTCACGGGGGCCTGTGACATGTGACTGAACCTATGGTCGAAATGATACAGTAGTTGGCATTATTGCCGCATAGATCCTGTAGATAATGCCACGAGTACATCAGTATTGCCAACGTGTAGTTCGCGCTCCCACCCAACCACAGCAAGGATTATTCTTGGATATCTTATGAGAGGTGAATGCAGCCGGATTGAAAATTCGTATTTTCTTCCGATGTTGAGGACCTCAGGCTGAGCTGCCGATATGAACTGAAGGAATTGCGCAAGAAAGAAGTGCGCAAGTTGGGTCGATGACACTTGTATTGAGGTCGGTAGCCTGCAGGAGACTCTGAACACCACAGAAACTGATGGCCGGACTACAACTTGATTCGGTCATGACAAAATATGGGGCCGAGGGAGGCACATCTTAGTATTGGTCGGTAGTCTGTCATATACCCTTATTGACAATGTTGGATGAGTGCAACCTGGTGGCTCCACACGACAATAACGTAGAGCGTCGCACTCATCCATGGAGCATTTACGGGCAGTGCGGAAGTGTTAGGGATACATACCAGATGGAGGCCGAGAGGTGATCCACTTTCATACGGGGTTGTCACGAAGCGCTGCTGGCTTGCGATCCTTCTTCGACATTTCTGAGCTTCGTCAAGCGACTGTGAACAACCCCCGCGTGTTTCCGTTGTCAGTCCTCGATGTTAGCACCGAATGCTTCTCCCTACTGTTCAGGTGGCGGGCTCACATGATACCTGCCAGTGGGTGAAGCCACCATCGACTTGTCGCCGTCACGGAGATCTTCCGCCTGTTCCGAGTGGGTTGATTCGTCCGCTGACCACAACCGCATGCAAGATGCCAACTAGTCATCGTGTTGGCAATCAGAGGCGGACAAAGACGGTCAGATGTCTCCTTCGAGCGCCGAAGAGAACATAGCCCCTGCTCGTCGGTGTGAGCTTCATCTCGACCGCGGAGCGCGTAGACACCATTGATATGTTTCCTGACCACGTTATATGCAGAAACCGACAGGTCGGAGCGACCGTCACGTCTGTGGGCTATGATCCGATTAGGAGACGTACCGACAATGCATCCTTGTTGGGAGGCATGGACATCATGATGAGCGGGACCGAGGCGTCCGATGCTCCAGTATTGAGCGCTACCCCTGCCGTCGGGAGCAGGCGTTCCGACAACACTTGCAATGTAAGCAAGCACAGCCAACACATGGAGTTGTGTGGCTTCAATCGCAGCATGATCACTCGAGCGGATGACAGATTATACAGATACCGCGATCTTGAAGGATGGGGATGGTGGGTCTGATGGATGAGACCAATCTCGGTCAACACGCGGTTCCTGACTGCACAAAACTGATACATTGTAAGCTGTCAATGGCAGAAGACAGGGCTGCCATCGAAACAGATGGTCGTCCTCTTGACGCAACCCATGCGGGCTACAGCTTGCCATTGCTAGAAGTATGTCCGCTGCAGTTGAGCAAGAGCACTGAGCGATCAAACGTACTCAACGTCTCCGCACCCAAACTAGTTGGAAGTAAACGCACCCGATTCCCTCGTTTGGAAGGCTAAGAGAAGGGGAAGTGCACGACGGCATGCACTACACGTTTGCTTCCCCTTGATGTCTTTCGTGTTCCTCCTTCGGGGCACGGAGTCCTGTGCTCGAACGCACTGCCTGTGACTCGGATGATGCAGGTTGACACCGGGCGAACAGAGAAGCGTGAGTACGGATAGACCATCGTCGGTGGTACCAGGGTGATGTGGTACTTCAGAACCACATTGGGTTCATATTGAGGATCATTGCAGCCTCATGAAGATAGGTGATAGTTGACCGATGAAACACGCAGCAGTTCACTGTGTTCGACCAGTCGTGCGCTGCCACAGGGAGGGTGGCTCGGTGGCGTGGGAAATGCTCTCCCAACCCTCTGCTCAGCCCGATCAGGAAGCTTGCGATGTTCATCAAGTGTGGTCAATTCGAACAATGGCCAGAATGGCGACTCCAAGGCATCTAGTGCCCCCACCATCGTAGCCTTTGAAATGCTAATCCAGTATTTATCCATAGCAGAAACTCTCATCCTCGCGCAAACATGATGTGGCTGCTAGGGCGATCATGACAGTGGACACGGTGCCGCTCGAACTGACAGCATTATTATTGGACTTACAACGGATCTCAGAATATCCTCGACTCTTTGGACACGCTCCGGCGTGTGTCGACACCGCCTAATATATGGCAATGTCAGGCATGTCTGCTGACAGCGCGCTCCGGAATCGGACAGATGCAACACAGGAAACGCCATTGTTGCAAGGACGAGTGCTGTTCCGATGTCGTTCCGCGCCTCGGATGACATAGTACGCCCGTGCCTGTCGTCTATAAAATGAAGGCTCGGTAGGACGAGTCTCTCCAGCTCGCCTCCTCTCCTTCTTTCACTCTTCTGAGCTCCCTTTCAAGCTTAGGTGCTGGTCGGTGAGTGCAATTCTCCATTAGAAGGTTGTAGTAAGTCCTGATGGGTGTTGCACTTTGAACAGCCTGGCTTTTTGACTCGCATTCTCTCTCTCTTCACGATCCATCAACTCACTACTTAACGACCCCTCTCAAACACTTCAACCCTTCCGCATCTATCGTCACTATGCGCGCCTCTACTATCCTCCCTCTTGTCTTCGTCGCTGCGTCCGTCGCCCCGAGTTTCGCTCTTCCGTTGGCTCCTACTGCGGAACCGTGAGTACATCACCATTCATGGTTGTACTATGGGAATAACAAGAGATGTTTCAGGACGACCGTTGCTGCTCCTCAGTCAACGGAGCCCGCGCAAACTCCCTCTGTTGCACACCACCGTCACAGACATGCGCACACCCACTCCAACGAGCCGAACGCGCCAAGAAAGGCCGGCCTTCACACCGCTCAGCACGCATCACCCCGCCTCCATGGTGCTCAGCGCCACGCAGGCCAGCGTCGCCCTGAGTGGGCTGCAAGTGCTATCGCCGGCCAGCCCCAGCGCCTCGCCGCCGGCCCCCGCCCCGCCGGGCAACAGCACTACCGGCGCCCCCACCCCTCCGAGTCCACGGACCGCGATATCCAGCAACCTCAACGCCAGTCTCAACAAGTGGCGCGCGCGTTCGACGAGCTCCTCGCCCGTGAGCTTGAGGAAGAGCTCGAGGCTCGCAAGGTGAACTGGAAGAAAGTTGGTAGTGTCGTTGGTGACATCGGGAAGACCGTGCTGCACTTCCTCCGCGAGGACGGTGATGGCCAGCTCCTTGGCCGCGACTTCGACGAGGCGCTCTTTGCCCGCGAGCTCGCGAACGAACTCGAGGCGCGCAAGGTCAACTGGAAGAAAGTTGGTAGTGTCGTTGGTGACATCGGGAAGACCGTGCTGCACTTCCTGCGCGAGGACGGGGAGATGCCGGTCTATGCTCGCGACCTGGGGATCGACGACAGTCTCTTCGAGCGGGAGGTCGCTGAGGGGAGTGGTGCCATCAGCTTCAAGAACATCCTGAAGGATGGTGAGCAATTCATCGGTGGGGTATTCAAGCGCGAAGACGAGGAGATGCTCGCTCGCTCGTTCGATGACGAGCTCATGGATCGTGACATGATCCTTGATGAGCTGGACTAAGGGAGGTTGGACATGCGAAGTAGAGTTGAGAGGTGTACTACCGTTGCTCTCTGGGTCGATCACCGAGTAGAGTGTCTTGCAATGCGAGTTCTTCTGCCTAAAGCGCGAACGTTTGATCCCAGTGCACTATTAGGTCAAATTCAAACCCGAGAAGAAACATAACCCCACGGTCTACGCCAGAGCAGGGAGCCGCGAGGCGAAGTAAAGGTTCAATATTCAATGACTGATTTTCGTCGTAGTTATGGAGTCTATGGAGCGGGCCACTAAGTCGCCGCTACTCAGTGTGTACAGTGGCCAAATTGGTCACCGAGCGCTGGGTGAGCCCTAGCTTAAGGTTAGTAGCCATAAAAGGGCATTTAGCGCCCATGACTCAGCAGATCGGGCATCTGGACCTCTTATGGAGACGGTTCCCCGGCGTTTGAAGCCCCCTAGGTGGTCCCCTGGGAACGTCACTGGGGCACCTACACTGCCGGATATAGCAGGTCCTTCCGCATTGGGATTAGTACACGTGATGTGGCCAAATCGTGAAAACCCAACTTCGTCAGTTTTGAGTTTTAGACAGATCGGTTTAGTGGATTTACTCCTAGTCCTAAAAGGAGCATTTCTACAAGAGCAATAAGAAATTGGGCGAAATTGGAGGCTCCCGAAGCCTTGTCACAAAGTAGCGGTGTCTTAGTGGCCCGCTCCATACATGTATCGTACGGTACGGACCCTAAACATGCGGAGTAAAATTAAATAAATAGAAAAGAAGAAACAGAATCCAGGCGCCCCGTTCGATCCCCGTCCCGTCGTCGCCTTTTCCGTCACAGCGTTCGCCCGAGCGTAGCCTCCCGGGACGGACAGGCGCTTGTCAGCTTACAGTTTTCTTCGGCTCGACCACCACCAGTCTCGTCGTCGTAGGGCAGGCTGGGCAGCACTAATCGCTGCCGTGCGTTTTCCTTTCGGGAAGTCCCGAACTCAGTCCCAGGCTCCCTGCGTCACGGTGACGTCATCCCGGGCCGCCTCCCGCCGTTCAGAAGGGCCAGTCTCGAAAGTTTCAAGTTCGCTCTTGAGTCTTTCCTCCTTCCCCCATCTCCCTCCCCCCACATCTCGTGCGTGCACCCGCATTTACGGCCGTCGTTGCGACGACGGGAGCATCGCTGCGTACGTATTACTACGGGTGCTGTAGCGGCACGCTGCACTTCAAGTTGAACTTGGTCTGTCACTCGCGCAACGCAACACATCCCTTCCGCCGCCACCCTGCAGCACCCTGTGCAACCAGGGGGCCACCCACGCGTATCCCTACGGAATCCGTAGGGATCCGCCACAAATACGTGACCACGCGGCCACTTGTGCGACGCAGCAGCCCTTCCGCCACACCTCTCGCTCTGGCTCTGACATGCGCTGACGTATTTGGAAGGTGCCTTTCTTACTGAGCCGATCGCTCGCTCCGAAGCAGCTGGCGCTAGCAGACGACCTGTCAAGCATGTCAAGACCAACCACTTCAGAAGCCATGGCGGGAACTGAAACAGTATATGGCTCCCATAGTCGTCGGCCCTGTCTCGCCTTCGTTCCTCAGGCTATCGTCTGTTTGGGCCCACACTGGCCGCTCCCTTCGCCCGAGTCTCCTCTGTTCATCCTCTTGTCCTTGGATCTTGGATTGCAGCCACCCTCTTTCTGCCCCCCCTTGTCATGTCTGCTTCTCGTCGGTTTCTGACAGCCTCCCGTCATTGATTTGCAGCCAGATTCGTCTGGTACTTCTTTGACGACTATCTCTGTCCTTGGTCTCTACTATCCCAAATGCGAACACCGTCTCGTTGCGTTAGCTCCTTTGGCCTTCTCACCTGCACCCTGGCGCCTGGATGCTCGTTCGTTGGCAGGCTATCATTGTGTTTGCGTTCTTCCCTTCCCTCTCGCTCTCATCTATTAGTGCTCATCATCACCTTACAAGCTCACGCTGGCTCCGTTCTTCAGTGCTTTCGCCCTTCAATGTTCTCTGTCATCTGCAGCCAAGTCTTTTGTCACTACCATCACATGTTTCGGGAATCTCGCTACAACCTTTCCTGCTGTCCTTGATCCTGTTTTCACCGAGCTACGCTGAAACCGCACTGTTAGCTCTTGACCATCACTGTAACATCCCAATCGCTCGGTCAATCAATCAACGTCTTGGTGTCAAATGCGTCTTTGCTAAGTAGCTCTCGTCCGAGTCGCCGGCCTCGTGCGCTACCCTCCCTCTCTGCGCGGTGCGTGTCTTGCTCCTCTCTGCTCCGAGTCCCGACGATTCATCTGCTGCCCTCCATCTTTCTCCTTCCACTTATCCTTCCAATTATCATCGAGTCGCGGATATCATTCTTCTCATTCAGCATGCCACCATGGACACCGAGGTAGTAGTAGCTCTGAGCCAGTTTTGTAGCTTTCCGATGCTAGAGAAATGAGCCTCCGGGCGACTTCCGACTCGGGGCGTTCCACTTTATGTAATTGCAGAGACACATTTGCACCTTCCTCAAACTTGAATGCGCGTACTTGGAATCAATACCATTCGTAACTTGTCTACTAGTATGTACCAACGTCATTGCCAGTGGTACATATTTGGGATACTTGCAGCCCGGGCTGACGAGTAGTAACTGCATACCGTGACCGCCGCTGCATCTACGAATAGAACTGACGTAGCCACGGGCTGTCATTGGCTCAATGTTGGTGGCCAGGACCGGCCCCGAATGTCAGCGAGCCTGACGTCCGAGAAAGTCGGACCTTGGGGAGCGTGCGAATGGTCCCACTCAGGCTGCCGTCACGGTCTTCTGCATTGAGTCTGCGGTCTGACAAGCACAGCGTGGCCGAGTCTGCGCATACCCAGTAACTTGCGCTGGCTGGCCTCTCCCCATCATCAACAGCAGCTCACCGACCATCTTCTTCCTGCCATGGCTGACCCGGTCGCTTCAAAGTCAGGGTTCCTGTGCATGTATATGTCGAACCACCCAGACACGCTTGTCGCCTACGTGAAGCACTGGGGCAAAGTCAAGGAGAACGTCGCGAGCGCAAAGATGAAGAACATTGACACGAAAGCAAGCGCTACCTACATGCTACCTTTCCAGGTGTAAATTGACCTCCGTGACATACCTCAAGGGCATGACATTGACATACACCGCGAAGACGGGGGGTGCGGAGAAGGAAGTGCGCGTGCAATTCGATCCGCCGCTCCTAGGCTACGAGGAGGTGAAGCCGCGGTTGATAAGCATGAAGGTTGATGCAGAGGAGGCATTGGGAATGGTACGTGTGCGCCCTCCTTGCCTACAATCATCCTCGAGCCTACTATCGCTGCCATGCAGGCACGCGCACCACAGATCACCACCTTCCGCCTCCCTTCTTCCACATGGATAACGACGACAGCGATGGCATGCCTCCTCTACGTGACATTCTCCCCGGAGCCACACGCGCCGAACTTCCACCCTGCGTTCCTCCCGGCGCATTACGTGCGCACGACCCTGCCCGACTGGGCGATCACGGCGTCGTGGGGGATGATCGCAGTCTTACACCCACTCGAGGCGGTCTACGCGCTAGTCGTGGCAAGGAGACACCGAATGCCTTTCACCGTTGGGGTGAGTCACCGCTGTACATCGCTCGTGCGCGCGGTTATTGATGGTGCATACTTATAGCTGTGCTACGTGCTCGGTACCCTTATCTGGGGGTTCCCGATACTCAACGAGCTGCGGCACCAGCGGCAAGCTGCTCGTATCGAGAGCGTGTTGAAAGGGCAGTGATGTTGTATCGTTTCCGGGTGTACTTCAAGCTCGCTCTATATGTAGTCTAAAGGGACAGTCTGGACGGGTTGGCTTGTTGGCTTATTACTGGGCTATATATTGCAGAGCGAGGGCTGTACGATGCCCACGAAGCCTGAGACGAAGTACCGGCCAGAGAACGCACTCGTGTGCTCACATTAGAATCCCGTACCGCCGGTGTGCAGCAGCTCCGAAGCCGATTGTCAGGTGCCGGGCGTTCAGTAGCCTCATGTATCATTGTCACGGTATGTTCGTGATAGCCGCAGTAGATTTTCCTGCATGCTGCCCGCAGCCTGGTACTGTCTCTACCAGCCATCATTACCCCGACGTACGCACCATTGCACGTGTATAGCTATGGATGCCCAGGAGCGTGCCAGGATCCTTGAGATCGCGCAGCAGCTCAGAACTGGCGAGGGACGGTGAGTGCTATGCTTTCGCTGTTTGCCAATCTTTAGTGATGCCTTGACTGTTCAACCAGAACCGTAGAAGAGCTGATGAAAAGGTATGCTTGCACCACTGATCACCTTGATATCACTCCCTGACTAGAGGGACTGCCGAAACAGCAGTGATCCTTTGAAGGGCGCCGAAGCCGCTCGCCTTAGACAGTGGTTCAGTGGGCACCGAATGGTTCCTGGTCGGGACATTCAAGACGATTTCGGGCGTGCAGTGTTCTTTGGGCTGCTCGATGTCCTCCAGGAAGATATCATCGCACGGACTCAGAAGCATGCTAAAAGCGGGGAATCGGACCCCCGCGCGGCGACCGTCCGGGATATCTACAACATGCGCTGGGGCCCGACGCAGGTCCCCGTGTTCAACCTCATCCTGCTCAGCACGCTGTTGCTCAAGTCGATGCGGGCGGAGCACCTGAAGATCGCGCGATTCCTGATCACGGACATGAAAGTGCCCGTCGACGGGACAGACCTGTCGGGCGCGCAGGCGCTCTACCACGCCATCTCGACGAAGCCCGCGTTCGACCCGGAATACGGGCAGATCCTTTACGACGCGGGCGGGGACGTCAACGCGCGGAACCGGTACGGCGACACGGCGGCCGCGGAGATCGCGATGCTGACTGGCTACGACGCGGAGACGACGCGCCGCGCGCGGGACGCGCTCGCGTGGTTCTTCGCGCACGGCGGGAACGTGGACATGCGGAACAACGACGGCGTGTCCGCGCGCTGGGTCATGTCGAGCGCGCACAAGCAGATGATGCAGCACGTGGGCATGAACCGCCCTCTCAAGGACACGCCGATGTGGGATGTCGTCCTGGACGAGGACGCGCGGAGGAAGGGGCTTGGGATGGACGCTTGTGCGTTCTGCGGGCGAGGGAAGAAGCAAACGGGGCGGGCACTGCTCGCTTGCTCGCGGTGCAAGGGTGCTGCGTACTGTGCGCCTCCCAGCAAATGTCAGAACGATGACTGGAAAGTGCACAAAGAGAAGTGCAAGCCGTACAAGCCCCCTCGCAATACGTATCTTGGTGTGCCACTAGATGATATTCTTGGATAGTTCGAGGACATTCGGAAGCGTTGGCTGTCATAACGAGATGCACAACCTCATTTCTGGAGGTTCGATATTGATATAGGAACGATGTCCGTGCATCACTGCGACGACGAATTCCTTCTAGCCTTGTCGGCCCGGGAGTGGTTTCGACATCTTTCCGTACTATGCGCGCCCGACCTTGAGGTATGAGGGTTGGGAGAACGAGGGGCAGGAGCGCTCTTAGCATACACGGACTGAGTGAATGCTGCAGAGTACTTGTACATTGCGGAAGGACTAGAGAAGACAGTACTAGTGCCCTGACCGTTTTCGGCTCATGTCTGATACTGAACGCCGCGGGAGCAATGCCACAGTGAGCACGAATAAGGCAAGTGGTGCATACACGCGCATCCCGTGATCGGGCGCTAGTTGCCAAAGTGCAGGGGCAACCGCTTTTTATCACCAACTTCGCTCGTCTTGCTGCCTCAGCTTCACCCGCTGGGTTGATTTGGTATCGCACGCACCTACCAGCATCACAAATCATGCCATCACCAAACCAACAACGTATTCAATTCATTCTGACTTTGACAGAAAATCAAGAGTCTCGCGTCACAAGAGGGCAGCTGCCGGATCTTGACATCGTTCGACAGGACATTGCAAGAGGTGTGTGTCCAACTTTGGTGACCAAATAGTGTAGAGGGTCGCTCAGCAATCTTTCGTCAAGTACCCGCGCTCAAGGAGTCTGTTGCGGAAACTCCTGCAAACGATGTCATCTTGTTGCAAAATTCACGCACGGGCGAGATCGTACGCGACCCGATCCCACGTTCGCTCGTATTCAATGCCGAGCTTCACCGGCTGTTCAAGTATAGTTTCCTCATTCACCTTGACGACAGTAAGCTGCGAGAAAACACCCTTTGCGACGCCTATTGAACTCGATGGTCCTTCAGTTCCAAACGAATCAGTTGCATGGGCACTGGAACAGTTCATCGATGTTCTCACTCAATGCACAGACGCACAATTGGTTGCGTTTGGCCACATCGTCCGCGCGGAAGAAAGCATGACCCGTGCTCAAAACGGGCGTCATGTCGCGCAAACTACTCTTACGAGCAACGGCAGGCTGTTTATGGTAGGGACATAGCATTGCACGATCACATTTTGTGCGTGCATTCCACTGACGTTCTCTCATGCAGCGCTTGCAAGCGAAGGCAAAACTTGTCCTACTTCTCTTGTGAGCCCTCCTCCGAACAGAGCCTCTTCGCCTGATGATATCGACGGTTGTTTCTCGCATTTTTACATAGGAAACCGGAGCTCAACCGTCCGGGCGAGGCCGCAAAGTACCAGCAAGAGGTCATCGAATATGCCTGCTCAGGCACAGCTAGTTCAGGCCAACTATTCAGGACACAGCGGTCAGTCGAGTCTTGCTGTTCATAGGATAAATACCGATTGACGCATGATAAGTGATCTGCTCATCATTTTTGCGGAGGCGTTGGCACGCAGTGGCGAGGACGACCAGACGGCAGAGACCCTACTGGAGCGCCTCGCAGACTCGCCGGCGACCACCGGCGACACGGACGCGATCCTCGGACACATCAAGTCCAAGGTACTCCTTGCGCGTGTGCAGCGGCGCCGCGGAAAACCGGGCGCTGCGAAGAAGCAGTGCGTGCTTTTCATCCGTTTCGCGAGCACGCTCTTACTATACGTGTCTCATCAGGGAGAAGTTCCTCGTCAAGTGGTTCAAGAAAAACCCGCATCTGCTCCCCGACCCTATCTTGCGTGATCTCCTCATGCCGGCCGGGGAAGCTCCCAGCCCGGTCTTGGAGGGGCTCGGCGGGCCGTCCTGGCTCGAGGGGCGCGAGCATACCGATAAGACCGACCACCGCCTGGTCATGCAGTGCCGGAGTTGCATGAAGCGAGAGCCGATGGTGAAGCTCTCCGTGTGCTCGAAGTGCAAGAAGATATACTACTGGTGCGCATTTGATGCCCTTACTGGAGGTAGGCGCCTGAATGCCGAGTAGCTCTCGCGAATGCCAGAGGAAAGACTGGTCGCTTCACAAGTGAGTGCCTGCTATCGAATCATTTCCTCAGTGCTGAGCGAATATCATACGCCGACAGGGACAGCTGCAAGTAAGCAGACAATGGCTTTCTCTGTTGTGGACGGGCGAGATATACTCATTCACCGACCACCAGGGACATCGCAGACTTGAACAGGAAAATAGAGAAGCTCGCCCTGACGGACGCCTCCGCCGCGCAAAGAGAGAAGGACTGGAATGCCTGGCGGGACGCCGTCGACCAATGGCCGTACGTCAGCGCCCTGCGTCTGCACGAGGACCCCGGCCGCGCGCGGACACACATGGTCCTCGAGCACTCGGTGTACACCCCGGACGCGGGCACGATGGCGAAGGACAAGTTCCGGATCGTCGGGTGCTCGGTGTGCCGCATGGTCGACGTCTATTCGCAGATCGAGGCCGTCCTGGGACTCGACTCCGGCGAGGGGAAGGAGTACTGCGAGGGCCTGCTGAAGGACCAGTCGCACATGGGCATCCCGGTGGTGACATTCCTCATTCTGCGCTTCGCTGAGGGCGTGACGACGTGGCTCGACTGTGGTACGTGCGGGTGGTTCGGACGTCAGGACAGGTATTCAGACGAGGGTTGACGCAGACACGATCATGATGAACCGATTCGAGAAGACCCCGTATAGCAAGAACTGGCGAAAGGATATCAACAAGGACAGTCCCCCACAACCGCTGATGTTGCGTGGCGGCATCAAGGATGCGGAGTTCGACTAAAGAAGACGCTCACTGGGGGCCCCAGCTAGTATATAGGACTGGTCCTGGGTTCGCGGCGAGTCTATTGTGGCCTGGAGAAAACCTGCACCATACAAGGTAGAGCGCCGTGGACTCAAGGCAACATGGACTGTGTACGAATATGAACAGCACCAACCATGCTGCGGTGGCCACCTGCTCCGAAAGGTTACACTGCTAAAGCCTATTCCGAATAATATGCAATGGACACGAACATAAATGTATCGTAGAGTGCTGATGTTGATACTCATCGAATGCGGTGTCATCTATCGCATGGTTCCAACTTCCAGCACTGGCGGTTGGCAGACCGGACCGTCAACCCATCGACTTCGCCTGGGCATACCTTCGCCATCATAGTACAATTTCTTCCTCCTTGCTCTGGCAGCGTACCGTTCATTCTACTAGGAGTCAGAGACCGTTGATCGCGCACATACGGGCATCGTGCCTTAGATTGCATGCACGACCACACGCACTGGTACTTGCCTGCGACGAGATGAATGGCAGGCGGCGCGCAAAGAGAAGCGGGCCATTTGATGCACTTACGTCATCTGGCCGCCGCTCCGACTCGCCAATATGCCCTAACCCCTCCTCCTCGCCACGCTCACTCCCGAGACCACCGTCTACGATTATGCTCTCGTCTACGCCGCACTGCGCTTGGGACAATACGCTCACCGCGCTTGGGACAGTGCCAATACGTCCCGCCGCCCGCTCAACGGTCTACTAGTAACCCCTCACGTACCAGCCCGCCGGACTCGCCATCCCCTCCCGGTTCGTGCACAGAATCATCTTCGACTATCTCGACACGTCCAACGGCGAGATCGCTCCTGCCAGCATCCCGGCTACCCTCCACACGCTCGACTTTACTCGTCTCTGTCTGGGACTCAGCAAGCGCGGCGCGCTACCTACCCGTCGAAGTGCACGCGACGCTCTCCCCCAACGGCATCCATGTCTCTCGGACGGGATGCATCTGACATGCACATACTCACTCAAGAGGGCCATGCTTCCCAACGCGACGGATGTGCGTCCTAATGACGCGTTCGTACGTGCCCGCGTTACTGACAGACTCCTCCACCTCACAGACGTCTGCGGTGCGTCCCTTCTAGGTTCTCTTGTCGTTACTGCTATCCCGCTCACCCCTAGGCCAGGCACCGCGATAGACACCCCCGCTGCTCACAAATACCGCTCGCACCGCCCTCGTCAGGTCCTCCCACCTCTTCGCCCTTTGCGCTCCGTTAGCCGCGGAGGAAGATGACTTTACGACCGGTGTCGGCCTCGGTGCGTAACCTGGTGCACGCTCCGCTAGCAGACCCTGCGCCGCTCACGTCCTAATGCGACACGCGCCGGCAGACATTAGGGAGCCAGCCCGCACCGTCGCGCGCGTCACGATCCTAGCGTTCGTCGTTGCCGATTGGGTGATTCGGACGACGGAGGCATATATGCTCTGCAGCGTCTCAAGCGACCTCTGCGTGCACGAGGTGGTGCGTCTATCCGCATGTCATACCACTGCGCTACCCGACTTGCAGACTGACATATTGGACTACATGGTACGTCGTCTCCCCATTTCGCCCTCGTTCTAGTTCGTTCCCTTCCGGCCACGCCGCACCGAATGCACCCTGACGAATGCCCCGCCCTTCTGTGTAGATCCGGTTCATCACTCCCGGAAGTATCGTAAATCGTGCGCGAGGTGCAGGAAAACAGGAGCGCCAAGCGAGGGCGCATTGGTGGGTGCGGCGCTCTGGGTGCAGGGCGAATTACGCTGGTCTAGGCTCTGGCAAGGTGGTGGGACGCGGTCTGCAGCGAGATGCCGAAAGCGTACAGTAATGTCTCTCGCCGCTTTTCTCCGCATCCGGCACGTCCTCTGCTTGGATCTTCATCAGTTTTCCGAGGGGCGAGTGGCGCGCTGGCGGCGGGGCGCCGCCCCGTTGTGCATACGCAGCGCGCCGCGTTCTGGCTCACTGCTCGCGCGTGCACTGTGATAGCGGCGCCGCTCACATGGGCAACGGTGCCAACGTAGGCCGGATTCAGGCCGGCTATGTTTTTGCTGATGCCTCCGGTTGTCAGACAGGTTTCGCCGCAATCCACCGCATCCATCCCCTTCACGCCTTATCGACGCCGTCTGTGCATCGCTCCATTACCCGTCCGTCCTCACGTGCGTGTCCTCCACAGGCGCATCGTCACCACAATCGCGTTCGGTGAGCTGGCCCGCTTCTCGAGGGATGGCTTACTGCCTGCGATGCGGGCTTGGAGACCGTCTGCCTGTACCATTGTCTAGATCAGCATCTCTCCGATGGCCCGTTCGCTCCGCCCGCAATGTATATTTCTGCCGAGGCGATACCGCGGTTTTCCCTTGATGGTCGCAACGGCTCAACTGAGCCTCCGGCATGGCTACCACGAAGCTCTCTGCTTCGCGTGCAGAGCAGTGCCTTACCGTGGGCGGACCCCCGCAGCATTACTCGCAAAAGATCTTCGCATGCAAGATGTGATCGTGTCGACCTTAGGTGAGCTGACTCTGACCTTCACATTTCAGTCTGAGGTTCTGTTTAGGATCACAGAGTTCATGCGATGATATAAACACTGGCCGCAACGATGAGCAGCGCCGCGGCGGACCAAGGCGAGTCTTCCTCTCACATATCTCACGCTGTACTGTTTGCGCTGCCTCATACCCAGCAAGCAGCGAGCGATCCACATGCAGTTGCTAGTCCTGGCCCAGATCGCGCGATCAGTAGTTCGTGGATACCAGTTGAGTTCCCACCCGTGTTCGCTCTTGCGGGCAGGCGTACGCGATCTTCGACTTCTACGAGTGCATCTAACAGTACATTGTGCCTACCATCGTGGAGCAATGCACGGCCCTGACATATCTTGCGCCACATCGGACTGATATAGTATGGATGTTGCGTGCACACTGCCTGTTGCCGAACATTGAATTACGATGTCGCAGGGAGTAACCTATTGGCACTGTCGAGTAACAACGAGCACGGAATCACTTAGGAACCACACATCTCTGGATGTGGATGATTGTTGTCAACTGAGGTGTGTTATGCGTACATTATGAATGCCACGCATTAGTGATGCTTGCCTTGGCCTGATCTACTGGATGTTGGCAGATATCGTGTGTGTATGCAATTCCCTGTGGTGTATTGAACAGTATCTGGCTGATGAATCATTCTCAGACAGATCTCCTCGACGACAACCATCTGTGGTTCTTCTGGCAGTACATGGTGTTAATGCTTCAGCTGTCTGTACCCAAATTCTTTGTGGTCTTCAATAAATTTGTGATACCACCCCTGCATTCTCATGTGCATGCCTAGCTTGGTCTTGTACTTGGAGTCGCAAAACCACTGCTTGCACGGGTGCTCATGGGTGACTGCATGAAGAATCAACTGCACTGATGGGCTTTGGTTGTCTCTGTTGTTCATGCAATGTGAGGTAAATCAGTGATAATGCTAAATAAGGGAAATTGGTGGTCACATTCACAAGGGGCTGTGATATAAAAGTGCACCATGCAAGCAGCTGAGCATTCCTCTCGAGCATTCCCCTCCCCCTCCTAACCATGTCAGATGCAACATATTTCAAAGCCATGTATGTTGCCACTATTGCATATTTGTCCATCTTTCTCAATTCAACCTTGTATCACCAGTGCTGATCATATTTTGGTTGCTGGAGGAGGTGGGCATATCTAAATATTGCATTGTCCACACACCAACCTGATTTTGCTGCAGTTCTGTACTTCTATGATAAACTCCTTGTTTCTGCACAGGAATACAACCTCCTTTGGGGCCGCAAGAATATTGGGATTGTGATCCCAGTGGTCTACAGTGCAATGCATTTCTTCACAGCAATGTATCTGCTTGTGCAGCTATGTACACCTGCTAATCCATCCTGTGAGGTCAGCCATATTACTCTGAGTGTGGTGTAAAATACTGCACAGAAGCTGATGCTCCCACAGGGTCAGATATTTTTGACATACATGGGCAATATCTCAGTTTGCTTGACATATCTATGCTGGGCTGGTATGTGTATGATGCTTTATGATTATGCAAACATGCTTATTGACTGGTTAGTGGCCTCCTCTCTCCGTGTGTATGCCATTAATGGCTGCAAACTCACACTTCCTGCTGTGGTCTTGATTCTCTTGCTTGTCCCAGTTGGAGCAAACATTGTAAGCTAGGGTTCCACTTTTCCAGAGTTATGCATAATCTAACATGCACTGCAGTCTGCTGCTGTCAGTTGGTATGATTGTACTCAATACACAACACTACCAGCACATATAGCATACATGTATGTACAAAGACTTTCATCCCAAAGTGACATTGTCTCTAATTCACATGTGACAGTCGTGAGTAGCATGACCAATACTGCATGCACCATTGAAACCCTATGACATGGAAGTTGAAACAGTGACAAAAGTGTCAATCATTCTTGCTGACACCACTGTTCTGTATCTAACATGGAAGGCATCTGGCAATACAAGAGCAATTGTTCAACACATCAATGGGACAGCTATCTCACTTGTAGATGTCCTACTAGCAGATGGTATGTTTGGTTGCTTGAGTTGCAATATAGAGTATCTGACTGACAATATGGCTAGGGACACTATACTTTGGGTATGCTAGTTTAATATATTCAATATACCCAAGCAGAGTACTTGTGTATCTGACAATCACTGCAGTGCTGGACTGGCCACCAATGTGGCCAGTGTCATGATCATGTACTTTTACTACGATGTATGGTGCTCAATTAGTGAGGTTATTTGAGTGAGTATCTGACATTCACACAGGGACCCATCTCAAACCAACAAGCAGTGGGTTTGGCATCACTCACTGTGCCGTGAGTGGACATAACCATTGCTACTAGGTCAACAAATGAACAATCACATTTCCCCACAGACTCACAACCATGCTCTTCTCACACCTCCTACTCAACCTCCGTGAAGTGGCATACAACCCAGCATCTTCCTCAAGTCAAGAAGGTTCCCAGAGCCACTTTTCCAGCCTCAGTTTTGAAAAAGCCATTGGACCACTGGGCAATCCAGTTGATGATGGTCTCTCATACCCAGATGATGATGATGATGATGGGGATATTGAAGTGGAGATGGATGGTGTGGAGCTTGAAGAGATATCTCAGGAGAGAGATACTCATGGTGGTGTTTCTGTGTTTAATAGCTTGGAGCACACAGAAGGAGCTTGACAAATAAATATATGTTGTGTAGCCAAGGTTGATTGTATATGACCCATTCCCACTGTCACTGTGGTATTGCAACTCATGATTGTGTGTTTTCTCATTGTATCTGATTCCAATTCAGCTGTCCACCACTGTCACTGGGGGCAGGGTCCAACAGTCAGAGAAAGAGCAGGGTAAGAACATGCTCAGAGTGAGATATTATTCTCCTGCACTGTATCATGTGAGAGATTCACAATACAGTTGATATGTCCAGATTGGGCTCATGCAATATGTACTAAGTATGTATTGCATGAGAATATGCCAGTGGATGAACTATCTGTTTGGCTCCTGTATGTCCCCTCATGACCCACTGTGATCTTCACTACTACTATCTGTGGTGCAACCCGAGCTAGTTAACTCCTGCAAGAGAAGGAGCGACCCACAGCCTTTTGCAAGTGACTTGGTTCAGAATGTGTGCCCTCCCCGGAAACATCAGTCCTGCTTGTCTGATTGCATGGCAGAGCATATACATATTGTATCTATTGTCCAGCATTGACACATTAAGAACTTGAAATCAAGAAGTCAAGGAGCAGCAGCAGCAGAACAAAGGTGCTCTCCCGAGGGTGACTGTAGTAGTGATAACCTAGACACGCCCGTGTGTCATGAGAACAAAACAGAGAACGGAACTGAACCACAAGTGATACAGTGACAGTTATGCACAGCACCCCTCGAATTGCAGCGAGCGTCACGAAGTCTGAACCAGCTTGGTGGGGGACGGCCTACGCACCGGACCGCTGGGGGCAAACACACAGCCGAAATCGCGCACCTCATCGCCCGCGTTGCCAAAGAACCGGTCCTTGTAGAGCCAATATATGAGGCCGATGATGCAATGCCACGCACGTACCGCCGTGGCACGTCCGCGTCAACACACGGGCCGAACCCGCGGAGCTGCGCTGAGTCGCTGATGAGCCGCTCGTTCGATGAATCTTCTTGACGAGTGCGCCCGCGGCGGTGGCCATGCTCGCCGCTCTGCCATGAGGACGAGCACGCACTTCTGCCTTTCGCCCATCGGCTGCTGGCGCGCGATGCCGGCGATGTCCTACGGCGCGACTCGTTGTCAGCAGCAGGAGAGCACACTGAGAGGGGAGAGCTCACAAGATAATATGCCATGACATCGCATGCGTTATGGCCGCGCTGTTCAAGCACGGAGCGGGCGTAGACGTCTTCCGAGTGGATGTGCAGCCCGACTCACGGCGTACCCTATCATGGTGTTGGCGGCTGTTGAGCGCGTTAGACATGTTCGTTGTGCCACAGATCGCGTGCACGACCGCGCTGGCGCTGGCAAGAGACTAGGTTACCTTGCATCCTTGCGGGAAGGGTCCTGTCGTAGGGCTGGAGAAGACCGGCAGACTGAGCCTTGAGCCCTTTGGAAATGCCAGTGGTGGTGCGAAGAAAAGCGGGAATTCCATTGATGATTGCAAGTACGTCATCTGATCGCGCTCCGAGTCGCCGATGTGCCCTAACCCACCCACACTCACTCAGACCACCATCTGTGAACACTGTCCTCTCGTTTACGCCGCACGCGCGAACACGCACACCTTGCTGGGATTATCATGTCCCGCCCGCTTCCCGCTCAAACCACGCACCGTCCGCCCGCCATCCCCGTCCAGTGTGTGCACACGATCACCTTCCAGTCTCTCGACACCTCCGATAGCCCACGCTCGCCTTCATTCGCCTCTGTCAGCGACTCACAGCAAGCGCGACACACTACCTACCCGAAGAGCAGACTGCGCTCTCCACCAGCGACGTGCTTCGTACGGGATAACGAATATACTCACTCATGGAGGCCGCGCTTCCTAGGGCGACGGAGGTGCCTCTTCAAACACGCATTTGCACCTGCCCGCGTCACTGACACACTCCTTCATTTCACAGATCTATCTGCGGTGCGTCCCTTCTTCCTATGTGGGTACCGCTATCTCGCTCGCTCTAACCCAGGCACAGCGATCGACACGTCCGTTCGTTTGACCATGCTCACACATCCCGCTCGCAACACTCGTCAGGTCCCCCACATTACTTCCCCCTGCGCTCTGCCAGCTGAGGAGGAATGTGACCGTACGATCAGTGTCGGCCTCGGTGCGTAGTACGTACCTCGTGCACGCTTCACGAGCGGACCCTGCGCCGTTCACGTCCTGATGCTACATGCCCGCAGACATTCGGGAGGTTGCCTGCACCGCCGTGCCCGCCATGACCGCAGTGATTGTCGTTGCCGACCAGGTGACCCGGAGGACGGAAGCACAAGTGTTGCGGGCGGCCTTCGCATATACGAGGTGGTGCGTCCCTCTTCCGTCCGCAGCGTCGCACGCGCTCTCACCCTCATACCATTTCAATGCGCTACTCGACTCGCAGGTCACCAATATGTTGGACTGCATGGTACGTCGTCTCCCCTTTTCGCCTCGTCCCTCCTTTGTGTCCTTCCGGCCGTGCCGCACCGGTCGGTGCTCGCCCGGACGCAAGCTGACGGGTGGCTGTAGATCGCGTCCACACTCCCCAAAGGCGTCTTCATCAAGTCGGGCGCGAGTCGCAGGACATCCAGAGCTGCAAGCGGGGGCGCAGTGGCAGGTGCGGCGCGCTGGCGTACAAGTCGGATCAGATGTCTGACTGTCAGTTTGTCTGGGCTCTGGCGAAGTGATGGGACCCTGTCTGCTACGGGGTGCCACAAGTGTCAGTATGTCTTTTCGCCGCTTTCATCTACACTCCGTATGTCTTCCGCGCGGGTACTCGTCAGCGTTTCGACGGACGAGTCGTGCAATGCCGGCGGGACCGCGCTCTGTTGTGCACACACGGTGCGCCGAATCTGAGGAGGCGACGCTCACACGGCCGACGCTATCAGTAGCCACGACCTGTGTGGACGGGCACTGCAGTACCGCTCGCGCTCCGTGGGGTCCCCTATCAATGCAGCAGACTCGGAAACAACAACCACTGTCCAGAGATGATGAATGTCAAAGGGCGTAGTGTCGGTCAATCAACGGTGTTGCCCAGTATGACCTCACGAAAGGCACTCGCTGGGCTACTCGGATATGACTGTCCGCGGGTGCCGGGCATAACCGCGAGACACCCGATCTCCTGTGTCTCCGCCGCCGCGCAGAATCCCACCGGCCATCCCTGTCCATTTCGGTGACACTATCACATTCGACTAGGCTTATACCTCGACGTGTCCAACGGCCAGATCACCCTTGTCAGCACCGCCGCCTCGCTCCGCGTGCTCAATGTCTCTCTCCTGGACCAGGTCAATGGGTCCGTCTGCGTCAAATCTGCGGGGCCCGGTGACGTCTTGCAGGTCGACGTCCTCTCCATCATACCCTCAGTCCCCTGGAGCTGGTCGGCTACCATCCCCAGTTTCGGTCTGCTCGCGGACGCCTTCCCCGTTCTGCGCTCAAGATATGGCAGCTTCGTGATCATGTGGACGACGCGGGCTGGGTGTGGTTTGATGAGGAGATGAAGATCCGCATCCCATTGCGCCAGTTGCCGGTGAGATGGGTCTCGCGCGCCCAGCCTGGGGCGCAGTCGATGATCCAGCTAAACTACGCGACGGGCGGCAACATCGATACGCGCCATGTCGCTGCCTGCTGGACGTTCTACCTGCCCGTTGAGGTGCCCAGCGGGCTATTTTCCATGGACGTGCGTCTGTCCCATGGTTGACGCGCATACACCCGCTTATGCATGACGGCCACACTGTACGGGGCGACCGCGGTGCGACTACGACTCCTCGAATGCGCGGAGGGATGCGGTGCATCGCTTCAATTTATGTCGCAGTCTGGCTCATTTTCTCTACAGGGATTGCAATCGACGTCTGTGCCTCCCTCTGCCCGACCTAATTGTAAGCCTTTCGTAAGCTTGCACTCTACGTTGCGTACAAGTTGTGTTTCCTGTGTACCGCGCTACACTCAAAACAAATGGAGAATCCTCACCTTGCACTAACATCTCCGATGGCAGTGCCTACACGACACAACAACAGTCGCGGTCCTCGGGTGGTCGAGGGTAGCAATCACGCTTCACAATTGTAGATTCGCATATGCAACCCGAAAGGCCCGTGTGAGCGTTCGAACGCAGCGCGCGCAAATTTGTATATAACCAAGGGCTAAGCTGCGAGGTTCAGCAGCTCAACTCCTCTCTTTCATTCACTTTCAGAGCTCACTACTCAAGTACAGGTGCTGGTTGGTAAGTTTTATCTACGTCTAAGACCTAGGGTGGTATCTTGACGGACGTGGTATTTTGTTAGCCGTGCTTGCTTTCCAACTCACAATTTCTCTTCTCTACGGCCTATTGCTCAACAACTTTACACCTCCAAGTAACCACTGTTCACGTCAGCAATTTGAACAATGCGCGCGTCAACCACCTTCTCTCTTGTCGTCGTCGCCGCTTCCGTTGCACCGGCACTCGCTATGCCATTTGGTAATGCACGACCACAGTAAGTCAAGTCCCGTGTTATCCTACTTGCCTGACCGACTTGACTCGTTAGGGCGAACCCCGCAAGTCCCATGCCACCCACCCCATCCGCGCTGGGGACCGCCTCCAGCCTTGCTGCGCCGCACCTTCCGATTGCCCCGAATGTCATCCCGGGTATGCATCGCAAGCATGCCGCCCACAAGAGCGAGCACGAGTACCACCGGGGCCCACACGCACACGGGACGCACGGTCACTACGACCACGGAGATCACCGCCGCCCGGGCGAGCACCGTCCTCAATGGGGTCCCCACAGTGCGCACCACCACTGGCACGCCGGTGAGCACGGCGCCGTCGGCGCTCACGATGCGCACCGTCCGTACGCAGGGGTGCACAGCCCTCAGCATGCCCCAGTAGGCCAGCAACCAGAGCAGAACAAGCCTACGGCGCAGATAGGGAGGGTTCCCCAGTTGCGCGCGGGCGCCCGCCATCCTGCCGGTGTCACGGTCGGGCTTGCGGCCAAGCCCCATGCTCACCACCCTGAGGGCGTCCAGCCAACTCCGGCAGGTGAGCCGCGTGCGTTCGACGAGGACGACCTCTTCGCGCGCGCGCTCGACGAGGAGCTCTTCGCTCGTGCGCTCGCGGACGAGCTCGTCACGCGCAAGGTCACCTTCGGTGAGGTCATGGGTGATCTCGCTCACTTTCTCAAGCGTGAGGACGAAGGATTGCGTGCTCGCGTTGACGAGGATGAGGGATTCGTCGCTCGTGACGCGCTCTTCGGCGAGTTGGACTGAAGAACGAGAGGGGCGGATCGATGGCAGAGTTTGGCGGGTGATGGCAGAGACTGGGTCAGAGCCAACTGTCATGTACCCCGGGGCTATCAGTAGTCGATGGTCACCCACGAGCAATTGAGTTGCACCTTCTTGCCAAATCTATGCCATCATGGCTGTAGCGAGGAATGTCAGCTAGATAGCTCGTTCCACCTAAGCTTGAAATACCTGCGAAAAAGTGCATACACGTTCACGGAGTCGACTATATCCAAAACCGCCTGTCAATTTCTAGTATCTCCGCAGCATCATGCGCCGCCCCGCCATGAGGACGAGCACGACGGTGTGCCTGTTGCCCGTCGCCTGTTGGCGCGCGATGGCGGCGATGTCCTGCTGCGCGAATCGCTGTGAGCAACAGTAGCACGATGTCAGTGAAGGGAGCTCAGCAATGACAAGGTCACCACGCTATGTCTCATGCGTTCTTGCGGAGCTGTCTGCGCACAGTGGGCGTAGACGTCTTCACAGATGCGCAGCCTGACTTGCGGCGTTGAGTGCGTACATACCGGCATCGTGCCGTAGATATCTTTTTATATTTTATTCCGCATGTTTAGACTCCGTACCAACGATACATGTAGAGTTGCTCGTGCCGTAGATCGCGCGCACGACCGCGCTGATACTTGTCCGAGACGAGAAGAACGGCATCCTTGCGGGCAGGAGCTTGTCAAGACCAGAAGAAGGGAGTGCGTATGGAAGAGGTGGTGGCGCAGAGGAGCGGGGGTTACGTCATCTGGCCACGCTCCGAGCAGCTTACCCTAACCCCTCCTCCTCCTCGCCACGCACACTCCCCAGACCACCGTGTACGATTCCGCCGGAGGGCCTCTCGTTTACGCAACACGCGCGAACACGCTCGCCTCGTTGGGACACCACGCCCGCCGCCCGCTCAACGGTCTACTAGTAGCCCTTCACGTACCATCCCGCCGGACCCGCGCGACACCCCGTCCGGGTCGTGCACACGATTGCCTTCCTCTATCTCGACGCGTCCGACGGCCAGATCGCCCCCGCCAGCATCCCAGCTACCCTCCCCATTCTCGGCTGCACTCGTCTCTGTGTGGACTCAGCAAGCGCGACGCGCTTCCTACCCGTCACAGTGCACGCGATGTTGTCCCCCAGCGGCATCCGTGTCTCTCGCACAGGATGCCGCATATACTCACTCAAGGCGGCCACGCTTCCCAGGGCGACGGAACTGCGTCTTCAACCATGCGTTTGGAAGTGCGCGCGTCACTGACAGACTCCCTCACTTCACAGACGTCTGCGGTGCGTCCCTTCTATGTTCGCTTGTCGTTACCGCTGTCCCGCTCACTCCTGGCACGGGCACCGCGATCGACACCTCCGTATCGTGCCCAAAAGTCCCGCTCGCACCGCCCTCGTCAGGGGCCCCCACCTTTATAACCCCTGCGCCCTGTCTGCTAGCTGCGGAGGAAGTTGACTTTACGACCGGCGTCGGCCCCGGTGCGTACCCCGTGCACGCTCCGCCAGCAGACCCTGCGACGCTCACGTCCTGATGCGACACGCGCCGACAGATCAGGGAACTATCCCGCGCCGCCGTGCGGGCCATGGTCGCGGCGTTAGTGCCGACTAGGTGATTCGGACGACGGAGGCATACACGCTCTACAGTCTTTCGCGCGACCTCCGCGTGCATGAGGTGGTGCGTCCCTCTCCCGTCCGCAGCCTCGGACGCGCCCTCGCCCTCACGTCATTCCACCGCGCTACTCAACTCGCAGATTGACATGCTAAACTACACGGTACGTCGTCTCCCTCCCCTTCGCCCTCGTCCCTCCTTTGCGCTCTTCTGGTCACGCCGCACCGGCCTGTGGGGTGCTCGCTCAGGTACAGGCTGACGTATGGTTGTAGATCGGCTTCATGCCCCCCGGGCGTCTTCAAGAGTTGGGCACGACACGCAGGAAAGTAGGAGCTCCAAGCGGGGACGCAGTGACGGGTACGGCTCGCTGGGGTGCAAGGCGAAGACAGATGCCTGAGTGTCTTGGTCCAGGCTGGCGAGGTGGGACCCTGGCTGCGTGATGCCGAAAGTGTACCGTACGTTCCCTTGCCGCTTTTCTCCGCCTTCTGAACGTCTTCCGCTGAGATACACGCCAGCTTCCCGACGGGTGTGTGTCGCGCTGCCGTGCGGGACCGCGCCCCGTTGCGCACACGCAGCGCGCCGCGTTTTGGCTCCCTGTTCGCGCGCGGACTGTGATGGCGGCGCCGCTCATACGGGCAACGGTAACAATTGAGACCTCATTCAGGCCAGCTATGTTTTGGCTGAGGCCTCCGGTTACTATCTCACTCTACGCATCCGGCGGTCACACAGGTTTCGCCGCCATCTACCGCACGGATCCCCTTATTCCTTGTCGACGCCGTCTGTGCGTCGCTCCATTACCCGTCCGCCCTCACGTGCGTGTCCCCCACGGGCGCATCGTCACCAGAACCGCGTTCGGTGGGCCGACCCGTTTCTCGAGACGGCTTAATGTGTGCGATGCGGGCTCGGAGATCGTCTACCTGTAGCACTGTCTAGACCGACCTCTCCCATGGCTCGTTCGCTCCGCCCACAATGTGCATTCCCGCCTAGGCGGTTCTCCCTCGGTGGGCACAACACCTCAACTGACCCTCCGGCATGGCTACCACGAAGCTTCCTGCTTCGCGCGCAGAGCAGTGCCTTGTCGTGGGCGGACCGCCACAGCATTACTCGAAGAAGATCTTCGCATGCAAGATGTGATCGTGTCGACCTCAGGTGCGCTGCTTCTGACCTTCACATCTCAACCTGACGTCCAATTAAGATCATAGCGTGTATGCGATGATATGAACACCGGCCGCAACGATGACCAGTGGACCAAGGCGAGTCTTCCTCTCAGATATCTCATGCTGTGCTGCTTGCGCTGCCTCATACCCAGCAAGCGGCGAGCGACTCGCGCGCAGTTGCCGGTCCTCGCCCAGATCGCGCGATCAGTGTGTCGTGGATACCAGTTGAGTTCCCATCCGTGTTCGCTTTTGCGGGCAGGCGTACGCGATCTTCGACTTTGTGATGATCTACAAGTGCATGCAATAGTTCATTGTGGTCAGCTTCCCATGGACTGGGCTACTGCACAGCCCTCATATATCGTGTGCCAGAACGAACTGAAATAGTATGAATGTTGCGAGTGCACTCCTTGCTGCCGAACATTCTTGTACGGTGCGGCAGGGAGCAATCTATCACTGCCGAGTTTGACCGAGCACGAAAACACTTCGGAACCACACATTTCTGGGTGTGGATGGTTGTTGTCAACTGATGTATATATGTATTGAATGCCGTGCACTCATGATGCTCGCCTTGCTCTGGTCTGCTGTATGTGAGCAGAGATCGTATGTGTGTGGAGTTTAGACTGCCATCACTTGCACAGGTGCTCATAGGTGACTGCATAAAAAATCAACTGTACCAATGTGCTCTGGTTGTCCCTGTTATTCATGCAATATCAGGTGGTTCAGTGATAGCTATGCATACATCAGATTACACCATAAATAGAGAAGACTGATGGTCACATGGATATGGGGGTTGTGATATATAAGTGCAGAATGCAACATTCTGAGCATTGCCCTCCCTCCTCTCAACCATGTCAGATGCAGCATATCTGGATGCCATGTATGTTGCTGCTATTGCATATTTGTCCATCACATCTTTCTCAAATCAACCTTGTATCACCAGTGCCAATTATATTTTGGTTGCTGGAGGAGGTGAGCACATCTGAATATTACATTGTCCACACACCAACATGATTTGCTGTAGCTCTGTACTTCTATGACAAGCTCCTTGTTTCTGCACAGGAATACAATCTCCTTTGGGGCCGCAAGAATATTGGAATCGTGATTCCAGTGGTCTACAGCACAATGCATTTCTTCACAGCAATGTATCTGCTTGTGCAGATATGTACACCTGCTAATCCATCCTGTGAGGTCAGCCATATTACTCTGAGTGTGGTGTACAATACTGCACAGAAGCTGATGCTCCCACAGGTTGAGATGTTTAACAACAACATAATGTACATCTCAGTTTGCTTCATATATCTATGCTGGGCTGGTATGTGTATGAGGCTGTATAACTATACAAACATGCTTATTGTCTGATAAGTGGCCTCCTCTCTCCGTGTGTATGCCATCAATGGCCGCAAGCTCACACTTCCCACTGTGGTCCTCATTCTCTCAATTGTCCCAATCGGAACAAACATTGTAAGCTAAGGTTTCACTTTTCCTGTGTTATGCACAACCTCACATGCACTACAGTCTGTTGCTGTCAGTCGGTATGACTGTGCTCAATACACAACACAACCAGCACATATAGCATACATGTATGTACAAAGACTTTCATCCCAAAGTGACATTGTCTCTAATTCACATGTGACAGTCGTGAGTAGCATGAACAATACTGCATGCACCATTGAAACCCTATGACATGGAAGTTGAAACAGTGACAAAAGTGTCAATCATTCTTGCTGACACCACTGTTCTGTATGTAACATGGAAGGCATCAGGCAACACAAGAGCAATTGTTCAACGCATCAATGGGACAGCTATCTCACTTGTAGATGTCCTACTAGCAGATGGTATGTTTGGCTGCTTGAGTTGCAATTAGTGTATCTGACTGACAATATGGCTAGGGACACTATACTTTGGGTATGCTAGCTAAACATACACAAGCAGAGAACTTCAATATCTAACAAGCATGCAGTGCTGCACTGGTTACTAACGTGGCTAGTGTTATCACATACTTTTACTATGTATGATGCTCAATCATTGGTGAGGGCATTTAATGAGTGTCTAATATCCACATAGATGAACACTAGGACCAACCAAGGAATGGATATAACAGACCTTGCTATGCTGTGCGTGGACATAGACCATTGCTAGGTCTACAAGTGAATAATTCAATTGCCACACAGACTCACAACCATACTCTTCTCACACCTCCTGCTCAACCTCCGTGAAGTGGCATACAACACAGCATCTTCAAATCAGGAAGGTTCCCAGAGCCAATTTTCCAGCCTCAGCTTTGCCAGAGTTGTTGGATCACTGGGCAATCCAGTTGATGATGGTCTCCCAGACCCAGATGATGATGGGGATATTGAAGTGGGGATGGATAGCATGGAGCTTGAAGAGATATCTCAGGAGGGAACTACCACTATTGGTAGTGCATCTGCCTGTGTTGACCAGACGCACACTGCAGGGGCCTGATGGGAAAATATATGTCACAGTGCCCTTCGATAGATGCAGGTGAGGGTATTGCGAAGAAGAGGATGGCACCGATGTACTGCGATGATGCCACAGATTAGCACATAAGATCCACAAATTATACCTATATACCGTATATCGAGCACTCCTAGAGATCTACGCGACTGCAGCGAAAGCTGCAGCCCTCCCGTGCATCCGTTTTGCGTACCTGAGCAGAACGACCAGCGACGCCGGGGTCATGCCTTCCATGCGCTTCGCCGCACCCTGGCCCACCAGTAAATCCATTTAGCATCCATCCGAGAGGTACGCGCAAAGGACGACAGCACTCACAAAATTCGTGGGCCTGATCAGCTGGAGGCGCTCTCTGACCTCTAGGCTGAGCCCCTCGACAGAGCCGTAGTCAAGCGCGGGGTCGAGCGTCAGCGTCTCGTCGTCCATGAACGCGCGTACGTCCGCCTCCTGGCGCCGCAGGTACGCGTGGTAGGCGCCTGGAGACCGGACACGCAGTCGTCTTTGAGCCTAGGCTAGGATGAGGCATGCTCTGAGTGGCTTACCCTCGATTCCGGCGCGCTCCAGGATCTGCGGATCGACGGAGTCGAGCTGCGGGACGATCCCAACGAGCTGGCCGACTTTCACATTCGGGTTATGGAGCATCTGGTAGGCGCTGCGAAAAAAGGAGTAAGGCGCGACACCGTCACACATGGCTGCGCATACCTCCGCCGGACGCCATCGTCTCGTACGTCGAAGCCAGCCTTCCTCCAACTCTACTTTATTGTAAGACGCATACGGAGGGCAGGAAGGCAGAAGACACACATGCGGAGTGAGGAAGTACAACTGCAGCAGCTCGATAGCGCACCGTATCCCGTCTTTCGTGTGCTCAAAACGCGCCCAGCGCTCGTCCGAGACCACGCCCGCTTCCCGTCCTGTACATAGCAATGTCAGCCTGTGACCATGCGATGCCAGATAGAGCGCACCCTTGGCGGTCAGACGGGTATCCGCATTGTCGCTCCGGATCGACATGCGGTACTCCGACCTTGACGTGAACATACGGTCTGGGAAAGAGTGGACTTCAGGCAGCTGCTTAGAGGGTTGAGTAAACAACTCACAAGGCTCCTCAGCGCCCTTCACAGTGAGATCGTCGACCATCACGCCGAGGTAGGCGTCTGCGCGCGAGAGAACGAGAGGCGGGCGGTGGACGGCCGCAAGGCCGGCGTTGATGCCTGCAAGGATCCCTTGTGCAGCAGCTTCCTCATATCCGGTTGTGCCTATGACAAAGCGAAATCTATACGTTTGTACAAAGCTTGACGAGATGAATGAACGTACCGTTGATCTGGCCCGCGAGGAACAGGCCCTATCATCCAGACTTAGTTTACGGGCCGAAACAGTCATACTTCTCCCCTGCGTACCTGGATTCGTTTTGTCTCAAGAGTTGCTACATGTCGTGAGATCAGTTGACATGACAATGAAGGGGTGCACATGCATACGTTTCAGCTCCCTTGGGTCCACATAGTCATACTCGACGCCATATGCGGGTCGGACAAGCTTGGCGTTCTCTAGACCGGGAACAGTGCGGTACAGGACTTCCTGCACGTCTTCGGGCATGCTACAGGATAGTCCGTTGGGATAAATGAGGTCTGAGCGTATCGTAAGTAATGGAAGCTTTGAAGGATACGGAGAAGTTCGAGCATACCTGAATCGTATCCTTCTGGCTCTAGCCAAACCCGATGGCCCTCCTTCTGAGGGAAACGAATAACTTTAGCCTCCAGCGAGGGGCAGTATCGAGGTCCTACGCCGCATTCTTATTGCGTGTAGGGTGTGATGTGCAAAGGCGAGACCTACCCCTTCTCGTCTCCTGTATGTGACAACTCAAGTGCAGGTTGTCTCGAACGACTTGATGAGTAGCAGCCGAAGTCCGCGTCAGGTAGCAATCGACTTGGTTGCTCTGTACGACGGGTTGGCATATCAGGCATATGACGTATACACCAAGGGAGACGACCCACAGCATTGTCCACGGTCCTGTTCATGAAGCTGAAAGGCCGAGGCACAGCGTCCCCCGGCTGCACCTCCATCTTGGAGAAGTCGATGCTATCCTTGAGCAGCCGCGCTGGGGTACCGGTCTGCAATCGCCCGAGCTGGAAGCCTGCGCTCCGAAGCGAGCCTGAGAGACCAACGGAAGGCGCCTCGCCAATGCGACCAGCCGGGAAGCGCTTCATGCCTACAGACAATGGCCCAGCTGTTAATATTCACGGGGATGTTGCGCATTCAGGGTCCCTTACCGATGTGGATCTCTCCCCCTAGGAAGGTCCCAGTGCATATGACGACTTGGGAGCACTTGATGACTTCCCCAGTGTCTAAGCAGCACTCAGGACGTGTGCGCCTCAACAGCGTAGGATGTACGCACCAAGTTTGACTCCTTCCACTCTCCCCCAGCTGCCGGAGGGACCTTCCGGAGAATGGTTGATGACGAGGTCGAAGACACTGGCTGCGCGAATGTCCAAGTTGCGGTATCCGTGCAAGGCCTCCTGCATGTGCTTCTTATACAATTTCCGGTCTATTTGAGCTCGGGGACCCTAATGGAAGCTTCAGTCGCCGCGGTAGCAGACTTTACGAAGGCGTGGCTCACCCATACTGCAGGTCCCTTCGAGTGATTGAGGATCTGGAACTGTATACCTGCCTTGTCTGGGTGATACATAAGCTGAGGCCCGCTTCCAACGAATGTGGGAACTCACCTGCAACCCGCGCACAGACTCCGTCCAGCGCATCAACTTCCCGTACGAGTGTCCCTTTCCCAACTCCCCCGAATGACGGGTTGCAAGAGAGTTCGCCAATGTTGTCCAGTTTCTGAGTCAACAGCACGGTCCGTGCGCCTGCTCTTGCCGCCCCCGCTGCAGCTTCGCACCCCGCGTGACCTCCGCCAATGACACAGACTACGGAGAACGTTATGCTGGTATCGTTCGAGAGCAATGACTAACTTACCATCGTATCCCGGCAGTACCTGAGCGAGTGAGGCAAAGTTTCTCCGACAGAAATGGCTTCTCCGTGGTAAGCTTCTGTAGGCACTGCGCATTCAGGCAATGTTCGAAGAGCAATGACCGATATCGCGAATATGGAGATAGACTGTGCTTGAGAAGAAGGAAGGGATGTACGCGGCCTCTATGGATACGGCCGGGAGATGTGGGGGAGGGCCTAGAGTTCCCGGAGACCGATGGTTGTTTGGATCGGAGGCTCTTGCCAAATGTTGAGTTTCCTTTCCGAGGTTCTCCCTAGCGCCCCGACTTTCGCGGAATGACTCTTCGCCTCCAACGACCACAACCTTCCGCTTGGCCTCGTGCCTAACCCAGCCTAGCTCGTGCGAGCTGCTACTGTCTCTACAATGGGTGCATACTACGACGAAGTCGAGATTGAAGACATGGCATGGGACGAGGAGAAGCGGGTATACCACTACCCTTGTCCCTGCGGCGATCGTTTCGAGATCTCTCGCAACCAGCTCGCTAACTACGAGGACATCGCAACATGCCCGAGCTGTAGCCTGGTAATACGAGTTATATACGACCCCGTATGTAACCTACCACTGCATGTCACAAGGTGGGACTAATATTAGTATTAGCTCGATTATGAGGACGAGCCTTCGGAGGACGAGGACGGCACAGCCGAAGGAGAGGAGGAGGAAGAGGAGGAGGGCAGCGACGAAGATAGCTTCGAGGACGCCCTCGATCGTCTCACCATTGCCGATGAGCAGCCTCGAGCGGTAGCAGTCGCAGCATGAGGACGCCAGTCGCACCATACAGACCCTTGCGGTCGCTAAAATCAAGTCGCCCACGATGGCTTTCTTTGTGCAGGAGATCACCTGTATGCTATGGATGATCTCATTGCACCCACCTTGCTGTAGCCCTAGCACTTGACTTGGATATATCATCGCTAGTTTATTCTCATCATCGGTCTAAGATCTGACCTGCGTAAGGAGTTTTCCGCGCCTCGATCCTCCCTGACTCCTGAGTTTCTCGTCTTACACTCGCCCTTACCCGCCCGCAGCACTGTTCGTTTCGGATTGCTGAACGCGGTATTGCCTTCCTGCACGTTGGTACTTGCACACGGGCAACATGTCAGCCCCAGTATCATCTTTGCTAATCCCACTGCACGTCAAATACATCCAGTCGCTTGGAGAGGTACGAACGCCCCTGCTGCAAGACCTCATAGTCTCATCTCCGCAGAGCAAAGATGACTTGATATACCACCTCACCGCGCACCTGCGCATGAACGCCATCTACTGGGGGCTCACCGCCCTGTGCACCATGGGCCACCAGGATGCGCTGGACCGCGAGGAGATGATCGAGTTTGTCATGAGCTGCTGGGACGACGAGGCAGGTCAGCTCACTTCGCCCCGTACGGTCCTTCATCTAACGAGCATCTCATGTAGGTGCATTCGGCGCGCACCCGGACCACGACGCACACCTGCACGCGACGCTGAGCGCGATCCAGATCCTCATCACCCAAGATGCTCTCGACCGAGTAGACGTCGACCGCGTCGTCAAATGTGCGTCCCCTGCCCCTTTCCACCACCCGCCCGCTGACCTGCGCCGTAGTCATCTTATCACTGCAGCAGCCCTCCGGCGTGTTCGCGGGCGACAAGTGGGGCGAGATCGACACGCGTTTCCTCTACTGCGCCGTCAACGCACTCTCGCTCCTCGGCAGGCTGCACGAGCTCGACGTCGACAAGACCGTCGGGTATCTCCGACAGTGTCGCAACTTCGACGGGGGCTTTGGCGCGGTCGCCGGCGCAGAGAGCCACGCATCCATGGGTGCGTCCCGCCTGCCCCTCTCTTCACAGCGAAGACAACGGCTGAGTGCTCGGCAGTGTTCGTGTGCACGGCGGCGCTCGCGATCCTGGAACGGCTGGACGAGATCGACCAGGAGACGCTCGGGTGGTGGCTCGCGGAGCGGCAGCTGCCCAACGGCGGGCTGAATGGGCGGCCGGAGAAGCTGGAGGACGTGTGCTACAGCTTCTGGGTGCTGTCCGCGATGGCTATCCTAAGGAAGATCCCCTGGATCGACGCAGACAAGCTCATTGCGTTCATCCTCTCAGCCCAGGTGCGGCCCCCCATTCGTGCCTCTGGCTGACTCGAGGGGCTGACTTTGCGCGTAGGACACCGAGCATGGCGGCATCGCAGATAGACCGGGAGACCAAGTTGACGTCTTCCATACTCACTTCGGCGTTGCGGGTGGGTGCTAGTGTTGGTCAGCTTCTAACTGATGCTCATGTAGCTCCTAGGACTGTCGTTGTTGGGCTACCCAGGGCTCGTCGACCTCGATCCGGTGTACTGCATGCCCGCGCATATTATCGAGCGTAGAGGACTGAGGAAGAACTGGGAAGCGTTGCCTAGGAAGGCGGCGTAGCTGGCATAGACGGCGAGTCGAAGTCGAATAATGGTCCCACATGTACACATTACTATCAGGAGCCAAGTCAGCCACGACACGCTCTGGTGCTTGCTGCTCGATGGGCCTTTTGGTTACAACTGCGGGTGATCCTCTGGGCTGACGAGACGTCCACGAGTTGTGTGTGCATATACAGACCACAGCCGGCCGATGCATTACGGCACCCGTCTGGGTCTGGTTCAGTCAGATGGCCATGCTGAATCGCGGTGGTGGACCGACGGAGCCCCGAAGGCAGGTGCTGTATGCACAGATGCTGCAAAGTCGGCAGACGCGTCTTCGTCACTTCGAGGGCTCGAATGAGTCGGGTGACCAGGAATATTCTCGCGACGGCCTACATAAAACGCACATAATCGCGTCATTCGCGTGGTCAAAGAGAGGCATACCTTGCAAAAAAATCCTACTGAACGCGCATGACGGATGAATCGCCCTTGCAGGATATATGCAGTGGCGACACAGATTATGAGGCAAAATAAAGGGCTACAATTGACACTGTTGTGCACAGACGGAGACGAGTGATATCGATGAGCGGGCAAGTACGGTACTACAGAATAGACAGCATATAACAAAGAGATTCATGGAGACACCGATGTCACGCTGAGCCGCCAACCTCTGGAGAATGATGCGGTCAGATCCTCTCCTGAGTGGCGAAGATATGGAACACTGTACTCACGTTCTACCATTACATCGATCGTATCTGGGTGCATCTGTGAGACGGGGCGGGTAAGTGCGGGGATAATATGCGTACCATTGTCTTCCATGTCCAGCGATGCTGGACTATCGTCGTCGTTTATTCTGTTCCCGTCGTACAAAAATCTGCAATATGATATGAGCACATACTCCTGCGGCAACGAGAGGCGCTGTAGCAGCGAACGACGTCGGAAAAAATCAGGTCGTAAAACTGTGGTGTATTATTGTCGCCACAGTACGAAGCCCTCGCGCAAACAGGGGGCGGGCCACAGCTAGCAAGGGTCACTCACCGAATGCTGCTGACATCCTTGCCCACTTTCGCGGCGTACGCGCCCTGCAGCTTGCTCAGCTTGGTGTTCCTCTTGATCTTGAAGAACACCTCCTCTCCTGTCTGGGTCGTCACCTACGTGGCGCGGTCAGAGCCGCCGTCTTTCATCCAGGGAAGACCGAGAATGCGGGGAATCAAGATGGCCTCACCTTGATGTTAATCGGCGCGTTCGCGTCCTCAGCCTTGGGCTGAACCTCGTCCTGAGGCGGCGCTTGTTCTCCGTCAGACATGTTGCGTATTTCTGCAGGTAGGGATGGTGGTGGTAGAGGAACAAGAGCTGTGTGGCTGGATTGTCCCTCAACTGCAGTCGCGGTTCTTAGTCTGCGGAGCGCTCGATCATTACGTAAGATACGATGTCGAGAAAAACATATCTCTCCAGTTCTGTCATAGCTTCGCCATGTACTTAGAGACCAGGACAAAAGCATCCTCGCAAAGTATTAATTGGGCCATAATGTAACATGTATATGTATACAACAGTCCATCCGAAACGACCATGCAGGCATACAGGAAAACCGAGGCCAGAAATTCACAAACTAAGTCCGTCCTTTAGACATCCGGCTGAGCAACTTTCTCGCCGTGCTATAACCCTCGTCCTCTTCGCTCGAGTCCTGCCACACGTCACGTTCAGGAGCAGACTGTATGCGCGTAGACCACTGACCCGAAGGACCCCACGGGGCGTGACGTCCGCGCGTCTCTTCATCACTGGCATCCTCAATCGCCGGGGGTGTCGCTGAGAACGTCGGGGGCAGAGACATCCGCACGCTCTTGCGTCGGGTCGGCGCACCTTCTGTCGTGGTCGAGCTCCCGGAGACGTCGCTCCCCTGAGCATCGTTTTTGGGCGGGGGCTGTGGCGACGGCGACAACTCGGGTGTGCGTGCCGCCACAGGCGTGTTTTCGTCCTCCCACTCCTCCCGGCCCGTGGCGTACGACGAGATCGATGTGGCATCGTCATCCTTATCAACAACGGCGAGCCTCGATGGGGTGATCGAAGTATGGCCGGTCCCCATCGCGCGCACTGGAGACACGTCGCGGCTGCTGTCGCTCGGTGTGCCCCGTACGGCAGGTGGCGGGTTCGGCGAGGGCGTCCGACTGCTGTTGCGTAGAGCGGAGCGTAGAGGCAACTTCGGTGGAGGCTTTGCTGCTGAGGCAGAACCGGAGGCATGTAATGTAGGCGCAGACATGGAGGCAGGCATCTTCGTGTGACGGAGGAGGGGTGAAGGCCGCTTGGTGGGCATATCTGAAGCGTGGTTCGCACTCGACGATCCAGGCTGGGATGGCATATCAGCCCTCGACACCCCTTGCAAGGTAGCGTCGACGTTGACTGGCGGGGGAGCCCGCACGTCAATCAACTTCCTATTGGGGTCCTGTGCTGTCCGGGCATCCTTATTTTGCCTGGTAACGCCTTCCACAATGCTCATCAAGCTAGGACCGTCGTTGCTCTTTGTGAGCCCAGAGCGATGAGGCATGGGAGGCATGGCCGAAGACGTAGAGGCCGTCCTGCGATGGCCGCCCACGGGCGCGGACGCCGACGGGCTCATCTGAGAGGACGATACAGACGCGGTGGCAGTCGGGGGGGCCTCGGCTGGCTGCAAGGACAATGCCCGTGATCGCGCTGCAGTCGCAGACGCCGAATGCGGGACGACAGGCGCCGCGGTCGTACTCCGCCCAGGAGTCCTCGCGGGGGCAGAGGCCGCACTCGTGATAGACTGTCTCGACAACGACGAGTTGCGCGAGATCGAGCTGCTGTTCATCTCCGCCAATGCGAGCTCCGTCAGTCTCTGCGGCTTCGCGCTCGGGCTCGCGTCGCCATTCGACTTGCCCTTGCCCTTGCCCTTCGGGGTCGGCGTGTCCGCGCCCTTCGGCTTGCTCACGGAGCTCGCGCGACTGAGGCTGAAGCTCGACTTGCGCACCCCCGCTGAGTCGCTCTCGTAGCCCTTCTGCGCGGCATCCTTCGCCTGCGTGTTGCGCGGGGGCGTCTGCACCGAGCTCCGCTTCGCCTTCTTCAGCTTCTGGCCAGTGGGCGAGCCCTTCCCGGCGGTATGGACGGAGCTCGTCGAGGCGGACGCGCCGAGAGTGACAGGCGCAAGCTTGGGCGGAACCGCCGTGTTGGGCGACCATGTCGAGTACAGCTGCCGTGTCTGCCCCTCGTCGTCCGAGCTCTCGTCGCCCGCCTTCCCGCGCCAGACCCTCGCGAGGTTGCTGTCCGTCCGCGTGCGCCATTGGCCTGACTTTGTCGGGCTCGCTTTCCCAGGACTCACAGAGTTGGCCAACTCCTTCTCTTTGCCATCCCGATGGTGGAACAGCGCACCGATCGCGCGCCCGAACAAGCCTGTAGAGCCGCTCCGGTGGCGCTCCCGCTTACCCAGGACGGATCCGTGTTCAGTAGACGGGCTCGGCGTGGTAATCGCGGGTGCTGACGGGCGAACGGAGAACGGTTTCTCCTCGGCGTCCGCCTCCTTCGACTTGAATTTGCCCTTCGAGTAGCGCTGATTTTCGCGAACCTCGAGGCCTGCTTCGTCCTCGTCCGCGCTACTGCCCCCGCCCTCCTCTTCTTCTGGCTCGGGGACCTCGGAGATGCGCCAGCTCGCCCGAGGCGCGCCGTTCGGACGTCCGTTGGGAATAGAGTGGTCGTCAATGGAGTGCGCTGAAGGGACTCGCAAGCGGTAGTCTAGGGCATGGAAGGGTGGTTTCGGAGGCGGTGAAGGGTTCTGGTGGGAGGCATCGCCGTTGAGTTGCGATGCCGACTGGGAGGGTGCTAAGGAAGACAGATCAGATGCTGCGTGGCCGGAATCGGAGTTGGAGGAGGGGCGCGAGTAGGGACGGTTGCCTGCAAGGACGGTGAGACATCTATTCAACTCGCGACATAAAGACAGAAACCGGCTTAATGAAGGAAGTCGCGGCCCCTCCTCCAGAGGTAAGTCACTCACCAGCGATGTGCCCGTTAGCTGCTGCCATGTCTCCGCTCTCGAGCGCCCTCAGACCCTCTTTACCCATCTCGCCCCATACCCAGCCGCACTCCACCATAGCTTTACACCGCGCCTGGAGCCCGAGAGTGACCGCTTTCATGCGCATGTCCTCTAGTTCGCGCTCCTTCATGGCTAGGTGTGCCTCACATGCCTGCAGTTCGCTCTGCGCTGCGCCGAGCTTCGCGCCAACGGGCACCTCCAGGCGGATTGTCAGGGAAGAAGATGAGGGCGATGGTGTAGGCCCGATGACCGAGTCGCGGTTAGGCTTCTGTGACTTTGATGCCTTGATCAGGCGTGTAACGCTGAAGGTAGAACAGTCAGAAATCTGCAGAATGACACGTATTTGAAAGTCAGACTATGGCACCCAGACGAACGCCCGATGTATACAGTCTCTTGCGTCATGGTAGTCGCACAAGCGCATAACATCATATGCCTGGTCCCCTTTGTCTAGCTCCATGACACCACTGAATCTGTGCAGTATCTGCACCATTCCAGTTTTCGTGAGCCATTAGCTACGTCAAACATTGGTCGGTCTACATTGCACAAGTAGCCAGGACGCTCTGTCTGCTGCTGGGGCTATTAGTTTCATTGCAGTCCGAAGAGATGTTCTAGATTCCGATCATCCCCGGCTGGGACACGAAGGCGGCTCGAGGCCTTCAGTGTGTCTCGTGGAGCTAGGCAAAGGCGAAGAGGACCATGACCCCTTGTTGCCTAATCCTCATCCCACCAAAGATCGCACTAACGGGGGCCTCAGGCCTCATCCAGTCCGGACAAGGGTGGGTATCTGACACGCAGAGGCCTGATGCAGGCCCGGACGTCGAGGAGTTCGTGCGCCAGGCACCCGAGCTTGATCGCGTAGCACTTCAGAGGGTGCATGCTGTAAAGCCTCATTCCGAGTCCGGACATCCCGCAACAGGACCATGACGGTTAGTGGGGACGCCTGATCTTCATCCGGACAAAGATCTCGCGAACGGGGCCTCAGGTCATCCCGCCCGGGCGAAAGTGGCTGTCGAGCAGGCGGGGGCCTTATGCACGTCCGGACATCGAGGAGTTCGTGATGTACGTCTGGCACTGCAGTATGGTCGCAGAGCGCCCCAGAGGGTGCATGTTGTGACGCCTCATCCCCAGTCCCGACATCCTGCGGCGCATACACAGCCAGAGGCCTGTTGCCATCCGGACAAGGCGGGGACTGGCCGGTCCGGGCCAAACTCGAGCTCGGAATCAGGCGTCCCCACCACTTGTAAGGGGTCCTAGAGGACGATGCTGCGCGCGAGTGTGACAAATCATTCAAGAGACTGTATGCGCGGATCCCCATTCACAAACCAGACTAGACAACACAGACCCGGGCAAATTCCGGACATTAGCATCGAGGGATGCCCGTGGGGTGCAAAGGACGTCTTCAAAGTATAGTGCACGAAACCGAAGCACTCACAGAATCTCCCTGTCTCGCATGACATTTCCAACCTCATCTTCAAGGTCCTTGAGCGCCTTCAGCTGGCCCTGCCAGCTCTCCACAGCGATTGCATACTTGCGCAACGCATCATCCGCGCCAGACAAGGCCCCCGCTACGGTGATGATGGCCTGGGCGAGGGGTGGGGACGACGCCGACGCATAGACGGAGAAGGACGCGAGCGAGCGCTGGGAGTGCTCGAGGAGGGTCGCCAGGTGTTTGGAGTAGTCCTTCTCGCTCGACAGGAGGTTGGCGAGCAGGCGCGAGTCTGCTGGGCGATGAACCATGCGGTGGATGCGCCACGAGGGTCGGTTTAAGTACGAGGGTGTGGGGAAGAGGGCGGAGGTATCACAGGTGGGAGCGGGCAAATGGCGGTGGTCGAGACGCGAAGCATGGATGTCGCGGTACGGCCTGCTTACGTAACCCTCTGCCGTCGTCTCGCCGACCGCGACCATCATACTCCGCCATGCAGCGTGCATGGTTTGGTACATTTACTTACTCACGCTGTATTTCTACCGCAGCAATGTACGTACTGCATCGGCAGCTCAACGTCGCCGTCGACTGACTGTGCGGCAGAGCGGGGAAAGTCACGCACGGTAACCTCAGTGAATAGCAGTAAAGTTCAAGTTCCAAACATGCAGTCAGCGTTCAAGTTATAGCATCCAACTCGAGTGGTTCACATATTTTGCAATTGTGTCTGTCTAGGTTGCCCAACTCCTTCTGCCGCGCGGTATGCACGGAACTCGTGCCATTTGATTACGGTACTTACGAGATACCGGCACGCGTACTGTTTACCTTCCATTGCGAACAATCACACTGAAGACTTGAGCGAGTGCCTGAGGTGACCACCACAGTGTCGGGTATTGAGAGAGTCCGACCAATACCATGATCATCTATCATCTAGTGCTTCACGAACGCAGGGAACGGTGGTCTACGGCTGCGGAAGCATACACCAGTGGCAACTTGAAGTACTAATCCAATGGAAGATCACGAATGAAGAGAAAATGCCGTCTGGTGATGATATCGATCCAAGTCTTCCGTGCATCCTAATAGCCAACAGTCAAGCATCCAAGTTTTGTTGATGACATAGACCTCGAGGCCCCGTCTTCTAGTTGCGACATCGCGATGGATTGCTGAGACATTGTAATGATAGAAAATGATGTCCTCAGTCAGCGCCGACAAAAAGTTCCCCGGCCACTAGCACTCACTCTCTGAAAACGTGTACAATGTGCATCGGGGACACGCACTCACCCAAGTGGTGCATTGACTTGGTTGCCGCGAGTTGTGTCTCAGCTCAAGAACATGAATTGTTAGCAGATGCTACTTGAGCCATCCCCCACCCATGTATTCAAAGGACTTTGGATCACTCACTGTGTCGGTCGTGATCATATGCGCCCATGCACGGCACTGCGCACCAGATACTACGTTCTTTGAGCCAGCAGATATATAAAATGGCAATGGACCGTATATGGTCGCATTGTCCGGGCGCGGCGGGGACAGGCATTAAGCTTAGGCTCTGGGGGATCCTGCAGCTGACAGTTAGACTGCCAGCGGAGAAACACGTACATTTTCTCAGCCAGGCGGGCGAAGCTGTCGATGACGACAGGAAATGAAGCGGCAGACTGCGAAATTGCCAACCCTTTGCCCGACCCGGCAGAGCGTATATAAAGGACACCTCAAAGACTGGGACGCCCCCTTTCCCCTGGAGAACCGTTCTCTTACTGGTTTGCTGATTCGTAGACCCCATAGCGCATGCTTGACGGAGAAGAGGAGCCGCAGGAACACTATGCTAGGAGGAACATCATCACGATATTGCCAACTTGTGGGCGGCAGTTGGAAGGAACAAATGTACGCTCTGGAGTAATTGAGGCATAATGTGAGCTGATACGGTGACAAAGAGCGAAGTGATAGTCTGACTCACCGTGGTCGGGAACGACAAGCTCGTTGTTCTGCGCATATAGGAGGCATCGTCGACTTGCCGCGAACATGAATCGCGGGTACGCATGCGCACTTGTTCACAAATGGAGGCAGAGTATCACTTTGATTCGTCCATACGCACCGTTTGCTGCTGTTCTTGGCCCGTGTAGCAACCAGACACAATAGTGAAACTGGCGGTCACCGGCTTGGAAGGTCGTCGCTGAGAGAGAGACAGGAAGGTTAGTCCATATGCTCACTTCGAAGAAGAACAAGAAGGCCTTACTATGCCTTGCCAACGATCGCTAGATGGGCCATGGCCGTCGGGGGAAATGCGCCAGTCCGAGGCTTCTCGTACTGCGGCAGCGTCGATCGGGATGATCGGCTCCCTCGGACACACAGCGTCATGTCTTCCAGGATCGCTGCTTGCAAACATATGGAAGAAGTCAAAAAGTCAATCGTCGAATAAGCGAACATCGAGGCGTGCCTGCGTTTTTATGGGCGCATCTTGGGAGGGAATATTGACATGGCAACGGCCGCAACGCGGACGTGAGGCGGTCGAGGGGTCTTCTCGTCAAATTCTGCTTTTCTCTCTCACCACCATCCACCGCAGTTGCTCGCTAGGCCCGTCTCGACGAAGCTGGCTCCTAGCACGCCGCATCCACTCGTTCCTGACACTCGTTCGCGTGTTCTTGTCTTGTGCTCTATTCACTTCCGTTGCTTGAAACACGAGGCTCGCGGAAGCATTCGAATTGCGGGGATTGCCGGGTGATCCCGCCACCGGCTAAAGGGACTGCTATATTGGGTGAGTGTTGATTTGGGACGTCGCGCGCGTTTTCTTCGCCCTGCTCGCCCCCACGAGGCTGCCCGTTGTGATTCTACACGAGGCTCTCGCGTTCAAGGCTCCCCTGAGCAGCGAGCGTGCCTCCGAGCCTCTCCGTCAGCCGTGCTGCGCCCGCGTGCACACGCAGGAAATCCATCTAATCTACACGCCGACTCCCGCCCTGCCCGCTCTACTCTCGCTTACTCTACGTTCGCGTTGCATGCCTTCCGTGCCTAATCTACGAATATGTCACGACAGTACGACTCGAGTACGCCGTCGTCCGAGGACCCTTCGCCAAAATCTACGCCCCCGCGCTCCAACTCGCCCTCGCCTCCACGCAGCGCTGGCGATCAGGAACGCCCCAGCCCCAGCACCGGAGAGCAGCTACCTTCGCCTCCGCAATCGCCTCAGGGCAAGTCATCCAGCTCGGAGGGCTATCCATCTTGGCTCCCCAAGCGTCCCCCGCCACCAGCACCGCGCTCTACCCTGCAGTCCTCTGTTGCTGGCATGTACGCCGGTAGCGAGGCCGGCCCCAGCAGCGAGCCGTACGGTCGCGTAGGGCGCAATCCGACCCCCCGCTCGGTGCGCATTGTCAGCATGCCCGGGTCAGGTTCCCAGGCAGAGAAGGATCCGAAGGCACGTCGCGAGCCCACGGAGCAGTCGCGAGCATTCTCAGGGCCTGCGCATACGCGTGTGTGGTCGCGCGCGACGAGCGCGGGCCTCACGCCCACCCTGTTCTCAGCGGGCTACTCTCAGTTTCCGCGGCCGCGCTTCCGCTCGGCCGGGCTCCATTTGGAGCTGCTGCGACACCCTTCATGGAGGATGCGCTGCTTTTTCTTCCTCTTCCCCCTCTTCGTGTTTGCGCACATTCCGCTGCAGACCTTCTTCGACTTCAATGCTGTATTCATCTTGATTCTGTGAGTGCTTTCCCGTCGGTCCCGCTCGTGTCAGTGCTGATAAACGAGCAGGGTCGCAAAGTTCCCGAACCCCTCTGCGCCTGGCGTGCCGGGCTCGGGGAGGGATTGGGCTCTGGGCGCGGCCGCCTACATTGCTTGCTGGTTTATCTGGATCTTTGTAATCTTTATTGTATACGAGCTCATCTACTCCTTCGTCCGCCGCTGGAGAGTTAGTGAGTGCTGCGTCTCCCAATTGTCTCCCCGTTTATTGTGCTGATGACTCGACGACGCACCAGAACGACCGCTAATGTTCCCGCTGTACATGTCCTCGCCCGCGTTCAATCTCGTCTCCATGACGTCGTACACGAACTTCTGCTTCATGTATCATATCCGCGCGTCCGCCTGGTTCGGGGAGCATGCCTCCCTGCGCGACGGACTCGCCGAGACGGCGAACTTCTACTCCCAGAACTGGCCGACCGTCGTCCTCCTCATGCCGCGTGCGGCGCTTTCCCTCGCCGTCCTTCTCGCGTTCTGGTCGCCGCAGCCCGGTGCGATCGCGCAAGGCGACGCAGGGATCAGCCCGCGAGACGGGACGTTCTTCCGCGCGGACGGCACCCTCACCGACTACGCCCGTGGCGTACTCATCGCCAACGCTGCTTGGACGGCATGGCGGATCCTCGTCCTCCTCTTGAGCTTGTGCGTGTCTCTCATGACGTCTTTCTGTTATGAGCGCCAACTGACCTCGGTGCTAGTATTGGTCTGTGGATCGCCAGCGGGCAGGGCTGTGCCGGCCTCTGCGGGCCTCGTTTCCGGTGGGAGGAGGAGGACGCGGAGAAGACCGCGACGCTCGTGAATGAGACGCTCTCGGAGCAGGACGCGCTCCCGTGGATCTGGAAGGAATGCACCCTCCTGCGCATCAAGGACGCGCACGACTTCTGCCTGACGACGAAGCCGCCCCGCGGTGCGGAGTCGCGCACGCCGTCGATCCCCATTGAGGGTATGGAGCGCATCTTTGCCGCGGTAGGCCTGCCGTCGGCGCAGCACCCCGCGCGGCGAGGTGTGCTTTCCGAGGGGCTATTCGAGAGCCCAGAGGTGAAGCCTGAAGACGTCCCGCAGGTTGAGAAGCCAGCTGTGACCCAGTCGACGCCCGAGCTTCCGAATGTTGCGTACCCTCCCCCGACTGCACGACCCAAGGAGAAGCCGCCCTCGCCCCCCCCCTCGTCATATCCGTTCACGTCCTACCCTGCACAGGTCTCTTCAGCGGAGAGCGTACCATTCCCTCCCTCGCCCGAGCCTGATGAAGAGAGGGAGTTACCGTCGACGGAAACCGGAGAGGAGGAAGAAGGCGAAGAGGAGGAAGAGGAGGAGGAAGAGGCAGAGGAAAGTGAGGAGCCCTCCGACAGACGGACGTCAGCATCGATGTCCAGTCTCGGGCAGCCCGTCGTGTCGAGATATCCGTTCGAGTTCCGGGTGCCAACGCGGGGAAGTGCGTCGTCTGCGTCACATAGGTCTCCCGTGACGCGTTCACCCCCGCATTCCACGTCCACGCCTTCGCGATCAACCCACACGCACTCAACGCCGTCGACACGCTTCTCGCACTCCACGCAGTCGACCGGCAACCGGGAGACGTCGTCGGAGTCGCCGAACAGCGGCTCGAACGTGCACAACAGCTCGATGTCGTCGAGCTTCAGCGGCAGCCCGATCCCGATGCCACCGAGGCATCCGCAGGTACAGAGGAGAGCGAGGGCGGGTACAGTTCCGGCGGTCATGCCTGCGTCCCCTTCGCCGGCTGTATATCCCACTGGGCGGCCGCGTGCGCGGACACGCACAGAAAGCGTGGCGACGGACACCTCGATGACCTTCGGGCAGCTCCCTGCGCCTGTCTTCGATTCGGATCTCGACTATCACGAGGACTCGTCGCTAATGGACGTGCCCGAGGCAGAGGGTTCGCTCGAAGAGGCGGAGCAAGAGGATAGCGTGGGCTTGCTGTCGCAGGGCCCGAGCCCACGCGCGTCCCGCGTGAGCCTCCGCCATCGCGCCAGTGGCTTGTCGCACCATCGTACCAACGGCTCGCGGTCGCGCTCTGGGCGGGGCTCAGGATCAGGATCCGGTTCAGGCTCCAGGTCGCAATCCCGCTCGAGGACGAACTCAGCTACCTCACGTTCGGAGTCTGCGCGCTCGAGGGCACAGTCGCTGATCCATTCGTTGACTGCTGCGTCGAGATCGTCCTTGGATCTGGCTCGTTCACGCGCAAACTCTATGGTCCGGCTCTCCGATTCTCCTTTCCAGTCGTCGTCTGCGTCAGATGGTGTCCTGAGTAGCCCCGAGAACTATACGTTCGGACATCCGCTTCGGGAGCAATGGCGCGCAGAGGAAGCGAGGCAGGAAGATATGCCCGAAGTGCCAGAGATCGCGCTCCCATCTTCCGAGAGTTCGGATCCGCACTCAGGTGGCGGTGAAGGTGAAGAGCATCCGCACGAGCTCCGCGAAGCGCCCTCGACGTTGTCCGCGAACGCACCCTCTGCCCACACACCCTCGGAACACACGTCGGAGGTGAGCTCGCATACCGAGCGCTTGGGCATCCCCATTGTCCGTCGGGTGCCCACTGGCGAAGAGAGTCCACCCGTGATTAGCACGGCGGACCAGTCGTACGTGACCGCCTCGGCGACAATACAAGGCTCAGAGACGACTCGACCTCAGACACCTTCGAGCTGGGGCGAGGTGGCGCACTATCCTAGCGAAGCGTGGCGTCCGGCGTGAAGTCGCGTTTCTTGTGCGTGGACCTTTCTTGGGACGGAACGGAACTCTGGATGAACCATGAAAATCTAATCAATTATTCTTGTGTTTATACGTATATCACCTGCAAACCCTAGATTATTGCTCACATCCCCATCCCCCCTCCCCTCCCCTTACACCTTACCCGGGTACCCGCTTTCCTCCTTCACGACTACCATCCGCCTCGACATGATCTTTACGCGAAACCTTCTACCCGTCACATATAGGAAAATACATCACTTTTAAACCGCCTTCTGTACTGGCCTGGTCGAGCGGAGGGATTTTGGCCCTTGAGACATCTCATGTGACTTGCTCATTGAAGGTATGTGGTCAGTCTATCGAATTCATCTCGTTTCTCGTTTCACAGTACTCGAGCACACATGGCAAGATGATCGCCGAGGTGCGAGCTCGAAGCTAATATCCTGCAACAACAAGTAACGCGTCGCAATAAATAGATCCGTTTGAACCACGAAAATACCTCTTCTAGGCGGCGTCCTCACCTCAGTATTCAGGAGAACTCTGCGTCTCTGAATTCATTTGTCAGCCTAGCGAGTTTCCCTTCGAGCCTCTGACCTTCCAGATGTAAAACTCGCTTGTACGTCCATGCCACGGCTACACTATTTGATTGTCCTGCTATTCACTTGACCACTCGCAGGACTGATCAACTCGAGGCGCCCTCGATATGAGCGAGCTCCGAGAGCTCTTCGCGTTGGCCCAGGATGAGCGATATGGGATCCACCGCGCGTTCGACAAGCCACAACCTGTCCGTCGTCCGTGCACCTAGCGTCAGGGGTGTCCTTTCAAGCTTTCTCTTGTTGGGCCGCTGCTGGGTCTCTCAAGGAGAGGTGCCTGATTCGCAGACTTGTTTGGTAAGAAAGCCAGCCCATCATCACTAGCACATTCTATGACCACATGAATATCTATAGACCTTCAGTCGAGGCGACGAATAGTTTCACTCTCCACTGCTTCCTCAGTCACGACAACGCTCTTCTCCTCGTCCTCGGGCTCGTCCTCGTGTGCCAAATGCATCTCACGAGGCGCCTTCCTGTCTCCCAGCCCGCACCCTATCTGTCGAACAACCATCCATCCGGGGAGCAGCGACACAGCCCATAGACCGAAGTTCAAGTAAACACCTCCGACTTCGGCAAAGATAGGCAGGCTATTCAAGCCATACTGCGTTTGCGCGGTCAGCACCAATCACAAGTGCACAGTGTGGACAAAGCAAACTTACGCTGACGGCTTGTGACGCAGACTGGGTAGCTCGAAGTAATCCAGCGACGCGGATGACTTCAGCCTCGTTATCTGCCAAGTGCCCCACAATGAAGTACCTGCCCAAATGGATTACTTTCGCCCCAGGCTGAGCCTAGAAGACGATGACTCACAAGTAGAGGTATTGAAGCTGGAACCCGATGATGAGGCACAGAAACAGCGCGAAGCCTTTCCCGAAGCCCGGATCGACCCAATCATACGTCGGCCGCGTCTTCTGGAACTCCGTGACGAGGATCGTTGCCCAGGTCCACCACGCTCCCTGCGAACCGAATACGACGACATACGCCCATCGAGCGCGCGTGCGAAGCTTGAGCTTCGTGTTGTCGATGAAGGCGCCGAGCAGGTTGCCAGCTAGCAAGGCGACGATGCCCGACACGAATGAGCCGAGGGCGCGCACGCGCACGGAGAACCATAGAGACTGGAAAGTGAACGCAACAGCCTCCAAATAGACAACCTGGCAGATGAGCGGCACGAGGAGAAGGAAATTCTTGCTGATGAAGAGCTTCGCGGTTTCCTTCAGCTCCACGCGGGCGTTGTTCGTGATCTTCATGTGGACAGCGACACCATCTTCACGCTCGACTTGCTCAGGCCGGCTCAGCAAGAGTCCTGAGAACGGACCCAGTGCCTGCAGCACGATGAAGATGATGTACACCGTATGTGAGACGCTCCCGGCTTCATTTCTCTTCGCATTGATACCGAGATTAATGGCACCTCCGATGATCTGCCCAACCACCCGGAAGGTGAGCCATAGGCCCAAGAACCGGCCTTGGTTGTACGGCTCTGGATAGGTCAACGCGATCGCTGCTTCAGACGTCCAGAAGAGGCCTGCGGACAGGCCGCACAGGGCGGCACCGAAGAGGACGAGCCACTGAGTGCCGAAGACGTTGTTTGCGTACAACCCGCCAGCGTACGGCACGTATCCGATTGTGCCTACGATGACCGTCCACTTGATACCCATGGCGCGGACGACGGTGCTTGAGAGACAACAGGTGATGACCATGAGGCAGAAGGAGAGTGCGTTGCTCGCATTCACCAGGTATGGTTTCTGTGCGCCCCCGCCACCGAGCGAGTTCATCGCGATCCATATGCCTGGGGCGAATAGATTGCAGAGTCCGAGGACGACCGCGTTGTAGGTCGTTGACCGATACCACCTAGCTGCATGACAGTGGAAATATATGGTAAATACATACAACATCATCAGGACTGACAAGATGGATCTAACGTACGCTTCACGACTCTCCTATGGCCATGGTTGTCAGGTTCGATGTCTTGTACAGTGCTCACTTCCTCTTTGTCGTCTGCCATCGTGAACGGGCTATTGACCAGCTTCTGCAGACAGCTCAGGCTTATCAATGAATGGTACGAACCTCTGGGCGAGGAGGCGCCATAGAAGGGAGCCACAGATAGTACGCTTGCACCATATCGCGTCGAACCGCTTCTATATCGCTTCGAGGTGACCCTGCGGAACGTAAACATTGTCAAAGTGACCTTGTGATGCATACTGTCCATTATCCAGAGACCCGAGCTGAAGCTGAAGTCTGAGTGTGTATGCCTTCTCCCGACGTCAGGTCGCCGGCGTGCATTCCACTGGCATGGCCATGAGTCATGACTGCCTGAAGGGACAACATACCTTGAGCGTATATCGACTACGCTATAGCCAAGGTCTCGTGTACAGAAGCCGGTAGATACTTGCTGCGACGCGCCCGGATTGTGCGTAACTTTATCAGGCAGCTGTCAGCTGGCGGGAGTGTGTCTCAATAAGGTTACAGCTCCACATTTCGAAAACCCACTGCACTCCGTGTTATTGACCCACAGTACGATGACGCTCATACGCGTAGTCTTTAGCGGAGAATGCATGGTGAGGTAGGCTGAAACGCAAGATGTATTACATTAGAGAGATCTCAATACAGTGAGCCACGGGTACATGAGGGAGGGAAGAAAGCATCAGAGACGGCATTACATTGTACAAACCTTGACTCAGTCAAATTCCGCATCCCTAATACCGGGAGCCAACTCCAAGGGTATCGGAGGGACGTCCTTGTTGATCTTCTGGCGCCAGTTGGGGTCATATTGCCAATGCTTAAGGTAATCTTTCCGTACCCAACCTACGCGACAAAATCAACCGCGACTATCAAAGCGACCTGCACCGAACACGTACCGTTGCCCAGCATTGTAGGGTCCATCCCCGCACAAATGCGGTGGATGAAATACCTGATATCGGTGTTCTCCTCCGAATCCTCGGGGCCCAAGAGCATAGCACCCTCGCCGGGATCCAGGCCCATGAGTCCCTCCAGCTTGGCTAGCACGGCGGACATTGAAAACACCGAGCATTTGACGATCTTGAACTTGTCCGCCGCGCGCGGCCCTGCGTTGGGGGTGTACACTGACTCCTCGACGACGGCGTGCGTCCGCGCGCGGCGAGGGTCTTCGTGCAACCGCAGAGCATCGACGTAGGGCGAGCTGCTCCCAGACTTGAGCCACGCTTGCCAATCCTTCTCCTTCTGGGCAGCGGCCGGGTTTGTCTGAGATAGTTGCTCGATCCGCTCGTTGTTCTCAACGATCGCACTAGCAAAATAGTGAGTAAGTGCTGGCCGGTTGGAGTTGGGCAGACACGTGCCTGCATAAAGGCCTGAGGTGCGCGAGTATGTGAGTTTCGAGGAAGCCTCTTGTCAATGAGCATCTAACTCACTTGTGGAGAGTCCGGTCTTCTTTCTGGCACTCGCGCGAGCTATCTGATATCAGCCTTTTGCTCCCTTCGTCAAGTATCCTCCACACCAATAGTAGATCTTCTTGCATCTCGAGCACAGAGAAAGCTCCACCATCGGCTCCCGCCCTGCACACCTGAAGCAGTACCTGTTAAAGCGGCGCTCTTGCTCGTCGTCCATTTCACCAGACAGTAGCCACGAAGGGCCGCCCAAGGCCTCGAGAATCGGGCTCACCGACTCCCCTGGCGGCATCAGCAACATCTGCAACAAGACCACTGAGAACATGTGCCCGGTTTTGCGGAACCAATTGGTGAGCCACTTCTCGCTGCGACTCTAGTGAGCACAGCAATGGAGTGGGCACGATGGTGCGTGACCCACTGTTTCTTCGCGGCATTCACTTTGCCACGGCGTCGTAGCACGCGAGCCAAGAAGGTCTTCGACGTGATGAGATGTTGTATAGCGTCGTCTTCGACGTTCGATGGATCAGCGAGTTCACGAAGCAGCTTCTCCGCTGTCTCGTCGTCTTCGCCGCTCCGTGCTAAGGCTTCCCCGGTGAGCATGAGCAAGTCGCTGTGCCGTGAGGAATCAATGAAGACGTTCTTATACACGGCGGAATGACGACCGACTATGTCAATATACCAGCATTGCAGGCTGCGGCTGCGCTGACGTATTTGGCAGCCTGTTTCAAGTGCCATAGAGCTTCGCTAGGCCTTTCTATCCAAGGTGTTCTGGTTTCGAGGGACGGAAGTAAGCATACATGCTACACTGCCTGCCATTAGGTACACCTACAGGAGTAACGCGGCGGCCTTCATCCTTGTGATACGACCCTACAAGTCACGACAGTAACATATGGATCATGACGCAGCGGCGAAGCACAATCGACTCACGAAGTAGGGTCTCACATCGCATGCCCTCTTTCTGATATGGGCCTTTGAGTAGTTGAGTTTGACTCCACTGCCATGGGACCAGGGGCCGCAAATCATGGCGGCAAATTGATGGTCAGAGGATTCGTCGATAAGCCTCCCGAGTGTCTCCAGCGCCCAGATCACGGAAGGGGCGATATCTTTGGGAACTAACGCCAGTTCTGTGAGTTCCCGCACCAGTTTGCCATATATACGAGCCATACCGTCGTTGGTGTCAATGAGGAAGCTATACTTGAAGAGAATTGGAAGCAGAGCATAGAGCAAGACAGATCGGGGGACGCTGCCATGGAGCACCATTTTGCCGGCAGGACGGAATACGCGCGAGTTAATCGAGTCTGCCGGCGCAGGGTCAGAGTAGGACGACACGGTTTTCTCAGCGTCCGGAACTACATGCGTGTGCAACGCAGCCAATGTGAGTTGGGGACGGTCATTCAGGTCATCAGAGGAACATACTCTTTGCGATATCCGCCCTGACCGAGCCAAGGTCTGGTGGCGCATTCGGTATACCACCCAGTCTATGGAGGTCTATCGGGTGATCTGGCAATAGAACGCGTTGCTGATGAGGTTCCCCGCACTGGAAGCACATATTCAAGCAGCTAAGATCTCGTTGCCTGCGAGAAAGACGATGAGGAAATAGGGTGATGCAGAGCGTACACGTCGACGTCTACTAGACTCTACTTTATAAGTCGGTTGACATTGCCGCCATGTGGTCATCGTCCATTGTGCCAACAAGGGATTCATTGTTCAGCTTGGTATCTTTGTATTGCAGATAAGTGTTGTTTAGTGCAACGTCGGCACGCAACCTTCAACTGGTCTCGAGGCTCACCTGCCGGTAGGAGCGGCGGCCTTGGCATTTCAGTACAAGAGATGACAAGGGCCTCTGCTCCCGCGAGTTCAGAAACGTATATGCGCGCCAGGACTTGAGGTACTCTTTGAACTGAAGGGTTGGAGACTCAGAGTATGCGCGACAATGAAGATCCTTCACCTTTACCTCAAAGGCTCAAAGCAAGCGCTATCGAATGCCTGATGACTGATCGCGAGCAAATCACGGTCACAAAACGCGTCGCACGTGCGCGTGAGGAGTGACATTGCGGGTAGCTGCACTGCGTGGATTCTGGAAGTCAGAGTACTACCGAGAGACATACGTACTTGTCTTGTAACCGAAGAAAACGAAAGGTATCTCTGCGACTCCCAACTCGAATTAGCTACATACCCTGCACTTATGTTCACGCCGGATTGCGAACTCGGTTACTGCATCAGCCTTTACCACGGACACTAGTAAAAGCGCCCAGCCCATAGCGTTGTACATTTGGGAGCTCGAGTCAGGTGGAATATACTATCATTTTTGTCGTATTTTCTAGAGGTCCTCTCATGTCATCGTACAGCAGGGAGCCTGTTCGTCAATCATTCGTACAAGCCATATCTATGCCGCCGGGGCGCTGACACTGCAGCGTTTTGCGTTCGCGTGCTCACTCCTCCGAGAGGCTTGCCCGCTTCTCCTCGTTCACGGGCACCTTCGCCTTCCCCTGTACGACCTGATTCGTCTCGCGATGGACCTTCTTGTCTTCTGCAGTATATCCGATCGCACGACAAGCCAGGCCGGTAGCAGCGAGATGCCCCAGAGCCGAGTCAAGTTTATGTACACGCCCCCGACTTGGGCGAAGATGGGTATGCTGTTCAGACCGTACTGCAAAGGATGCTGTCAGACGCGGCACGGGCTCGAGGGCGACTGATCGCGCCCTCGAGGATCTGCCCGCCTACACGGAAGATAAGCCAGAAGCCGAGGAAGCGGCCCTGGAAGTCTCTGGGTACGACAGCGCGATCGCCACTTCCGACATCCAGAAGAGACTGCCGACAGACCGCAGAGTGCGGAACCGAGGAGCACGAACCACTCGGTGCCGAACCTGTTGTTGGTGTACAGCCCGCCGGCGTACTAGTACGGCGCGAAGCCCATTGTGCCCAGGAGTCGGATCAGCGTCCACTTGATCCCGATCGACCGCACGACGACACTTGACAGGGAGCAGGTGACGACCATGAGACAGAACGTCAGCGCGTTGCCCGCGTTCACTAGGTAGGGCTTCTCTATGTCCTCCACGTTGCAGTTTCCCTACAGAGTATTTTCGCGGGGCATCAGCATCCTCACAGAGCGCAAAGTCACTGGCACCAGCGATGAGCCGATCCCTGGTCCGCGTGCCACCTGCTAGTACATGTCTTTCCGCTGGCATCTGATTGGAGTTATTGCTTACACCAATATGTCCGCAATCTTCTCTTCACGAAGGCAGAGCGGTTCGCGGTGGTCGTTGCGTGATGAACTTGGAGCACAGCTAGCAGGGCGGAGGCATGAGCATACTTAGTCCGACACGAGGTCCCAGACGAACGGGAGGATCGGGGGTTGTGTTTTGGCTAGCAAAGACACGAAGACTGTGAACATGAGTCTGCAGCATGAGTAGTTCATCATTCGAACTCGAAGGGAGATCAGCTTCCTGAGCATCACAGCATATGCCACGGAACTTACACGATCACTTCAGGTCGTGGTCCGGACTTCAGGTTCAGTGGCCCAGGCATACCAGGCGTAGTATCAGCAATGCGAAGGCTTTAGCTGACTCGAAAAACCTGAGCAGTCTCAGCATATAACTTGTAGACCTACAAGTTGATTCATGTAGGGACTCTTGGAGTGAATCAGCAGCAAGCTGCGTCTGAGGCATGTAGCATTGACCCCACCGATAGTGGTATGGAGATGTTGTAACCTTGTAGGCGATGGGGGAGGTCTAATCCGAGGAACGGAAGTAAGCATTCGTGCTCACGCTGCCCGTTACTAATAGCTCCACCCACATAAGTAACACGGCGGCTTTCATCATCGTGATGCGACCCTACTATCCACAATATCAGCATGGATTGTGAAGTGGCAGCGAAGCACAATTGACTCACAAAGTAGGGCTGTTACACGGCACATCTTCCTCCTCATATGGTCCTCTGAGTCGTCGAGCTTGACTAAACTGCATGGGAATAGGGCCCACAATCAACGGTGGAAAACTACTGTTCGGAGGGTAGATTAGGGAGGAGGTCCTCTCAGCAGCAGCAGCAGCAGGAGGAGGAGGAGGAGGAAGGCGATATCTTCGCCGAGCACTACAGATAAGTCTATGTAACGTTGCGTGATACGAGCTCGGAAGGCAACCTTCAAGCTGGTCTCGAGCCTTACTTACTCGCCGTGACAATTAATATTGTGGCGGCCTTGGCGTTCCAGCACAAAAGACGACAATGCCAGTGCCCTCTGTCACTGTCAGACTCCTCCACATGTATGTAAGCCAGGCGTTGAGACGCTCTCGGGGGAGCCCACCAAGGGGGTTGGGCGGGTATGAGCGACAACAGATGTTTAGCAAGGACTCGGAGTGTTCAACCAAGGTCGAATGCGCGGGGCAACCTGAACTTGAAAGTAGTACTTACATATGTATGTGGCGGCGCACAGCCACCTTCGCTTCTGGCGCGGCAAAACCACTGGGATCTTCTCCAACGATGTTCTTCGCTGTCACATCCTTGTGGATTGTGTGGAAAAGGCGCGCATATCGGACCTTGCTGGGCGTAGCAACGACGCTCCTCAAAACATGTTTCCCCGGAAGAGCCCTGTGGCGTTGCCACGCGGACGCGGACAGCCACAACAACTTCCATATTCGGAAAGTTGGGATTCTTGCCCCGACGCCGCGGTTAGTCTGACTGTCGCACCAACGTCTTATACCTTCAGGTTTACGGTCAGCAAGCACGCCGTCCATCCCTTATCCTTGCCTTTGAGACTGGTCAACAACGAGAATGCCTCACAGTCTGAGCACATGCCTCGAATCACTCCTGCAGACCGTTGCAACTGTAGACGATCACGACGACCTCGCTGCAGCGTTTTCCATGCATCTCCCCCGCGTTCTTGACTCGCTCAGCCCAAAAGACGCACGGCTCCTCGCCACCGCCATAGACAGGACGGAGAAAGAATACCGCCACACGAAGGAACTGTTGAGCAAGGTGGATTATGACAAGATGCATAGGCAGCTCGAGGACATCCTTGCGGGTATGAAGGATCCGCAGGAGTGTTCGGCCTGGAGGAAGGAGGAGACACGTTGCTTGCAGAAGATCTACGACTGGCTTTCTGTGCTATGGCAGCTCGGTGTTGAGAACGGACGCCACAGGGAGCTCGTACGAAAGTGCCTGCTATTGTGCGAGGACGTTGTTGCTCGCATGGTCCCGCACCCCAGCAATACCGGAAAACGGTGAGTCATTCATGATTATGTATCGGATCTACATTTGAATCGCATCATTGGCCACAGACACTGCGGACAGACCGGTATTTCTGGCCTTCTAAGGTGACCATAACATCGGAAAACTATGTCATTTATTTCTGATACCGAACATACATTCTGCTCTGCGTTCTGACATCGAAAAAGGCGGCATTTCATTGGCTCCATCAAGGCTATCTTTCTATGTTAGGCTTGCTAACACTTATTAGGCTAGAAACCATATATAAATGACATGCCTTCACCATGTTACGGCCACCGTAGGAGGCCGAAAATACCGGTTTGTCCGCAGTGAGACTTCCTTCTCAGACTCTGGAACTTGTTATCAAGCGCACCAACAGACATTCTATCCGCACTGTAGGCGATTGTCTTCCTAGGGATGCTCTAGCATGGATGTGGCTTGACTTCCTCGTTGGCTCAACCGTTCAATACTCGGATGCTGAGGCGGTTCTCATCAAGGACACCATCGCCGTCTTGTCGCCCACTACATCACGTGCAGTAGGGAGGTTATTCTCAGGACTAGTAGCTCCGAAGAGCAAAAGTGGGCATCCGCATTTAGCACACATTGTACAAGAGCTGAAATTAGCCCACAGAACGGGCTAGTGATCTACAATACTCGTCGGACGAAGATTCCTACGTGGACTTTGGGTGCGCACGCGGATGGACACCCGATAAACAAGCAGTGTTGGTGGTGCGCGACTGCCTCTACGCCCCAATCATTCAAACATTCCGACAATCCCCAACAATCGATACCTTCACGACTCTTGTACGCCACACGCCTTGCATAGCTCCCGCACTGCTCGAAGTCACCAGGCAGAAGGTCCGTGGCAATGTGCGGAGCCGCGCACTGCGAATCGGGTGGCAATCGGCCGCCATGATTTTCTGCCACTGCGGCACGCCGTCTGACATCACACATCTTTCAGAGACTTTGGCGGCGACGCCTCTGGACGACGACGTGCTAGGAGCCTTGTTGGCGATGGCCGGACACTACAAGGCCAGATTCCCGGTACCGAGTGGGAGCATCATGGCAGAATCCCTGTTCAAGGCCGCGCTACAGCGTACTATCGGCAGCTGCTGGCTCGGAATCGCCCAGCTTTATCCAGGCTGGGATGATGCGTGGGACTGGCTCGACGAGGCTGTGCAAGGCGGCACTCTATCTATGCAGATCTCGCCTGAGGCCACGAACAAGCAGAAGGCGGACAGACTCCTCTTGATCGCAAGATTCAAGGAGATGCTGGGACCCGGTGTCGTTTCTGTTAAAGATGAAGACGGCCCAAAGCCTTTGATAACGGGACGGAAGCGCACTCTTGACGATGTAGCCGAGGCGGGCGCCGAAGAATGGGACCCTGCGCGCGACGTACGCAAATGCCTCGATGCGCTGCGGAACCATTGCTCTATCACCAAGCATGAGATCGGCGCCTCCGCTGTGGCCAAATCCGCGCTGGGGAGCGACTATCTCGCCTCGGTTGAGGGAGTCTTCAACGTACTGCATGAACTGTACGTCACTCTCCCATCTACAGTACGTACCTGAGCTGTACTCATGGGACACTGTTCTGTTTTCCAGTGTGCCTGACCAGCCTGCCTGCAAGGCGCTGCGCTTGTTACGAGACGTCCTGCGCAATGAGTGGGGTTATCCCAAACGCGCCAGTCTGTCGAGCATCGAATCACTCGATGCTGACGTTGATTCTGGCGAGAGACCGGCAAAGAGAAGGCGTGTACCATTAAAGGTGCCTTGTGGTATCAAGTTGCAAACACGCCTGCCATAGGTGTCGCGGCGGACGCGCATCAACCACTTGCACTAGTACTACCAGTGGTGGTTCGGTATGGTAATTGTGCCATGTCGCCGTGTATGTTCTAGATCCGTTCGATCGCAATTGTAATGAGTTCCTGGTTAGCTATCTCAAGGGCTAGCAAGCTCCGGTCGCCGTTTTGGTTGCGGCTTTCTCTGCTATGGATGGGAGTCAACATTCTCGAGTTACGTACTTACGAGCCTCAGAATTCAATCGGTGTACTTTAAGCAACAACATTCTCGAGATATTCACCGTCTCAAGGGGATCGATGATGCCGTCCTCGATGACATGGCGAAATGGACCGTCCGGCCTCTCCACAACTCCCTCGGTCCACTCTACCACAACATCGTGGACTCCGTTGTCCTCGAGAAGAGCAAGAATGTCTGGGGTAACGAGATGCGCGTCCTCAACAGTGGTGCTATTGGGAAGGACTGTTATCCAGATGACAACGGGACCGCGAGTGGTCTGGCCGTCCTCGCCGTGGGTTATGAAACGGGATGTGTGCAAAGCACAGTACTGAATCCTGCGAGCTTTCAAGCTGTCGCAGATCTTGGGGGCGACAGTGTGCCAGACCGCGTTGAGCGGCGTTTTGAAGTCTCCATGGATGGTCTTCTCAGGGATGTTCTGTGAGCCGCCCGTGGGCCTGGGGAAGGGGCGGAGGAAATTCGAGCGGTAGAGGAGCACGGGAGGGTCGTCAGAGAGACCGTGATAATAGTTGGTTTTCTCCCACTCCGAGGGATGGTATGGGGGGACCATGGTTGCAGCTGAGTCGTGGCTGAACGCAGTGAGGGTAATAGGAGGGTTGGTGGAGAGACAGGTGCAGAAAGGGGCCTGTGATGACTCGAACGGTTCATGCGGAAAGGGGCTCACCGTCGTTCAAGAGGGCCGCACCGGCCTCCTTCAGCTGGCCTTCGGTTAACGCATGAAGTTCAAAAGCTGGGAGTGAATTAGACGAGTGAAACGACGATAGCACTCATCTGCGCGCAGTGTTGGCATGATGTCCGTCTCAGACACTCAGAACTGGTGAGGAGTCCAGAGTCCAGACGCCCGCAAACATCGCACAAGCGCCGACATGACCACGGGTCGTGAGAAATACTTAATGCGGTATCAAACGAATTCTTTACACGCTACCGCCAGGAGGAGATTTCTATCGTTGGACACCTACTCACTTGAGTCGAGGGGTTGTCTCTATCGACTGTTATCGCTTCTAAACCGACGAGATGGATCGCCCAAGCTCACGCCTTCGGTCTATTATCTCTACTTTCTCCGACGACACTGCTACTCATCTCAGCATAGCATTCTCGAAACATATATACCCAATGTTGGACACGCTACCCGAAGCTCAGCTGCCGCCCATCTTCTCTGCTTTCCAAGCAGCCGAAAAAGAGGTTCAACATACACGAAGTCTAGTTGCGAAGATAGACTTCGCAGCGCGAAAGCAAACTTTTGAAGCCGCCTTGAGGGCCGCAGAGATTTCGCGAGAAGTATCCGTCTGGCTTGAAACGGGGACGCGATGTACCGAGAACGTTTGCGATTGGCTTCCAGTCTTATGGCAGGTTGGCGTCGAGAAAGGACTGAACAGGAAACTCGTGCGAGAATGCCTATCGTTCTGCGAGGAGGTCAATCGTCGCTTGGTCCCTCCGCGGGCAGTAGCAGAAGAGTGGTCAGTGGCCGTCCTACGCTTTCTTCCTCAAGTTTCTGATTTTCCACACAGGGACTCACTGGAAACTGAGTTGGTCGTCACAAACACCTCGGGTGACCTAGCCTTCTCGCTAGGCGCATGCCCTCTTAGCCACGCGATAGCCTGGATGTGGCTGGAACTACTCGTCAGTACCCTTGCTGAGAGCGAGTCGGAGGACCAAGAAGTATTGGACGAGGAGCTTCTGGACCATGTTAGGTCTTCGACGAGTTTCCGTCTCCTGCAGGAGTTCGTAGAAGCACAATACGATCAGGAAGAGGGTAAGTTGCATTCACCCATTTCCCCTGCTCACTTTGACAATATATCAAGAACTCGCAGTTGTCAGCGGAATCGTCATCAGCCATGGGCCGGGACGCTGGTCGCCTTCCAGAAGGCAGGCATTCACGAGGCTACACAAGCTGCTCTACGCCCCCATCATCCAGGCCTTCCGGGAGTCGCCAACCTACGCGAGCTTCCAGACGCTCGTGACAGACGCCCCCAGCCTACTACCTACACTCCTCGAAGTGACACGGCGGCGCGTGCACGACAACATCCGTAGTCGGGCTCTCCGCATCCAATGGGAGCCAGCCGCCAAGATCCTCGCGGAATGGGGCACAGTGGACGACGTGCTCAAGCTCGACTGCACCCTGGCGGACGTGCCCATGGACTCCAGAGTGCTGGCAGCGCGGCTTGCCCTGTTCCAGCGTCTCACTAACGAGCAAGACGCGTCCGAGGATACCGTGTGGCTGGGGAAGAAGCTCTTGAAGCACGCCGTTGTCGGCTGCTGGCGCCAGATTGCTGAGGCGTTCCCCGGATGGGACGATGCCTGGGACTGGCTCGACGTCGTCATCCAAGACGGGCAGCTGGCAAAGAGAACAACGGTCGCCACGGCTGACACGGCGATGTGGGAGCTCACTGACGATCTCAAGCATGAGTTCTCGACACGTCTGCGGTCTCCTGCAACCGCTGTGGTGGCCGATGTCTACACTGCAGCGGCAAAACGTCGATTCCAGGAGAGCAAACATTCCAAGCGGGGCCTGGCGTATGATGTGCAGCGCTGCTTGACGTTGTTTACCCAGTGCCGGATCGACGACAAGCCCGTCAGAGAGCAGATCGACGCTGAACTAGTGGTGCAACACGCCTTGGGCAACGATTACCTAGCTACCGTCGACGGAGTCTTCGACGCGCTGCATGATGGGTCCGTCCCCTATTCCCATCAAGCTGACACTGACGAACATCCCTCCAACAGAACCCAGGACCCATCCATTCGTGTGGCTCTGCACGCACTGCGGGACGTCCTCCTGGGCACCTGGGATACTGGCCATAAGCGGAGTTGTTCTGCCGACGCTAGCTCTGAAAAGTGCGCGAAGAAGGCGCGTACCCGATCAATGTAGATCTGCACAAACATCGTGCTCTGCATGCTCGTCATTCTCCTATGTCCGAGGCATTGCGAAAAGTAGTAGGATTGTCAAGGAATCTATGTCGCAGTATAATAGTGATGGATACAGATAGCGGTATGTATGCGCCGGTCTTGCTAAAGGATACACCTACGGGTGAGGATGTGTACGCTACATGCGTCCATGAATGGAGTGATGCTAGCCCCAGATGATGGTCTCTTTTCGAACGAGACCGCTCCGTCTCAAGGGTCTGGGAGGAGTTGGGCCGTCAGGCACGGGGGCCTGCCCTGGTCTCGGCGGTGTCGAGGCCGTGCTTGGTCCTGCACCCTCGTGGGAGGGCGCAGACGTAAGTGAGGGTTCTCCTTGCGATGTCGAACCACCGGCCGACGGTGAAGAAGGAGTACCAGCGGTAGATTCGCACTCGACGCGCCGCTTCTTGGTCTGAGGGCTACCCTTATCTTCAGCCGAGGGTGCCTTCGCACTCTGCGAACTCGAAGGCGCTGCGAGAGAAGTGGCCTCAGTAGGAACTGCCCCGTCCTCTCCCGATGTGCCATCGTCCATGTCGTCAGTATCAGGGGGCATATAGATCTGGTGCTCCGGCACGTCGTCTTTGGGCACGGCTGGATACGTCCTATAGCAGATATCTCTTCGGTATCCCGCGGTTGGTTTGCGGAAGGTCGGGGGATCGGTGACGTACGGGTATGGGCCACCCGGACGCGACGCGTACGTGGCACACGCATCCCGGTCCTCCGCCGTCCAGTTGCGCTGAACCTCCTCTTGGGTCACGAGGCCGCTGTGCAGCAGACGCCACAGCATCTTCCCCGGCAGCTTCAGCATGCGCCGCCACGACGGGCCGGCGCGCAAATAGCGGTCGTGCATGACGAGCATATGCAGCGGCGCCCGCCATACTTCAGGCGCTCCCGGGGTTGACGAGGGCGCCTCGTAGGCGAAGTCGCGAACTTTCACGCCCGCAGCTTTGGCGGCGGCAGTTGCCTCCACCTGACACACGTGAATACGTTCTTCTTCAATCTCGGTAGGCACGGGCGACGGTGGCAACGGCGAGGTCTGTGCATTCTCGCCCGGGCGCATAGGACAGACGATGATCCGAGGTATTGAGGGCCCTTCCTCCATGTCGTCGCGCTTACGCTTCAAGGGTCTCGCGGCTGTCTTTGCGAGTGGCGGGGAGGAATGTTGAGCAGAGGTGATACCGGACGATGAGGAAGTGATTTCCGAGTCAAGACCAGTGCCGTAAAGCAACGCGACGAGACCAGCAAAAAGAGGAGAGACGGAGATGGTCAGACGCGGTTTCGACATGATGTTTATATGAATGAATGAAAGCCACTGACCCCTGTTATGTAGGCCTCTGGCGGGTCAAAGCGACGGTGTTGCCTTAAATGAATCAAAGAGTGGCATCCTGGGACGACGCGGTCAAAGCTGTCTGCAGACAAGAGGTGGTCGCCGCCAATCGAGATGGAGATCAGCAGCTATCTGATTACGTCATCCATTGTCGCATAAGCTGTGCTATATAAGGCAACATCGGAACCGAAACAGCGGATGCGTGCATGAAACCTTGCCGGAAACTCGTCAACACTTGCCGTCGTCCTTCCGAGTCGTCGAGCTCCAGCGTGACCGCCGTTGGGCTCGAGTTTTATCCACTCGTCTCACAGTGCGACAAACACGGCACTGCCATAAGTCATAATATTTTTCTCCCGACAGCGCACCACAGCATTACACTGGGAACTTGACAACTTGGTCACGGCATGCCGTAGCTTCTCCCAGTCGGCCAACCACCAGGGAGCCATAAGGACAGTTACCGAGGGTACAGACTATCCGGTGACACTGTTAACTTCCTGATACGGTCAAATAGGTGAACTCATTGTGCGTCAAAGTGGTGCACGTACCTCTCGATCCACACATTACGACTGGAGCCTCAGATCACTTTGAAGAGGTACGGTCGTTTAGAATTACATAGACCCACACGCTGGGCATGCAGCTACTACGAAGTGACTGAAGAACATGGGTCGGGCGGCATGTCACCAGCTATTTGCAATGGTCTTACTGCATTTCTTTGAAGAAGTATATGCTCGCCGACTCAATTTGTCCGTGCCTGCGCAGTCAAGGCGAGACGGTGAGCCTCTCACATTTGCTCCGCTCTTCAAATAGCCCTGAAATCGTCGTAGCGTAGATGTCATTCTAGTCCTCACAATGACCCACGTGTCCAATTGACGTCTTGCTATGGAGCTTACTTGCAGTAGCTCGTGTATATCCGCATGGATGATATGAAGATGCACTTGAACTCCTGGCGTATTTCCTTACGAAGGTTCGCCGGTGGTGATGCATTGATGCGTGGCATAGTTCCTACGCACTGCGGAGTTGCAATATCAACAGGGAGCCGACTCGGACGCGCCTCACCGTACGACGCAGCGGGAGAATGTCGTAATGTACATTATGCTGAATATGCTACAGGTATACATGGAGCCCTCATATGGAAGACAACTGAGTATGTAGGTGAGCAGCGAGCAGGCCATAAACGGGAGGACGATAATAACAACAAGAACAGAATATAGTACAGACGACAGGGCTACTAGCATGCGGACGAGCAATAGCGAGAACAAGATTACGATTCCAGGCACGAGGTCGAAGTAATAAGGTGAGTCACAGAAGCTGTCGTTAATGAGGATGCCATGCACCCGTCGAAGGCCCTCCGTAAAGAGAAGGGTCCTGGACGTAACGATGGTCAGGGTCCCAATGTCTCCCGATGCCCTCGAATTGTGGGGCGACGGTCGACCAGGCATTCGAGTCGTAGGAGAGGCTTGCTTGTGGGTCAACTCCCTGCATACCCGGATGGTGGCCAAAATACGTCTGCTGTTGCATCTCTTGCGCGTGGGCGATAGGCTCACCAGTGGCCATGACCGGAGGTGCAGAGAGCGTACCGGAGACGTTGGACGTCATGGAGGCTGCATGCATTGCGCCTGAGCGGACCGCCTCCTCAAAGCGAGCCGCGACGAATGCTTCGTACTCGGGAGTGACGATGAAGGGCTGATCTTCCGCACTCCCGGCAGAACTCTCCGGGGCGGTAAGCGATGGCGAGGGGAGCGGCGATGACGTCTGGCTGGCAGACGGCACCATGTTGTAATACGCAACGCGATCCAAGCTGACGCTCCTGTCCAGATCTGACGGCCGTGAACTTGAAGAGACGTCTGCGGATCCCATTGCGGGTGCAGAGGCGGAAGCCATCGCACGCATGTCCTGGAGGTTCAGGTCCGCGGAAACCGCATCGCGGTGCGCGAGCGCCTGCATGAGCTGTGCGCCGCGCCCAGAGTCGCGGCCGGAGGGCGAGCGAGCACTAGCCGAAGGATGGTCTGCAGTATGAAATTCGGTCAGGCGTGGAGCCATGGCCTCTAGGCTGCGCAGGGCGGCGGCAGCGGTGGAGTCAGACACCTGACCGGAGGCGGAGCCAAATACAGGCGACAGTGGCTGCCAGGATGCCCTGCTTCGTGTGTCGGCGGTGGGACGCTCCGTGGTGGGACTAGAATGCTGGGATGGGGGTGCTGTCGATGGGCCCGGCGACGTAAGGACGCCTTCGGCGGCTCGAACAGGGGGACGAGGATAAGGCGCGGTCAAATCAAGGCGTGGCAGAATCGGGCGTCCAGGCACATGGCCCTCGACGAGAGTGGCGGAACGCTTTCCTTGCTTAGCACCGTAAGTTCGCTTCTTAGTCAAGCCGTGCATTCGTTGAAGATACCCGACGAGCCCGAGGGTGTCAGTGGTCGATCGCTGCTGGCCAGGCCGATCGTCTGCACGGGGTGGCGACGTTGCGGATACGGACGAACGACGGCTGGACGTAGGGCTAATATGTCGGACTGGGGACATCGGCGACGTGCTGGTGGATGATACGGCGGTCTCTGGGCTTCTTCGCTGGGTATCAAGGAGCGGCACTGAGGCTTTGGAGGTCCGCGAGGGGTTAGCTGCATCGATTGCAAAGCGTCAGCACAAGACGGCAGCTGGTAGCAATGTATCGAGACAGACCTTGTGGAGCGTGCTGTAAAGAGCGCCCTGAAATGAGGATGGAGAATTGCGTTGTGTCGACCTCGAACCACGGCGGGATCTCGGATAGATTCTGGGCATAGCGCTGCAAGAGGGTCAGAGATAACTATCCCAAGAGGCCGGAAAGCTGCCACACCGTGCGACAGAAGAGATCACGGAAGGACCTCGATTCGTTCGCGGGACCGACAATTAAGTGAAGGTGTATTTCTTCCTGCGGTCCAGATGGTCAGATTGGACCCATGACCGCATCCCCGGAGGTAAATGGGACGGACCTGGCACAGCGCTAAGGCGGTACCCACCCAAGGATCAAATCCAGCCTCGACAGGACCAGGTCCTTCGGAGCCTGTCAGCAGTGGCGATGCCGCAACGACAATGAGGTGTTGATTAGTGCGGCGTTGCTTGCCAGATGCCAGGTAAACCTACGGAGAAGAACTTACAAGGTCATCGCGTTGTGACGGTGAGTGGCACAAAGAATCTTACGTTGAGGCATCGTCTGATTGTGCCCGTCGATATCAGCGAGGCGTCAGTCTTACGGCCGAGGTTGAGATTAGGGAGATAATTATAGTCGGCTAGCGTATTGACTGTCGTCGTCAAGGGGCTAAATGTTGGGGAACTGGTGAACCACCAAATTCGAAACGACTGATGACAGCGTGTCAGCAGAAAGGACGTTGATTTGACGGTCGGAGACTCACTGGATTCATCTTGCTGTCCGTACGAAGTCCATGGATCAATGCGGGCAGGTATCGGTGGCGGATGTCGTCCCATTTCCCCAGCATTGTCTGCGAATCCTCCACCAAGACCAGGACCGAAACGGCATGTGCGAAGGGGTTGGCGGCGGCGGCGGAGGAGAACGAGGTGCTCGGGTCCATCGACACGGAAGCCTCGCAGACAGTCTATACTAGAGAGAGGTGGACGGTGAACGTTATGGCTGGAGAGGCGGTAAGCGCTGCATCCGTAGGTGAGAACGTCGATAAGGTGAGCGTATACCGATATGGGTCCGCGGCCTTTGAAATATATACACGGGGATGCGGTGAAACGCGGCGCGGGGACTTCCAGATGTCGCTGGCACACGGACGCGAAGGGCATGTTATGTTGGCCCAACAAAACGGTTAAAGCTTGATGGCACCTGCCGTGGGGATATTTTGACCAATAGAGTGGTACCTCATTTCGACATGCCTGCGTCGGCGGGATAGCTCCACTCGGAGCACTCCCACTGATCTTGTCTGTCGATTCCTATCAGAGCGATCGTCTTGAACTCATCGCGACATGCCCCAGGGTCGGCCCGTGGGCGTGAGCACATGTCGAGGTCGTACCGCAGCCATAAGTCCGAGGCGGACAGGCGCAATCTGCACATCCCGTTGATAATTTCTGGACAAGACGCGACGCAGTACAAGCCCAGTGCAGGGCCAAACTATCTCATGATTCCCGGAGATGGTTGTCAGCAGGCAACCGCGCTCCCGACCGGTCACCGCTAGTGCAATGAGGTGGTCGACGTTGCAATTGCGCACGGTCATTTGCGTCTATCGGTGGGACATGCTCCGTCGGATACACGCTCAAATCCGCAAGTGCGGAACTGGCTTTGAGTTCACTGAATGCTCGAAGGTCGATGGGACATCGCCGAGCGCGAACCTTGTTGCCAGGTCCGTCGCTTACATGATTTCTTCTAATTTAATTATCCACATAGATCGAAATCCGACAATCTCAACAGTGATGATGTTTGGCTGTGTTTGCTGCCACGCCCTGCGTCGCGCACGGTGGCGAAGGTAGGCAGCGCGTCGCCATTGTCCTCCTCCTCGTCGTACCCAACCCCTGCGCTGCAAACATGGCCGCCGTCTCGCTCTCCAGCTCTCCTATCACACAGGTGTCCCAGACACCTGTGCAGACCAATCTACAGCCCCACCTCCTGACAAGATTGCTCCTCGATTTGCGCGGCAGACGCTTTTCCGTGGACCGCGAGACTATCATGAATCTTCCCGAATCCGTGTTGCTCTGCTTGTTTCCAAATGGGCTTGTACTAAGTCGCCAAAGCGCCGCGCTATCAGATGGAGGAGATAATGACGAGTACGAGGAGCTTTACGCAGTGGACGTGCGTGTCTTGGTCATCTAGCCGCCAGCGCTGTGAACCTCACTCTGACCCCCCTGTAGTTTGATCCGGACTGTTTCTCATATGTGCTCACATTCTTCCGCAATGCTTCGGAGACATTCTATGGGACCGCGACTTCGCCCGGCCTATTCGCGGCTCAGCAGCAGCTCGCAGACGGCGGTTCTCCGACGTCTGACTTTGGACCGTCCCCATCTCAGAACCCCCTCTTGACCAAGCAGGCTATTATTGTGCTCCGCGAAGAGCTCGAGTACTTCTCGATTCCTCCGAAGAATGGCGGCGCGTCCACGAACAGCAACGGGATCGCTAACGACGCTCTCCTCGACCTGAAGCGCAAATGCGGAGACTACCTACTCCATAAGCGCAACATCTTCACGGCCCTGCAGCGCAATGTGAACAAGGAGAATAATGTAGCGGAGCAACACCTCATTGATATGCTATGCATGAGGTTCGTCTGAGTCGTCTTTCCCGCCGTTGTCATCCTGAAGCTCAATGCAGCGGATTCGACCGAGACGACGAATGGGGGTACCGTGCAATGGAGCCATCGCGCTGCTGCATCTCTTCCATAGCTCTTGTGCTGTTGAAGACCGGCATAGTGCATCACCCTCCTGGCCCGACTGGCGAGAAGCAGGTTACCATTGATTACAACCAGATGGCGACGGCGCAGAAGTTGCTCCTATTCTGGCGAAAGCCTGCAGTGCGTCCCCTCTCTGCCACTCATCGAGTGCAGTTTACTCATTCCACGTCCTCCATGTCATAGCGGAAGTGTTGGTGGGACGGGTTGGAGGTGAACCTCGCCGGCCCGGGTGAGGCGGAAAACCCGGTGAAGCTCTGGGCAAGACGTGTGTGGACACTCGAGCTGAGCTTGGTGTGTGATTTTTCTTTACCACAAAATCTATACTGACTTTGCGTAGGTTTAGTATTCATTTTGCCGTCCCTCGATTGCTGTACACGCTACACTTTACTGTTACTTTGCATTGGACTCTGGAATACCCTATTTCATCGTGTGACGTATCTTCCGTCTTCCGTACCTCAACACTCCACTGCTATGATATCAGGCCATCTCCATGGGAAGATATCCCGGCATTGCCTGTGTCATTCATTGTCATCCAGAGGTCTGGCATTGTCCGAATCCATCAACACCTGTGTGCTGACCCACGTTCTTTGCATGACTACTATAGCGTGCACTTCGTGCGTAAGCAGTCACGTACATTATATATGGTCGTGTCTCGCAACTTCGCCTGATTTCCCAGCTTAATCTTCGTGCAAAACCACCACGCTGTCAGATTATAATTACTGTGGGCAGGTCACAATCTTTGCCTCGAAGATGCTTCAGGAATTCGGCTGGTTTGCGAACATGATGTGATTATTGGCCGAGGCCATCAATGAGACACTGTGTATCCCTCCAAACATACAAAGCACTAAGAGCCCGTTCGGTCCTCACCCATACTTACTTGGAGAATGTTAATATGAATATAATATGTCCTCAAACCGAACGAATGTTATGAGTGATTTTGGCGACTGCAAACAGCCGTTTAACCCGCGGTGATAAGTCATCGAGCGATCGACATTTCGCTTGCTTCCGCGCGCACCTTGTCTGCTTCCGCCATCATCTCAGTTTGCTCTAGCTTTGCTTACTGCCGATTGGTTAATCTATCCACGGCCCACACAAGTGCAGGGAGGAGATCGTCGCGCGCAAAATCATGGACTTCGACTTGGAAGAGCTCATAAACGTGGAACAGACGTGCGTAATCTTTGGCTATCATGAATCATCTTTCATGATCTCTCCAATCAAGGTTTTACGACGAGGGTTACAAGGATGGCTTTGCACACGGCCGAATCCATGGCTCTATTGAAGGAAAAGCCTTGGGCCGAGAGAAAGGATTCGAAATGTGGGAGGAGCTCGGCTTCTACGAAGGGTTTGCCATGCTCTGGCAGGCCGTTCTCTCCCAGAGAGGGAAGACTGACGAGTGCGTCTTCGTCCAATTGCATTATATCTCTCAGTCCGTGCTGACCTCGCCGCTCTCATGCAGTCGGGCAGCACTGCATCTACGACAGCTGCTTGCACTTCTAGCCCAATTCCCCCGCGTCAACCCGTCGGCTACGGAGCCATCTGAGCTCGACATTCCGAAGCTCTTCCGACAGATCCGGTCGCGTTACAAAGCACTGTGTGCCGTGCTGGGCGTGCAGCCGACCTTGCGCGCAGGGGTATCTTCCGCAACGGACGACGGCGATCCCGTTGGAGACTCGGCTGCAGCTCCTCCGGGCGGATCAAAGAGCGTATGGCCTGTTCAACCAGCGGGTCATGCGCGCGCCGGAGCGGGAGAGCAGCAGCTCAGCTTTTGACGATTATCTTGGCCCTGGTACGGACACGTTGCCACAGCCATGAAGGTCCAATGCGTCGCTATCGCGCGTCGGTCATATCGGGCAGGTCAATCATGCAACAGAGTTTCCGCCCGCTAGGTCCCTTCTGACCTCATACTCTCAGGCATTTCTCCGTTGGGCACTTCATCAACTATCGCTATCCGACTGCCGTCCCAGGCCATAAGTCTGGCAGCCCATTCACAAGATACCGTGGCGCTGCAATCGCGCATGCGTGCACTGGGGATCTCCGTCGGGTTTTTACTCCTCCGTATCGCACTTCTGCCAACAGCCCCGTGTTGCTCAGCGGCTGAGTTCAACGTGCATACAATGTTCCTGGGTGCGCCAGAACAACGTCAAACTCAATATCTCTGGTATCGCGAAAGGGCTTCTGCCCAGCGAATCCCATAACGTGCATTTGGCCAAGCCGTCATGAGCGCAGAAGTTGTCGTGTTTTCCCACTGTGTTCAAGCGGTGCCTCAATATGGCCCATACTGCTGCTGCTTCTTTCCGGCGATCAAACAGGGCCTCACAGTAATTCCTCCGACGGCTTCGTCATTGTGCACCTACAGGATCATCCCTCCCCTTAGCGTCCGTCTTGTTCTACAAGTGAACATTGCGCCAGTCCGTCCTCCAGTCTGTCGTCGCGTCGCTGCGGTAGCAAATGCGCTAGCTCTGGCGCAGCTCGTGGTTTCGTCGTGCCGCAGTAGAAGTTATCGCAAGATCGCCGTGCCCCCATCGTGGCAAAATCATGGTCGTCATCTCATGCTCCTGACCGAAGGCCGCCCCAAAGCGCTATCGCTCCTACTATTTTGCTGCTGTCTAAATCTGCGCGCCGGAAGACTTGGTAAGTTTTCTGCTGGTTCTATTCCTTATCACAGAACATCAGGACGGCCAGCGCGCGCACTACGCCTGCGTGAGGCAGCCCCGTCCGGCGGTGACATCACGGCTTTCGCTGCTGCTGGTGTATCTGTGGGTATATGGGTGCGATTCGTCGCACAGGCGGACGGTGCGTCTCGGCGTGTGGTCCCTCCGCGATGCCTCTTTGTCTGCAGTGTTGCGGTCACCTGGCACGCGCTAAGCTCACTGGCCCGGGTGGGCGCACGTGCAGGACGGGGTGCCTCCGGACTTAACCCGCTCGCTCGCTGGCTGTACGTATGCCGTATGCGTGTCCTCGACCCGGAGGCATCTGCGCGGATCGCGGGTGGCCACAGAGTTGCCGCGGAGGCAGTCGCGGACGGTGCACGCGGAACAGGAGGAGGGTCGACGATCGCTCGATGCCCCGCTCGCGGAGAGGCAGCGATGGCTGGGTGATGATGGCGCTGCGCGGATGTGCAGCGGCCCCAGCACGTCGGGCGGAACATGCATTGTCAGTCTCTTGCCTCCCTCCGACCCGTCCGTCCTCGTGGCACAGTGGGACGACTGTCGGCTGTCTATTTCCGCTTTCAGTTCCTCGCCCTCCGGGAGCCAACGATATGACAACTCGGCTAAGAGAGCGCTCGCCGAGGGACGATCCACGCTATCATGTATGGCAACAGGGTTGGCTCTCGCGCATGCCCCGTGTGCGCGTTTGTGTGTGCTCCGGTGGAGATTGGGCGATGGTTCGGCGACGCAAGGCGCGGTGCGTGGGTGCCGCCATGACCAGGCTAGTGGCCCAATGCGTAGGTATTGGTCTCCGTTTGCGCTCGGACTCCCATGGCGGTGGGGCAGATGGGCGCGATAATCTCGCACGAGGGCGCGCCGACAGCGTTTTCGAGCCAGGTGATTGTGCTTCGTGCCCGGCGTGCTCGTGTCCCGCAGAGAGCGCAGGTGCGTCTGAGCCCCGCTCGGTGGTAGCTGGCGCGCCTTCGCGCGTTCATGTCCGTGCACTTCGTAGGCTTTATCGATCGTCCTTGCAGCCTTCTGTCGCGCGTGGCAGGACCGATCAGCTGTGCGGGGGCAAAGGATGCGACTCCGACGCAACAACAACGTCAGGTGCGAGAGTCAGCATCGTGTCCGGCACAGTTCCCAGGGGTGCGATACATGGTAGTTGGACTGCCCGGGGCGCGAGCATATGCTGGTCAGCAGTGCGTGCTTTGAGGCGGCGTTCTTGGGCGCAGCTGACCATGTGAGAGCTTCGTCCCGGGAATGGGGAACCAGGTGCAATTCAACGAAGGCGGTGTTTGGCGACCGTTATGTGGCAGACCATGTCGTGGTGTCGACTCATGGTGAGGTCTTCTGCGCCAAGGTCAACCTCATTCCGCTAAGGATGGCAGTCTTTCTGCACTAATAGGTGCATGGCGTGCTAGCTGGGTCATATCATGATAGTGGCCCAAGTCATTCCTGACTGGCATAATATGTTGCAGGCGATATAGGGATCACTATCATACCTACAGAGATCCATATTGTTCGGCCTAAGTATTACCGGGCGTGATCTCCTCGGATTCCGAGAGGAATGCCGGCCGTCGCGGCGCAAGCACCGCCCCAGACTCCAAGTGGGGACCACTGGTAGAACTCGGTGTGCAAGCTTGCGAACTGAAGTAAGGTGGGCTAACTACACTTTCATGTGCCATCCTTCAATTTGTTTGAACTTACGGTACTACTCGAACGATGTTTGAAACAATGGCCCTTCAGGATGTCACGGTCATAGCCATCTCAACGTCCTACCACGCATGGATCACTCAAATTGAATCATACCCGGCAACTCTCATTGAAGCAAACTGAACCCTATCAACATCCTGTTGTCAGATCCGGGGCTATCGTCATGCCAGAGATTATGAGACAACCTCAGGCAGGTTCTAGTGATTGTACCTCTCCAGAACACACCGAGAAGATGGAACGAAGATCCGGCCGACTGGACTCGGAGCCTCTGTCGGGCGCTGGAACATGCTACACCCTGACGGAGCAAGAAAGTCTACATGGTAAGCCATTCCCGGCAGACGCTACGCGCGGGGAGAGTTCTCGCTCGCGGATCAAGTGTCTCCTGATAACCTTGCCGATGTTCCTCGGACGCGCCAAGGGGTTCTCAAAGTCGCGTAGCTAGACGCGCCGCGAGAGGTGCACACGTCCCGACTCCTATGCAGCTCCCCTCAATGTCAAATACACCGTCGTTTATGAATCTATGAAGAGTTCACGAAACAGCGGTTGTTCGTTTTCTCTACGCATACCTGCCAAGTCGAGTAACGAAATAAGTGCCGCGCCGTATACAGGAGGGAGCACGGTATATATTACGGATCTTCCATCATTTCGGGAGGGAGAGTGCATTGGTATTGCGCATGCATTGCAGACAGTCACAGCGGGGGCTGTGGTATCTCCGCGAACTACTCGCACCCACAAACGCAAACAGATATATTGCAACTCTATCAGACAGCAATGCTGCGATGATGACATGTAAGTAAACACTAGGAGAGCGGGGCAGTGATCGAGGACGTTGGACTCGGCCGATGCCGCGCGCGGTGGTGAACGACGGGAGAGGGGGTGACGGACGACGTGGATCGTCTTCGTTCAGCTTGTTCTCCCCCTTCATCGCCCCAATCGTCTCTGCTGTACTGAATCCACGAAATGAGTGACAAGCTTCATGAGGGCCAGGATGTCTCGTACGTTCGACCTCGCTGTGATTGGCATAGATTCTGATGCGATTACAGTTGGCGTTGGGGCGGCGGGAACGCAGAGGGAAAGGTCTCCGAAATTGTAGAAGAGGGAAAGGCGCAGGTTACGAGCAACAAGGTATGCAGATGATAGCATACAGGGCGATCTCTGTGCTGAGATACTCATTCTGAATCACTGTAGGGCAATACCGTCACTCGCAACGCTCGGGAAGGAGATCCTGCGGTGAAAATTGCTCGTAAGGGGGTAAGAGGCGATGGCTATGACGGCTCGTACTAGCAAGGCAACTGACGCGCACATAGAACGACGTAGTGAAGTTGGCACACGAGCTCAACGAAGCTAAGGAGGCGGACTAGCCTACACATGGGTGCATGACTGAGTAGCAAATAATCCTATGTGCGATTTTGTGTCTGCCGGGGCAATGTGGCAGGTCGGCGGCGGTCGCGATATTGAGGAGCGAGAATGCATTCATGTCACAGTCACGCTCTGGCACGAGAGGCGCGACGGTCACCTGACCGTGTGTGTCACGTCAGCGTCGCGTCGTGAATACCAGCGCGGATTGCGCCATCGAGCGTACCTGTTGCCAGTCGCCCGTCCCGGCACTGCGGACCAGGCATCCACCATGATCGTGAACGCCATCGCACGCACCACGCAGACGCCCCGCCTCTACCTCTTACCAGCACCAGCCCTGACCGCGACCGTCCGCTAGCGACGACGCTGAGGAACAACAAAACCATGGACACACTCTCCGTCGAGCTGCACGCACATATATTCGAGTATGCATGCATGGACGACGGCAGCACCGCGCGGTCGCTCGCCCTCGTCTCCCGCTACGTCCACGCCGTCGCACGCCCCTTCCTCTACCAGTCCCTCGCGGTGCGGGGCCTCCCGCAAGTGCGCGCGCTCACCGACCAGCTCGCCCCCCTCCCGCATTATCTCCGCCGCATCCGCCACCTCTACCTCACTGACTCAGACCAGCCGTGCCACGCCGTTCGCAAGGCGGGCGAGCTGGAGGGCTGTGAGGACACCTGCGCCGCCGTCGCACGGCTGCTCGCACTCGCCGCGCCGACGCTCGAGACGCTCGCGCTCACGGCGGCCTGCCCGTTCACGGGTACAACAATCATCGGGCACCTCTTCGCGCTGCACCTGCCGCTGCTGAGCGAGCTCGCCGTCCGGGGGTTCTACCCTTTTCCTGCGGGCGCGGACGCAGGGCGCCCGACGATGCCCCGCCTGAGGCGACTTTATCTCGCGGGGAATCGGAGCCCGACTGGGCTCCTCGGATCTGGGGGGCTGCAGGACGCGTGTCCCGCCCTGGAGGACCTGGTCATCGAGGGTGTGTTCGCGGCGCTGGGGTTCGCGACCGAGGTGGGGAGGATGTTCCGGCGCGAGGGGGAGCCCGGGTACGATGACGAGGAGAAGGAGGAGGACTTACCGCTGCCGCCCGCCCTGCGGAAGGTAGTCATTGGCCCGGAGGTGCTGCCGCCGAAGTCGAGCCTCAGGGTGCGCGCGTACCACGCGAAGATGATGGACCTGCTGGATTGCGCGGTGAGGGACTCCGCGGGGCGCGTCGTCGTACGCCATCCGCTGTCGGACGCGTGCGAGGGCCTTCGGCCGAGCGATGGGCGGATGTATGAGCTCTGGTTGGATAGAGTTGCTGGAGGGGATGCATGGTGGAGAGACGCGTAGAGCGTGCCGAGCTACGCTGTGGCTCCGAAACTTACGCGGCTCGTTCATTGTCGCTTGCACGGGTGGACCTGGATAGGACTGATCTTGCCTGCATGTTAGATAGATAGAGTGTAATTGTCATGCCACACGCACAGTTGGGACATGGGACTCCAGGCTGCAAAACGTTGGCTGTCACAGGATTGGACCAGATATGCATCACTGAGTGACTCCGAGTGAGTGCCGGCCTCGTACTGCGGTCGAATTCTTCACTGGCGTTGTAGTCCGGTTTTGACAATGATGCTGAAGATATGGGGCATATACTGCTGATAATAAAAGCCGAGAACAATGATGACTGGCAGAAGAGAAGAAAAGGTCGTAGCCGTCGTGTATCGCGCGTGTGGCGAATCTGCGATCGCCGTCGCTGAGATGAACATACGTCCACGTGATCCCACCCTCTATTGAGGCCTAGGAGCCGCCCGCTCTCGTGGTTTTCTATTGCACTTTGCAAGAGCAAAGTGCAACTTAACGCGAGACCGATGCCAGTTTGAAAACAAAAGCTCGGTGACGGTGAGCTAGTCCAAGTCTAGCACTGCTCCACGATCTCGTCTCCCAAAGCCTGCGCACAAGAACGCTTCGTCCACTGGCTGGTCTGAATCGTTACCAGACTGCATGCCCATGCTTCAATCAGGACTGTGTTTCATGTTTCCTTGCGGCCTCACTCACCAGAACCTCATCAGCATAAAGGTCTCGCCAATATATGACTGGATATTACTGTGACTTGCAAAGCCACCATAGCCCGCTGTTGGTACACCTCAGCTGACCACAGCCCTTCGTAGGTACGTATATCAATGGCTACGAATGGTCAAGGTAGTCCTGCGGGTCGCGGTAGCTCGCCAATACCTGCATAGATATTAGCGAGCCCTTTTTGCTGATAGGCTGGTCATACAACCTTCGAACACGAGCCCCGCCGCCTTCTCCCTCGCCTCATCGCTGTACCACGCATCCGTGGACCGGGACTGCGATATTGTGACACATGGATGCGTTTCACGGGATCACGTGGGTGCGGTGGTCGTAACGGGGTGACTGGTGACAGTGGTGACTGTACAACGCTTGCCAAGCGCTCTCGTTTTGCAGGTCTTCCAACTGCTGCTCCTGCCGCTCTGCACTCCTGTCTAGTTGTGTCGGCCATGGGTACAGCAAGAGTGCCTTTGATGACTCCTACCGATCCATTTGGCTGAGATAGCCGTCTCTCTACGCGGGTGTAGCAAGTTACTCGCACTCACTGGCATCTACCGAGTCTGAGAAGGCGGCATCGTGATATCATTCATTCCGGCGTGCAATTCCCTCGGCATGATAGCGCAGACGATGATGTGCTTGGTGTTTGCTTCGCATAGACCACGTAGCGACGGGCCTGCTCGATGCTAAGCCGTATAACCGGGGGTCAGGGGGTGCAGAGTGCGACTGAGTTTCGAGAAGCTTGGGTGAGTTCTTTGACAGAGGAGTCAACCGTGAGCTACTCTGACCCCATCCGCGCTGCCAGGGTCTACAGCGTTTTGGCGTGTAATGGCCATCGGAAGCTAGAAGTGATATGCCGGACGGCGCGTACATTGTTCACGTACATTTTGGCTCATGCAGGTCAGTGCTGAACGATCTATGCGCACCCAGCTGTTCGGGTTATCAGCCCAGCTGCAGAACTCGGACACGCGGGCTATCCCACCTTTTGCTTTTCCCTGCGCTCCCGCGTCCAGGTTCAACACAGCGCTCGCGCTAATCGTCAGAATATAATAGTCCGCAGATCACGAGCCCCGCAAATCATAAATCCCCACTTCGAAAACCACCGGACTGAGCGACGCTGGCATTCGACGCCTCAAATGCCGATCCGGGCCAATCAACGATACACAACGCCCGCCGCGGGGGCGCTAGCGCGTAGCGCAAAGAGCTTGGCCCGAGCAGAACTCGGTCTCGGAACGTCCCTTGAACCGTGCATTTTTGCAGTTGTATTCAGGAGAGCCCAGGCACGATGCCTGGCAAGGCGCATATTCGACCAGGAGCAGGACATACAGTCGCAATCTGACGCGATATGAGACGAGCGCCTGTGGGGCTCCCCAGGTCTACGGCGCTTCCGCACGGTGCGCGTGTTTCCTTCTTAAACCCGATCGCGTCTGGAGGGATGAATACGCCGCCGGGACGATAAACGCGTTTGCAACGCTAACGATGTCGGACTATAAGGACGACCCGACCGCCTCCACGGAGCTCGAGCTGGAGAACCCCGACCGGAAGGTCGTGAAGCGTACGTGTCTTCGTTTGTTCACTCGCAGCGAAGTCTGATGTGCTCATCGAACGGCAGCCCAATGGAACCGGTCGACGTTCTACAATGCAGTAGTGCTCGGCCTTTGTAACCTGCTGGCACCGGGTATCTGGGGAGCGATGAATTCCCTCGGCGCCGGCGGCGCGCAGAAGCCCTACCTGGTAAACGGGGGCAACGCGCTGACGTTCTGTCTCATGGTCGTCACCTGCTCCATGTCAAGTATCATCGTGCGGTCGATCGGGATCAAGTGGACGCTGATCCTGGGCACGATGGGCTACGCACCGTACGCCGGCGGGCTCTACACGAACAACAGGTTCGGCACCGAGTGGTTCGTGCTCTTCGGCGCCGCGCTCTGCGGTCTGTCGGCCGGCCTCTTCTGGATGTCGGAGGCGGCGATCGCGCTGTCGTACCCCGAACCGTATTTCCAGGGCCGCTTCCTCGGCTTCTGGCTCATCTTCCGCGTCGGCGGGCAGATCCTCGGGGGCGCGATCAATCTCGGGATCAACGCGAAGCGGGACGAGGCCGGCAGCGTCTCGCGTACGGTGTATGTCGTTTTCATCGCGCTCCAGGCTTGCGCGCCGTTCGCGGGGCTCCTCCTGAACCGGCCTGAACAGGTCCAGCGGAGGGACGGCGTCCCCGTCCGACTGAAGATCACCAACACCCCCCTCGTCGAGCTGAAGGAGACTGCGAAGCTGTTCCTCAGCAAGAACTTCCTGCTCATCGTCCCCCTCATCGCGCAAGCTGTGTACTCCGAGGCCGTCGCCTTTACCTACCAGTCCTTGTGGTTCACCGTCCGCGTCCGCGCTTTGGGCTCGTTCGTCTCCGGCATCGTCGCCATGATCTCTGGAAACATCCTCGGCGCCTTCCTCGACTATACGAAGCTCAAGCTGCGCACGCGTGCTCGGTGGGCGTTCTTCGTCGTCTTCGGCCTGCAGGGCATGTGGTGGCTGTGGGCGACGGTGCTCGTGACAGACTTCCGCAAGCACCAGCCGACGTACGACTGGTCAGACCCGGGCTTCGGGAAGGGCTTTGCGCTGTTCTTGTTCCTGATCATCGGTTTCCAGGTGCAGTACATGTATCTGTGCGTAGATCTGCCCTTCTCCTCCTCCTGCGCGAAGAGACTAACATTCTCAAAGGTATTTCATCGTGGGCAACCTGGCAGACAGCGAAGCGGAGGTCATCCGGATCGCTGGCCTGCTTCGTGGAACCGAGTCTGCAGCACAGGCTGTTAGCGTGAGTCTTGCCTGTCGCGCTCAATCCCATGCCACATCTGACAGCATCCTTTGCAGTACGGCCTAAACAGCATACCTATCTTCGCCCAAGTCGGCGGCGTGTACATAAACTTTGGGCTCTGGGGCATCTCGCTGCTACCGGCCTGGCTGGTCGTGCGGCAGATCGGGTATACCTTAGAGGACAAGAAGGTCCATCGCGAGACGAACCAGGTGGTCGAGGAGAAAAGGAAGGTGCCCGTGAACGAGGAGAAGCGGGCAAGCGTCTCCGAGGAGTGAGTACGCGAACGCAAAACGCTGTAGTGTTAGCGCCCCGGCGGCATAGATGTGGCTTGTACGAATGATCGACGACACATACAGGCTCCCTGCTGTACTATGATATGAGAGGACCTCTAGAACATACGACAGAACATGATAGCTCAGTCCACCTGACGTACAACGCTATGGGCTGGGGGCTTATAGTGTCAATACAAGTGGATGTAATCTAGGGTTTGCAATGCAGCGTGAACTCAAGTGCGGGATATGCAGTCGCAGAGATACATCTTGTTTTCTTCGGTTAAAGGACAAATACGTGGGTCTCTCGGTAGTTCTGACTTCGACACAGCTGCCCGCAGTGTCACTCCTCACGCGCACGTGCGTTCAATAGCACTTCTTGAGCCTCATGTTGGCGACCTTGGTAGCAAACTCTCCTGGAAAGGTCTTCATTGTCGCGCGTACTCTCTTCAGCCTGAGCTGTTTGGCGGGCTCCTCCAAGAGTACCTCAAATACTGGCTTGCATTGTCGTCTCTTGTAGTACTGAAATGCCAAGGCCGTCCGGGCCGCTCGTACCGGCGGGAAACTTGAACCCTCGAGACGATACGAAGGTTGCGTGCCGACGTTGTAGTCAACAACACTTGTCTGCAATACCGAGATACCACGGTGAACAATGAAACCCTTGCCGGCACAATGGGTCGACGATGACCATATGGCGGCAATGTCGACCGACTTATAAAGCAGACGTCGACGTGTACGCTGTGATCCAGCGTCCTCCCCGCGGGCACCGAGCTCTCTTCTGCTTAAAGATGTGCTCCCGGTGTAGGAAACCTCAACAGCAACGCATTCTCTTGCCGGAGCACCCGATAGACCTCCATGAACTGGGTGTTACACCAGATACGCCGCCAGACCTTGGCTTGGTCAGGGAAGATACCGCAAGGAGTAAGTTCTTCTGATGATCTAACTGACCGTCTCCAACTCACATTGACTGTGTTGTAGTTCCGGACGCTGAGGAGGCCGTGTCGGTTTACCTTGACCGGGCGCCATCGATTGTCAGCAATGCGGTACTCGATGAGAGCCTCCCACGATCGGTCTTGCTCTATGCTCTACTGCCCGCCCTCTTCAAGTATAGCTTCCTCATCGACACTAATGACGGTATGGCTCGTATACACGGCAAGCTGGTGCCGAACTGACCAATCCTCGCGTAAGTGCCCGAAGATATCGTCGCCTCCGTAATATGGTCTCTAGAGACGTTCGGCAAGTTTATCGACGAATCCTCCGAACAGCATTTTGGCTCCCTTATTTGTGGCTCCTGGACCCGTGAAAATGGAGTCAACCTCGACTACTCACAGAACCATATCAGAAGGATTATATGCGGTGTAAGACCCTACTTCGTGAGTCGATTGTACTTCGCCGCTGCGTCATGATACATTCTGATAGTATCGTGGCCGGTAGGGTCGCATCACAAGGATGAAGGCCGCCGTCTTGCTTCTGTAGGTGTGGCTAACAGGTGGTGTAGCACGAATTCTCACCCGCGTTCCTCGAATCTAGAACACCTCAGGTAGACAAGCCTAGCGACGCTCTACGGCACTTGACGCAGGCTGCCAAATACGTCAGCTCCGCCGCAGTCTGCGGCTATGCTTCCATATGGTCGCAGTCAGTGGACATCCCACCGTTTTAAAAATGTGTTCATTGACTCCTCACGGCACAGTGACCTGCTCAACCTCACAGGAGAAGCCTTAGCACGGAGCGGTGAAGATGATGAAACGGCGGAAAGGCTACTTGGTCTACTCGCTGATCCATCCAATGTAGAACACGACGGTATACAGCATCTCATCATGTCGAAGACCTTCTTGGCTCGCGTGCTACGACGACGTGGCAGGAAGAAAGCCGCGAAGAAACAGTGGGTCTCGCACCCCTGTGACCACTCCATTGCCGTGCTCACGAGTGTCGCAGCGAGAAGTGGGTCATCAATTGGTTCCGCAAAAACGGGCGCATGTTTTCAGAGGGCGTATTGCAAACGTTGCTGATGCCGACGGATGGATCGGTGAGCCCAATACTCGAGGCCTTGGGTGGCCCATCTTGGCTACAGTCTTCGGAAAGCCAAGCCAAGCAGCAGGACCGCTGTAACCGGTACTGCTTCTACTGTGGAGGGCGGGAGCCGATGGTGACGCTCTCTCTGTGCTCCAATTGCAAGGCATATTACTATTGCATCTGGAAATCACCCCGTTCCTACAGCATACTATGTATGCCACAGGAGGGATGCGAGGGCGCGAGGCAGGGTACAGTTTACATAGCGCGCTCGAGAAGTCAAACACTACTGTAGCACTCGTGTAGCACTACTGAGAAGCCATAGCCGAGGGCCTGTAAGCACTGTAGCAGCCGGCCCGGCGGAAAAATGTCATTATTGCCTAAACCGGTATGGGGCTCATCTGCTCCAATATGCACCGGGCACCCTCACTCAATCACTGATATCAGCAAATCTGTTTATTGTATCCGCTTATAATGATAGACAGGCTACTATTACAACAGATCACATTCAGTAACTAGTAGGTAACAGTATAGTATTACTCGGGGGTGCTAGATGCTATCAAAACAGACAACAAATCGGAAAGAAGACTCACGAAGACAAGACAAGATAATATAGCTTGTACACAGTTACTTCTTCGACATAACCTTATTGTTGGTTTATCACCGCCAGCCAGAGCCAGCGGGGGTCCCCACGGGGCCCGCGGCGCCAACCCCATCGTGTCCCTCGACGCGGCCATGATGGTGAAGCAGGCGCAGACAGCACTGCGCCCCGCAGCGACGCTGGCGTCCTCGGGCGATCACTCGGGAGCGGGGGACTCGGAGGCGCATGCGTGCGAGACCGGCACGCGGATGCGCGGATCGTCGCCCCCCTCGTCATCCCAGTCGTGCTCGGGGTACCAGATCGGCTTGCGCAGCATCGCCCAGCTCCATTCCCGCCAGTTCTTGCACAGCGGCAACTCGAGCTTGTGGAACGGGGGCCGCTGCGAGTGCGAGGTACCCCCCGAAGACAGGGTCCGGATCCGCGACCATAGTAGGCGGCGTGGGAGCAGGAGTGGGCGATGGCGGCGGACTAGATTGTGTCGTATCAGACAGTTGCATCAGCGGTGAGTCGTCTCTCGTTGGAGTGGTGTCCACGTCGCCATTGAGGTCCGCGATCGGAGTGGGCGCAGTGAGCTCGAGTACTTTACGCATGATGGGCTGGATGGGAGGCTGTGGCACATCGGCGGGGAAGGGTGAACATCTCAGCGAACAGACGGGAATCCCCGATGAACAGCATTGCAACCAGTACCTGATCGTGCGTCTCGCGCAGCTCCTCGACGACGCTCTCTGGCCTCCGCACGCACTGCTCACGGTGCTTATTCCAGTGCGTGAGATCGAACGCGCTCTTCGCCGAGAGCTTGAGTTGCGAGTGGCAGCGGCGGCACCCGACGAGCTGCGGGTTTGCGATGTCTTGTACTACTCGAAACAGGAGATATCAAACTAGTCGCTTTCTGGAATGTACGAGCCCACAGGAGACTGTGATTAGCGTGGTCATGATCGTCCCCAGGGCGTAAAGCACGTACGCTTCGGTTGCCTTTGGGTACCAAGCAGGCCTAGTAGGGGATGTAGGATGTATCCTTTTGGGAATGGCATTGTGTGCCTGCCTCTTGCGGATGGCCCCCTGGGAAGTACTGAGTACATGTTGACTTGCGCGTGAGGGTGTTGGTAGAGGAGGAGGATAGTCCAAACGTGGCAGAGGCGCCATATCCCCGCACTGGGCACATGGCCGATTGCATCCCAGTCGGTCTTTGCAGTGCGGCGCGCGCGCATGGCCGGAGTTTAGCCGTGCGGCCTCGCTACAGGTACCTACAGGATTCGTGCCTCTGCTACTCCAAACTACATAGAAATCAATTACTATAGCACAATATGTGTACATGGCCTGCTACAGTAGCCAGAGGCCCTTTCCAGATGTGGTGCGGATCCTAGTCCACGAAGGGAGCAAAGGCTAATGTTAGATAGCTCGCGAAAGTGCCAGAAAGAAGACTGGGGTCTCCACAAGTGAGTGGATAGTCATTGACAAGAGGCTTCCTCAAAACTCACCAACTCGCGCATCTCAGGTCATTATGTAGGCAAGTGTGTGTTCATCTCCAACCAGCCAGCACTTATTCACTGTTCGCTAGTCTGATCGTTCAGTCCAACGAGGAGATCGAGCAACTATCTCAGGGAAACCCGGCTACTGCCCAGAAGGAGAAGGATTGGCTGATGTGGATCAAACGTGGGGGTGACCTTCCCTACGTCGATGCTCTGCGGCTGCACGAAGATCCTGGCCGGGCGAGGACGCACGCCATCGTGGAAGAGTCAGTGTACACCCCAAGGGGTACCAGGGATTAAATTTTCGTACACAAGGCCATATTTTTCCGGAAGTTGCCAAATTGGACCGACCACCCACCCCACCCCTAGAATATTTTTCCAGACCGACGGCGGGACAGGACCTCCTGGAACCTGCACCGCGGACGAGTGGGTACACAGTCAAACTGTGACGATGCTCTCAAAGGAACATGTCCGGAGGGCATCGATGATGACTTCATGTCCGTTCTTTGGAGCTCTTGATGCTCTTTGATCATGCGAGAGAGCTCGGCGGGCGTGAACGTGGCGTCAGAGTCGGGAACGCTACCCCAAGCGAACCGCCGCCCATCCACAAGGCACCCCAGCCGGATGGAAGACTCGTCCCGACCAAGGACGAGTAGTACAACCCACAAACACAGTCGGTACCACCGAAAACCGACGGAACCTAATCGTAGACAGAACGTACAACATACCAACTACACACGATAGCATAGGCGCACAACGACGAGAGACCACAACACAGCGAGCAGACACCCCAGGCCATTTAACCCACGAGTACTATGAAACGTACCTGTAACCCTAGAATTAAAATAATAAATTGCACCCCGGGAGACCGAGCGACCGAAACCAAACGCCGGGAACCCAACCATCCAAGATATCAACGATAATACGCCGCCCGGAGAAACCCAGGCGCCGGTGCCACTCACTCAGCCACACACACACCCCCACCCCTCCACAGGACGCAGGAACAGGAGAAAAACCGCCGAAAAAGCGTAGAACACAAGGAGAGGGACAAGTGCAACGTCCTAGATTGTCCCCAACCCCCTGGGAGGCAAATTTGACTCGCAAAAATTAAAGCGAACTGGACCCGCGGGCGATACACCCGCTCGGGCAGCTCAAAAGACACGTATAAGCCAGACACCCCCCCTCCCCTCCCCTCCAAAAACCCTCCTGACACCTCAGGATGCCACTTGAACCACCCCCCAACAACCCCAAGGTGTCCCGAGCAAAACCCTCGGAAGATGCACCGCAGCGAACGCGAACCACATTCTACCACGCCCTCCCGCCGCTAGACATACCCGACGTTGGAGAGCCCGTAATCCCCCTACATGTCCTAACCACGCCCTCAGCCGACAATGGAGCTCTCCTCACATGGATAGTCGACAAAAGACCAAGCTGGAGAGTACGCTACGGACAGCTGGTCTCCATGTGGACACCCAGATCCCACACGGGAACCGGCATGCTGACAGCCGTCACTGAAATAAGACGCTACTGGATCACGTGGACGGTCTCCAGCGGTACCGCACGATGCAAAATATGCATACCGACCTCATGGACCGTGATGACCGGAGTCGAAGCGGTGGCGCATGAAAAACACTACCTCACCCTACCCCAATACCCTCAGCCACACCGCGATGACCCAATATGGCACCTGCCCTCCCTCACACAACCGTACCCATACAAGCGAGACGCCACACAGGAAGAACTCCGACTATCCTCTGACAAGCTCGAAACAATCACGCGGAGGAAATGGCAGTGGGGCGAGATAGCTAACAGAGAGGAGAGGAAGGAATGAGGGCACATGTAATAATAGCCCTTGACAGAAAGGGAGCCCCGTGACAAGCGTGTTGAACTTCTACCATTTCAGGCGTTATCTAATCAGGCTTGCCTGATATGGACTATTTGTGTTCTGCAACGCTACGTACCGTACTGTACGCCTACTTTCCTTTTTCGCTCTTATCTTATCTGCAGGACTCGTTATCTCTCGTCCTGATTCAGTAGATTAGATTACGGACTCACTTCGGACTTCCGGACTTAGTCGGACCTCCGGTCTCTTCGGACCTCCGCTCCTTTGGCATGTGATAT
>KE504182.1:0-161636 GCA_000344655.2 Fomitopsis schrenkii
AGGGCAACACGGGCTCCGCTTGAGCAGGTAGCCGCGAGGCGCACTAGGGTCCTAGGATCGATTTTCGCCGTAGTTATTGTGCCTGCATGTATCGTAGAGATACGGGCCGTAAACATGTGGAATACAAAAAAAAAAACAAAAAAAAAAGAGTCTGACAGCAAGGTTTGCGTGTGACACGTCGCGTCGCATGTACCCGTGACCTGTGACACCACGTATCAAACTAGACTCTGACAAGCCGCTGCAGCTCGCCACCGGCGTCACCGGTACCAGGCTCCCCTATCCATTACAGTTCTAGGATGCGAGAACTTTCGTTGTCGGGGTCATGTCCCAATTCACGGAACGTAACATTGCGCACCAACGAGTGCCCCAATCCTCGGCTGGCACAGAGGCCTGAAGACTCGGTTACTAGTCTGTCGTGACCTTGTGATACAAACAAATGAGACCATGTGGGTACCGTGTTTCATGATTGATCCTTTTTGCTAGGTCCTCAAGCTTCAAGTTCTGGGGCATGATCATCGACATACGACATCACCCTATGGGTGGGTCCGTGTCAATATGATGCGCGTCGTTCCTGGGCAAAGGGACTAGGCTAAAGCAAGGGAAGCCCGCGCAGAATCTTGTGGTGTGTGCTCTGCTTGCACTGCATTCAGCTTTACTCCCTGCAACACTTGCACTTAGTAGAGTTTTATGCGTAAAAACTGGCCACCTCAGGAAGAAGGGACTTGCCGTTCGCGTAACTCACGTTCTGGCGTGTCTTGGAACCTTGAGGTCGAAGACCAAAGTGGATCAGCGGACTCGGCAGGCTGATGGTGAGATATGGCATCCCGGAGGAAGCTCGTCTGACCAGTAACTAACTCTCAGACTGACATGCGGCAATTCCGCCACGAGATGGCTGTCTAGAATGGCCGTGCACTGTGCAGCCGGTGCTGCACATGGCCCCCACAACGACACCAGAAAGTGATACTGATAGCGACTATTCTCCTTGAAGACGTATGGCGATAGCTGTCACTGACCGCCGCCCCACGTGCAACCTGTATCTTTGATGTCGAGGACCCCTCCGTGATGGGCGCCGCCAACGCAACTCAGACACTCTGCACCAACTCTGCACGTCACTACAGCGCCGATAGCTAACCTCGAGTCGACGATGTGTGGGTGACCATGCGCTTGGCGTTCGCTTGCGACGATATCGGCTGAGGAATCCGGCCGGGTGTGCAGTATATAGGTCGTCTGCAAATCCGTCTACTGACCAGCGCACCGCTTCACTCGCAACAGCCGCACTATCCACCGCTTCGCACCAACATGAAGTTCACCCTCACCCTCGCTGCTCTCGCGTGCATCGTGCTCCAAGCCGTCAGCGCCACGCCGTTGCTCACTGACGACGGTACACTCCAACGATTCTCTTTCCCATGCTTGTGATGCTGACGTTCGGCTCTACTTCTAGCCGACCTCGCCATTCGCTGCGGTGCTGAGGTTCCTGCCGATAGCGAGCTCGCCAAGCGCTGCAGCGTCTGGAGTTACGATGTCAGCGCCGACCTCTAGCTACATCCCTTACAAGGGTCAGTACTTCCCTTCTATCGAAATTGCACAATGAATTGACTGTGATTCCATCAACAGATTCGGAAGCATGTCAGTCTTCGTGCGGTGCTCTTGTGTCCATCCATTCGACTGACGATGCGGACCACAGGAATGCAAAATCGCGATGGACGCAGCTCGTTCCAGAGTTTCCAAGCTGATGTATTAATCAGGCGTCGTTGAGTTCACCTCCTCGAAGCTCGTTGGTATATGTCGCTATGGATCTGTGTTGTACCGTAGCTTGGTCAATGGTCGATTGTTTCTGATCAGCTCAATCACGCCAAGACTACTGTCCACTGGTCCACATTGTGCCTACGACTCGTCCAGCTCAGGCTTCGAAGCATTGAAGATATATCACTCCGATTTGTCTTGTCGGAACGTGCCGATGATATACCTCGCTGCAAGCCTTGCAATCGATGCCGCAAGGTTGAATCTGGTATGTCGCATGTTGGTGTCTGTGACTCATACTTTCGTGAGAGGAGGATTAAGCCTGAGCTCAAGAAATCATAATGCATGACCAGCTCGGTACGAGGACATTGATTTTTAAGTTTGCTTGGAGGTTGGAGCCGTTCGCCAGACCGTAGAGTGTGACGCACGTCTCTCATGTGATGTGTGACTTCTCATGAGTCACGCCTAGTCGCGAGGTTCGAGTGGACTCGAGCTCGTCTCGATCGAAGTCTGTGGTATCTGCCTTCACCGACATACAGGAGCGCAAGCCCATCACACCATGCGCCGTGGCCTGCTTGATACGACTTCTACTACACACTAGGCTCACATAAACGGCAAATACATCGCCCACCTGAGGTTCATACCTCCCGGCATCACACCAGCGGCGCCCTGGGGAAATCCGCATCGAGACACGAATCAGAAATATACCGCTTCAAATGGGAGGACCTGTGTCTATACCAACGCTCATTGTGTGATCCCTGATGAGTTTTTCGTAAAATTGCTTGATCTGACTGTTTCTATCAAGGCAGGGGCCGGTCCAACGGGTCTGCTGCTAGCCCTTACACTCCTTCAGAATGGCGTCAAAGTTCGCATCGTAGACAGCCGCGATGAGAGCGGTTATACACCTCCATGGCATCTCAGCGCTTGCTACGGTCTCCAAGTGAGTGTCGGGTCGTTCGGCCAGTGTATTGCACGCTCACAAGCGTGTCAGCCGCGCACACTTGACATACTGTACTTTCTAGGCATACTGGATCATGTCCCCAATCTACCCATCATGTATAAGCCGAGATGCGAGTACAAGATGCCAGGTGGTAAAGAGCCCCTCACGATCATCGACACCGCCCCAATCGTGGACCCAACTCCGTCAATACCGCATGTGGGTATATTGCTCGACGCGTATCTGACTGCAACTTGAACGCTAAACCATATCATGCAGGCAAACGCCATATTGTTCGACCGATACAGGATAGAGAATCTACTTCGGTCAGGCATCGAGCGTCTAGGAGGTACTGTAGAGTATGGCACCGAGTTGCGCGGCTTCGAGCAGTTCCCGGATCGAGTCGACGCGGTGCTACTCACTTCTCAGGGTCAGCCGGAGCTGCTCTCTTGTCACTGGTTGGTCGGTGCAGACGGTGCAGAAGGTATAGTGTCTTTACTTGACACCCGAAAGCCCACTGCCCGGGGATGGCATAGTGATTCAGCTTTAGGGATTACACGTCAGGAACTAGGCCTTTCTTTCCTTGGGGAGACCCGTCACGGAGAGCCAATGGTACTTGGAATGATTGAAGTGCAGGGACTCGCTTCTGAGGTTCGCATTCTGGTCTTAGCGATGGGAATCGCGCAATCTGATTTCAAACATCCCGTAGTACTGGCACCAGTGGGGCTCCCTCACAGCCGGCGGGTCAGCGGCTCGATACCAACCTGTTATGTCACTAGACTAAACCGTCTCACAGACTGATGTTGTTACCCACTATCGAGAAGCCAGGATACTTTGGCTTCTTCCTTTCTGGAGGGGCGCTCGACCTAAAAAGACTAGTCACCGACGAGCAGGCTTTGCGTCACCTTCTCCGCAAACGAGTTGATCGAGAAGACCTCGTTTTCGGAAGGATCGATTTTGTCATCGCGTATAGGTAAGTGCGACCTCCACGTACCCTAACTTTACCTACTGAAGTGTTATTGCCTATGGTACAGACCGGACATTCGCATGGTGAAACAGTTCAGCGAAGGCAGGGTCTTCGTCGCTGGAGGTGCGCTGAGCGTGAGACGTTGAGATGCGTGCTGATAGGCGACGCAGATGCAGCACATGTTCATAGTCTTGTCGGTAGTCAGGTATGCTATAACAGTGGTTTCCTCACTCACGGCGCTCACTGAGAACACTGCAGGGCATGAATTCTGGCTTCATTGACGCGGTGAGTAGCTGAACGCATTCAATCACCACTTCAACTTAATGGAAGCAGTTCAATCTCGCTTGGAAACTCGCGCTCGTCGAGAAGGGTCTCGCCTCTCCATCGCTCTTAGCCACCTACACCGAGGAGCGCCTCCCAGTCATTGCAGAAATGATTGAGAAGAGCACACAGCTCCACGATGCCATAGGGAGATCCGAGGATGCGGGATGGGAGCGTGGCGGTGGCCTCCACCAACTGGGCGTCAACTACCGGTGGAGCTCCATTGTTGTCGACGATCGTACGCCTAAAGTCCTGGGGCCTCAACATATTGATCCTTATGGCTCTGGGACCGATGGTACTCTCAGAGCTGGGGACCGTGCCCCGGATGCACCGGAATTAGTCCCTGCCGACGGCCACAATGGGAGCGACGAGACACTCGTGTCCCTCAGACTCTTCAGCATCTTCGGTCCGGAGCATCATACAGTGATATTATTCAATACGCCAGAGGATTTGACAGGTTATATTCTCCTCGCGGTGAAGAAGTATCGCCCTGGTCTCATCAAGACTGTGCTGATCCGTCCACAAAGCATAGCTGGGCTCAGCCTGAGGGTCGGCTGCCAGCCAGACCTCACAGTTGTTGACCAGGGTGGGCACGCAGCCGCGGGATACCAGGTGTCTCCAGAGAAACCAATGATCGTTATCGTACGCCCGGATGGATATGTTGGTGGAATTGTGTACGGGTACTACAGTTTCACGAAGTACTTCGGCGGCATATTCAGCGTCGCCGGCGATAGAATGTAAATAAATATGGCGGACTGACATGCACGTGTTCAACAAGTTCGTCTCGTCACAGCACATTAGCTCTTAGCCTGAAGCTAGTAACTTGACTACGCTCTACTATACATTCCTTCAATATTCGGTACATGATTATGGTGCAAACAATGGTGCGTCGCATGTCCCATTCACCAGCGGTCAGCCGGGGTGTGACCAGACCTACCAGAGAGTATGTCATGATGGTACGTCACGTCACCAAGCCTCGGTACTCCGCGAGACGTGCCCTGGTGAACTGGTCGCGAGAACGGAGCTATCTTCAGCGACGGAAGATCATGTTCGATGTCGGCAGGAGTGCCATCGAGCTAAAAGTATTGGCCTCAGTAAGCACGAGTCATATTCTCGACAGGAATGCACCCAATCTCACCTTCCTTCCTTGCACCTGAATGCGTAAGTCCTTCGCAAGCAGCGGCTTCACGACGTCAGGTGACAGCGAGTGTACTTTCTCCAAGACGGCTTCGTTCAGATGCACGAAGCCCTCCAACTCGACATCTTGGTTGTTACGGCAGTTCTCGCACCTCTGCGAGGATGCACTGGTGAACGCCGAGACGCTGCCCACATACGTCTCGCCGAGGAAGACCTGGATCGAGTAGCTTCTGCCAAGCTCGAACTTCTTGAAGCGGATATGTACCGTCCACTCGTGCGTGACGCCGTTGAACTCCACGGTCGTGGTTTCGCCTGGGTTGGACTTGGCCCCTGTAGGAGGCTTCTCGGGGCCGCCCGGTTGAACAGAGGTTGTGCTGACGACTGGAGCAGGAATTATAGGGCCACCTGGCTGCAATGCAGGCCCGTAGAGCTTAGTGACGCGTGTAAGGATAGCCTCCCGAATCTCTTGCGGGCTCTTTCCTTTCAAGCCGTCGAAGTCGGGGTAAGAGTACTGCAAGGATGCCGCCCAATCCCTGACCTCGGTAGAGTCCCAGTAAGAGGTCTGCGTAAGCCAGAAAGGAGTGAGGTCTGTCCAAGAAGTTAGTGTGAAAGATTCACGTCAGACTCGATGACTTCAAAGACTTACCGGACTTCACATTGACCGGGCCATCGTCCTTGATGGTATACGTACCCTCAGGCTGGTCCCCCGGAGTGACCCATACATCTTGGTTGAGAACCTGCCAGAGTGAGAGGAGACGGTCCACGTTGGCGTGATGCAAAAAGAACGCAGCATCAAAGCCTGCCCGACCAATGATCAGTGAGGTCTACTTTTGAACTGCCTCCGGGTAGATGCTCACCGGCAACGGGCACCTCCGACATGTGCCCTTCGACCTGCTCGTTGCCCCCGATAAGAAGGTGCATGTTGTCATGAATCGTCTCCAAGCTGTTGGCAACCGGCGGGTTCTGTTTCGTTGTGTGGTTGCTGAAGTAGTTCCAGGTGTTGAGGCGCGTAAGCATCTGGAACGTTTGCGTGCGCACTTGACTATTGTTCTGTCCGTATACACTAGAACAGGCATCAGCGGCTTGAAGACGCTATACAGTCAGAGCTGGCGCACCTGTTGAACAAGTCCATCTGGCTCTTGGCATCCGGCTGAGCACTGGTCGGGTATCTGAGAGTGGTCTGCCAGCCGTTGAATGGAGCGTCGAACGTCGTGTATGGATATTTCGACGTAAAGGTGAACGAATGCACCGGATTCTGTACGTCCTTCTCCCCTTGCGGCGTAGTGATAGAGACGGTAGTGGTCCTCATCTCCTTAGGAACCGCAGGTTGGCCTGCGGGGATGGGAAGAGCCCAATCCCAATACGGCACACGGAAGTTCTCGGCCGCCTTCACCCAGTCAGCCTTATCAGTGGTATACTGCGCCGCGATCCTCAACGCTGCCGCTTGCATCGATTGCTAAGTGGTGACATCAGCAAACAATGCAGAGATACGGACGACTCTGCAAGCTCACCTCGAAAAGCGCGACGTACGGGCGGTGCCAGGTCGGGAAAAGCACAGAGCCATGAGTGCAATATCCGCCGAACGTATCCCCGCCGGGCGGGTTGACGGGTCCAGAGTCGCCCCAGCGTACGTAAGGCATGCCATGGATACCACCAATGGCAGGCCATGAGAAGTCGTTGTCGAAGGGCTCCTTGAAGATAACATCTACGCAGGCGTCAGTGTGTGCCGCGACGCAATATACAGAACAAATGGCTAACCAAGCGCCTGAACATAGAGAGAGAACATCTTCTTGTCTTTGACCAGGTCGCGGAACTCGAGACGGTTCGGAGCAGACGAGCCAACGAGGGCCTGGCCGCCCGAAGCACCAGTGAGGATGGGGCGGGAGTTATGTTCAGTCATGTTCGGTGTAGTAGAGTGTATGAGGATTGGTTTCTCAGCTCTGAGGAATGAGGCGACCTCGCTCAGCTTATATACGAGGCATTTTGGCGGCGTTATGGGCGCGTCGCCGGTGAGGAGCTAACATGTCGAGATACTGATCCACAGTGGCAGTGGGCCTCAGGCGGCATTTTTCAACGATATTGGATCATGGGTACCAATGAGGCACTGCGCAGAAGGGAGTAGAAGGACAGCCAGCGGTGCTTCGCTGGAACGCCTGCTTGTATAGGGATGACAGACCTACCGTCGAAAGACCTCCATTCAAACCGCTCGACAAGCGGATACTCCGCGCAAAAAGGTGTCATAGCCATGAACTCCTATGTATGTCGGTTAATCGTGGTATGCTTTTGAACACAGACCACTTACAGAGTCGACCTCCATGGCTTGGCAATACTTGAGACGCTTGCGTTGACAGTGACATGTTTCATACCATAGCGCTTGACCTGGCATAGGGCTGGGAGAACAGTATCAGAGGTCCTCCAGAACGGCGCTCGTACCATACCACGTTTACGGATACTCTCCAAATAATGTGTCACAACCGTCGACCGGACGCCTCCAAAGCGTCATTTGTCCACGCGCGTGCAATGCAAGGTGGTCACTTGTGTGCAGACTAACCGCTCTTCGCCTGCCGCCGCATTTTTCTGACTGTAACCGCCTGGTAGCTGAACTCGACACTAAAGCTCACTCTACATCCGAGAACCATGGTGCGGCCTTGCCAGTAGACGGGTGTAGCTGTGAAGCTCCAGCAAGGGAAACCCTGCGGTGGTACCTACTGCCGTGCCCAGCAACAGGTCGTAGGCGACTTGCAACTGTAGCTTGTCTCATGGAAGCGCCGGTAGGATTGCGATACGTTGCGTATGTCGGAGCGCCGGCGGGCGCACGTCCATAATGGCTAGCGAGGCCGCCGACGCATTGTCAAACCTTGTTTCGTCGGCTGCACCAACGATGACTGATGTATGGCAATGATAGCTGCGCCTTGATGGAGGGGTCATATGTGCATCTTGCAGTGGATTCGACTGGTGCAGATGCTATTCAGTAGCACCTTGGCAAAATGTCAACGCGAAATAGAACAGTGGCGGAAAGCACCTCACGTACCCTTACATCAAAGGGAGTACAGCCGATAACAATGTTCCACTTTTCTGTCATTGCTTCGATGCATGTAGCTGGCTTGTCAACGGCAGGGTTCGTTCGGAGGTCAATAGACACCGCACCACTGCGATGTGTTATCATATTCATATAATCGATGACAAGAATCAGAGACGGAGATCTGCTTACTGTGAGCACCAGCAGCACCTCGAGGACGAGGCGCACGCTGAGCAGTCCGAACTGCGTTGCGTTTGGTAGGATTCGAGGCTGCTTGTTGAGCTGAGACTGGGATGGTATGCGGAAAGCACACCATAGATACATTTGAAATAGCTTACCTATGACCGAGTCTACAGCCAATCGGCGGTAGGCACGATGTCGACATCGAAGAGACGTGTTCTCCAAGCCCGAGGTCATGTCAATGCATTGAAGACTAGTGTCTAAGATGATTGTTCGTGCCGCTGGAAACTCAACTCGACCCTAGGACACACTTTAGTCAGTACACCGACGCCACATACTACCGTGCCATGGAAGAATAACACCTACAGGTGTGGCGCTGTGACGTTAAAGACGTTTCTGCAATGTCAGGTGTGCCTCGTGTCATGAAATAGGCAGAACAAATTGATCGGGGATGAGAACAGACAGTCCATGGCCGGCTGGGCTCTATCACGAAGTACAGGAAGATGCGAAAGAATGCCCACCTCCGTATGCCCGCTAGCGAAACGCGGCATGGGGTAGGCGTCCCTATTCAAGTTCCTGGGCACGGCTATATACATAGAGTTTTCAGCTCGTCATTGACCCAGGGGTTGTATGTGCGATGACGAAGACCATGACTCACAAGCACCGCACAGCGAGAGAGGCCGAAGGCGTCGTTGTACTGTATGTAAGTTACCCGAATGCCGTTTCGAATGTCGGGGCGTGTGTGCTAACATCCTGCAGCTTAGACGCAATCGACCTTCGTTCCGTAGGTTCAAGGGGAGAAAGCTACGCCAATTTGCAACCTAGAGTGTTCACAACCGTAAGGCGGAGTGCTACAATGCGGCCGGAGCTTGCGACGAGCCTGGGCTCGACAGGTACGCTGCCACCCACGTTGTGTGCGTGCGTTCCGACGAACGGGGCTCAAAGGAACGAGGGGACCTTTACAGATTCCCTGCCCCGGAAAGCTTTGAAAACAGACCCGGACGGCCCTAGGTAAGACAGTCTGTTCATTCACGCGAAGTAACGGCGACGTCGTGAGAAGTGCGGCCCATAGGACGCCAGGGAAGGCAATCAGTCCAGGGAAGTCGTCCATCTAACCAATGAAGTCATGCGAAGCACAATGCGACCGTTTGCAATGCGGGAGAGAGGTGGACCAGGCACTGCTGTGGCGTGTCGAAAAGGCACAACGATGGCAATAGAGAAGTTCGGGTACCGTGTCTCCGTTGATCCATGCGACTGTCTGGTGGTGGAAGTGCCTTTGCGGAAACGCTTCGCAACAGCACCGGACCCGATGCATACATACTGGATGCAATTCCGGGGCTAGCCCAGCCTGAAGTACCGCGGTCATACGCAAATCAGTAGGGATTCGCCGGCGATCGAGGCAGACGCAGTCTGTGTGTCTGAGAAGATAGGAAGGAGGTGAACCGATTGCGCCTTAGACTACGAATTACTGAGATCGTGCACATTCGCCAAATCGCACAAGGGGCGTACTTTCTACTGATCAGCCAGCATTTCCTTCGGGGGTTTGAGCGAAATAAGCTGCTGCAGAGCTCAGCGCATGTGAGCTAAAGCACTATTATTGGCTAGCACACACAGAGGTCGGGATGTCACTTGCCTTGGCATTGACTAGTAGGAGTATCGTGGTCTCCCGGTAAGTATACCTAGGGCGCCACAACCGCAGTAGGCCGATCAGTAGGCGATAGAGGGTGCTTGGAGGGTGCTGAATCCCACGACTTCGACTCGTTGGAAACTAATAGGCAAACGTATCTGTCCAGGTGCGGAGCGTTTCGGCGGCTTCGCTGATAACGCGCAAGCTCTATCACCATGCATATCTGCAGCCAATTTGCATAGGCTATCCTGGGACATAGATCCGAGGTGTGGGCCGCGTAGAGGAGTCGGAGTCGGATCCGGACACTCTGAGGGCGACCCATCTCGCGGACGGTGTCTCCAGATCCCAACGCGGTATGCACCGAAAACAAAACAATAGAGGCGGCCCCAAGCTCAGCAGACCGAGCAGGGGACCACCACGGAGTGTACGCTGGGAGCAGACAACAAGAGTATGTAGCAGATGCTCGTGCACTTGACAGCGGCGCAGAGGCGAAGATGGGAGAACAAAACCAAGTAAGCAGGGGTTACTGACATAAGCTGATCTGAACCGGTCTAAGCGGGCGCTTAGAAAGTCGTTCCACTAATAAATTGTGCACTTTACCGGCTCGTCGTTGATGACGACCTTTCCCCCTGCCCTACCCTACATTCCTCTCGCTCCGCCAGGTCGTTCCTTCCTCCATTCCTCATCATCCGTCGTAGGGAGGCACATCGAGCACAAGGCCCGACAGTGGTAAGTACCATTCTTACGCGCCTCACGCGCGCGTGTCCGTGTCTCGTACGATTGGAGCCAATCGGCTGATTCGTGGTATGCACGTACCTATTTATCTCCGCCTTCCCAGAACCTCAAGTTCACGCTCAACAATCTTTTGGGCTGAGTCCCCTTGTCGCTCAACCGACCGCCCACCATGCGTGCAATCGTGAGGCCTTTCGCGACGCACAACGTCTACTTCCCCATAGAGTCGATCGTCTTCGTCTTCGTTCTTGCGACACTGGCCTACTTCCACATTCTTTCCGGGATCAAGCACTCGTCCTTCTTCGCCCCTACGTACCCGACCAACATTCGGGCCGCGCATGCCAAGCTTGAAGGCGGAGAATGGATTGGTGTTACGCAACGCGACTGGCTCGACGCGGTCAAGCATCCCAAGGATGGAATGAAGGCGTTGGAGCTGCAGCAGATCGTCTTCAAGCTCGACGACCAGGAGAAGACGGTGAGTAGCGCTGCGCAGTACTGGTACGCACCGCCTCACGCGCGCTGAGCAGGCCTTCCCCATCTCAACTCCGACTGTACTCTCGGAAATCGTCGAGCACCTGCCCTCCCAGCTCACTGGCCTCAACGGGGACTCGTATACCTCCGTCTGTTACTATCCCGGTCTGAACGTCACCGAGACTCCGTGCTTCGTCACCCGCTCGGCGGATTCATCAGCCTCCGTCTTGACGCTGTCATTCGTGCCCGGTGCCAGAGAAGACACGCTCTCGGCCTTGCAGCAAGTGAAGTCTGTAACAGTCGGCAATGTCGAATATGATCTTCTCAGTGCCAAGCGCGAGGAGACCATCGGTGAGATGCAAAGTAGCAAGTGGGTCGCCTACGCTCTCCACGCCACAATCCTGCGCTTCTGGGAGTTGATGAAGGTACTGCGATCGCTCACTGAACAGCAGATAGGCACTGACGAGGTTAATAGAAAGCAGACTCACTGGACATCATTGTTGTCCTCATCGGCTACGTGCTGATGCACGCGACGTTCATCCGACTCTGGCTATCGTCGCGCGCCCTAGGCTCCAACTTCTGGCTGAGCACAGGCATCTGGTCATCGAGCCTGATCTCCTTCCTCTTCACCCTCCCACTATGCCGTTATCTCAACATCCCCCTGGATCTGATTGCGCTCACAGAGGCCCTCCCCTTCCTCGTCTGCACGGTCGGTTTCGAGAAGCCTCTCCGCCTCGCGAAGGCGGTGCTTGCCCATCCCCAGGCACTCAAGCCTCAGGAGGACGGGCGGATGAAGCCTGCCGGTGAAGTCACCTTGGACGCGCTAGACCGGGTCGGGAACGTTATCCTCCGGGACTACGCGCTTGAGATTGCCGTCTTGCTTGTGGGTGTCAACAGCGGTGTCGGCGGCCTGAAGGAATTCTGCTCCGTCGCCGCGGTCGCGCTCGGCATGGACTGCCTGATGATGTGCACGTTCTACGCAGCGGTTTTGACAGTCATGGTGGAGGTGAGTGTCTTGCTTGGTGCTCGTCTGCTTCTCCCTCCATTGGCTCCAGAGCGTCTACTGGTCATGGGGGCTAACTTCGTCGTGTCACGCATGTGACCTCCGCCGGCCTCTCCCGGTGGCGGGTGCGCCTCAAGCCCGTGAATTCGCTGATTGTCTCCTCCTTCGGCCTCCTGACATCGTGATTGACGTGCCGTACTCGCTTTTAGGTCCGGCGTGTGAAGCGGGTTCGCCAAATGAATCGCTCTCGCTCAGACTCCGTTGTGCAAACAAGCAGTGGAGTACGCCCCGCGCTCTCGAGGCGTCCGACTGTGAAGGAGATTGCCCCCAAGACCACTGGCGAGAGGCTCTCCGCTGCTGTGCTCGGCGTGAAGGGCTCTCTGCTCCCGGAGACTCATGGCAGCAAGGCGCACCCCGTCGATGAGAACCCGATGTATAGGCTTAAGCTTCTTATTGTGAGTATCCAGCTGCTATTGTGTTGCACACATCGCCTGATTATTGTGTAGATCGCCTCGTTCTTGACCTTGCACATCCTCAACTTCATCACCCCCCTGACGTCCGCGAGCACCAGCACCCGGCACAAGCATTCTGTGCGCGCTGCGGCTGACGCACTGCCTCCGACCCCTCTCGTCGATATCACTAGCCCTGCCATCTCGAGCATTCTGAACAGCCTTGCGGCTGTGGAGCAGGCGAGCCTCGCGTCCAGCGAATCCGACGCGGAGCCCGAGCTTGTCGTCAAAGTTGCTGCCCCCGTCTACCTCCGCATCGTACCCACTGCCAGACGCTCTGCATCAAAGGCCGAAGCGATCGAGAACTTCATGTCTAGCTGGTCCACCCTAGTCGGCGACCCGGTGCTCTCAAAGTGGATCGTCGTCATGCTCAGTCTGAGCGTTGTGCTCAACGGCTACCTTCTCCGTGGCATCGCGGCAGGATCTGGTCTTGCCGCAATGAGAGCTGTCCGCGACAAGGGCGTTCGTTTCCGCTCGCGCGTCCGCTCGAGGGTACGGCCGGAGAGGGAAGAGGAGCCCGAGGTGCACGAGTCTGTCCTCGAACCCGAGGCTGCTCCTCACGCACCGACTGCACCAGTCGTTATGGCCGCTATCGTCCCACCCCCACATGTCTCGCGCCCGAAGCAGCCTACTGCTGTTGTCAACCCTCCGTTGAACCTCGACCGCATCGACATGAAGCTCCGCGAGGCCGCGAGTCGTGCGCCGCTTACCCCGGCCGAGACCTCGTCGCCTGCGAGCGACCCGGAGAGTTCGTTCCAGAAGGAGTCGAGTACACTGACCATGCGTACGCTCGAGGAGTGCATCGAGGTCTACGACAACGGGCCGAAGCCGGCGTCGGTGGCACTTTCGCTACTGAACGACGAGGAAGTCATCATGCTGGCGCAGAATGGCAAGATTGCGCCGTACGCGTTGGAGAAGGTACTGGGTGATTTGCAACGAGCTGTCCTTATTCGCCGCGCTCTTATCTGTGAGTTGCCAAATTCTCTCTGCGTTCTGGAGGATGGCTAACATCGGATTCGCAGCGCGAGCTTCGAAGACGAAGACACTTGAGGACTCCGATGTGCCCATGACCGGCTACGACTACTCTCGTGTCGTGGGTGCGTGCTGCGAGAATGTCATCGGGTACATACCTCTTCCTCTCGGCATTGCTGGCCCTCTCAAGGTTGACGGCGAGCTGTACCCCATTCCGATGGCTACTGCGGAGGGAACCCTTGTCGCGTCGACCTCGCGCGGTGCAAAGGCTCTCAACGCGGGCGGTGGTGTCACCACCGTCCTGACGTACGACGGTATGACCCGCGGCCCGGCCATCGATTTCCCTTCGATTGTTAGGGCAGGACAGGCACGGGCATGGATTGAGTCGGAGGACGGCTACGCGACCGTCAAGGAGGCATTCGAGTCCACGTCACGCTTCGCGAAGCTACAGAACATCAAGTGCGCGATGGCTGGCCGTACGTTGTTCGTCCGGTTTGCGACGCGCACAGGCGATGCGATGGGCATGAACATGATCTCGAAGGCGACCGAGAAGGCTCTCGACACCATGACGAAGGAGTTCCCGGATATGGTCGTGTTGGCGCTCTCGGGTAACTACTGCACGGACAAGAAAGCGGCCGCGATCAACTGGATCGAGGGTCGCGGGAAGAGCATCGTGGCGGAAGCGGTCATCCCCGGCAAGGTCGTGAAGTCCGTGCTGAAGACAACCGTGGATGCGTTGTGCAACCTGAACACGAAGAAGAACCTAGTCGGAAGTGCGATGGCTGGCTCGATTGGTGGTTTCAACGCGCACGCGGCGAATATCCTTACCGCGGTCTTCTTGGCGACTGGCCAGGACCCGGCGCAGAATGTTGAGAGCTCGCAATGCATGACGCTTATGGAGCCGTTAGTCTATCGTAACTTCCACTGAGACCTCTATTCTGACTATTCCTGCTTACAGCACGAATGGTGGCCAAGATCTGCTCATGACTGTGACCATGCCTTGCATTGAGGTCGGTACCATCGGTGGTGGCACTGTCCTTGCACCACAGCAGGCCGTCCTTGAGATGCTCGGCCTCAAGGGCTCACACCCGACGAACCCCGGCGAGAACGCCCAGCGGCTCGCCCGTATCATCGCCTCGGCCGTCATGGCTGGCGAGCTCTCCCTCATCAGCGCGCTCGCCGCAGGCCACCTTGTCCGTGCACACATGGCGCACAACCGCTCGCAGGTCAACACCCAAGCGAACACGCCTGCGATCTCGCGTCCCGAGACTCCTGCGATCCCCTCCCCCAACACGTCCAAGTTCTGGAACGACACTTCGAAGGGCGTGATGACGCCGCTCACGCCGGGGGCACACACACCAGCAGTGCAAGGGAGCGGCTACAGCATCGACGCGAAGACATAAACGTGGTCGTCGTCGCTGCCTGTCTTTGTTCTTGAGTTACCGTTATAGCCTTATAGCCATCTTACTTGACCCTAGTGCACTCGCGGCCCTGTGGCCGGCTCACCCTGTACTTACCTATCACTATGCTTTGACCACATTAGACGGACGGCTTGCGGAGTTGTAGTAGTAACTTGTCAATACACCAGCATATACCATAACCTTCCGCATCTCTGCCTTTGTTCAATCCATGAGGGAGCCCCCGTTGACGAGGATCGTCTGACCTAGCTCTACAGTGTGAGTATGGTTGCGAGGGCGTACTGCTGCTGGACGAACCGGTGACGAAGTGCGCCTCCGGGCTGGCGAGATAGGATACCATGCTTGCAACGGTCTCGGGTCCGGCCTCGGGCGCATCTGGTGCGAGCCCAAACATCTGTGTCCGCCAAGTCATCATCGCAACATGGACCATCGGGTTGCAAAGGACAGAGGGAAGAGTCACACCTTCTTGATGGTCGATCCTAGTTTGCCTCCGTTCTTCGCGTCGTCCGGATGGTAAGCTGGGATAGATAGGTTCAGGATAGTTCAAACGCAGGTGGAAGACTACATACCCAGATCAGTGAGGATGAACCCAGGAGCGTATGCGTTCACGGTGATCTTGTGTGAGGCCAGCTCGAGGGCTTCACAGTAGATTATCGATGAGTGACTAGTCACAAATGGTGTGTCTCGCTACCCACCGACTGTTTGAGTAAGCCCGCGGACGGCGAACTTCGTAGCGCTGTACGCAGCGAGACTGGTAGTACCTACACGAGGCAGCATACAGGTTAAAAAACACAACCATGGATCAGGTCTTTCCGAGTCCCTACCGATCCTGCCGGCCTGGGAACTCGCGCCTGAGTGGAAGCGGTTTAGCTATACGCGCGGAGTACGAGTAGGCAGCATTGCAGTGTCTGACCAATAATTCTGCCCCCACGACCTTGCTTGACCATCTGTATGGCGGCGTAGCGGTAGCATAGCATAACACCCTTGAGGTTTATTGAGACAACACGGTCCCATTCCTCGGTGCTTGCTATGAAATGAAGGTTAGCGCAACAAGCCGCCAGTACGGAAACTCCGTTGGGTGAAGTAACACACTCTCGAGGAAGGACCTGTGCAAGGCGATCCCTGCATTTGCTACCAGCTGCAGAGGTATCCAGACTCGTTCGTGTGTGGCAATCCAAAGTGTACTCAGTCACGTACCACGTCGATGCCTCCGAATTCTTCGACGACTCTAGCGACCATCGTTTTGACGTCATTTTCGTTAGATACGTCGCCCGGTAAGGCGAGGGATCGTCTACCCTTCGCGCGGACCTGCGCCACGACCTCGTCAATCTTGCTCGTCTTCTGTGTGATATCGTTCACAGCAACGTCTAGCCCATCGTCTGCCAGCCTGAGTGCGATGCTGAGGCCGATGCCTTGCGCTGCTCCTGTGACGATCGCTACACGAGATGATGTCTCTGCCATGGATGTAGGTGTTAAATGATAAGGGGTGGAGGACCTCGAAGGTTGGTGGGTATTCATCTCTCAGAGCTGGAGTTTCCCAGGATGGTCAGCATGACTGCAAGATCGAGCATATGACCGACTGCTAGCTGTCTTTGATTTGAGCACCTGAGAAGCACGGTTCCAGATTCGTCTCGTGGAGATCCGCGTGATAGAAAGACTGTATGTAGAATGTATTACCGCAGGTAGGAGTCAGCATGAGTGACTCAGGTGGGCCTTGTGTCGAGGAGGGATCCGGCGCGTTCCACCAAGAACATGTATATGACCCCGAGGTATGCACCTCAGAGTGGGCCACACGCTCTGAATGAATGCGAAGACTACGGTTTTTACAATCTACAGTAGACGAGGACTCAGCTCTCCATCAATATTAGCTATGAATTTGCAGCGTCTCACCTATCGTCTTCAAATATGTGGAGTGGCGTCAATCGAAATCTGTAGGCCTTCCCAGTGTTCAGAGCTGTGTCCCTCTGGGTGGCCACCTACGCATGGGCAAGACTGCCAACCACTGGCAAAGCGGCGACAGCTAGCTACCAAGACCACGGCTCCCACCCACGTACGTTCCGCTGCGAGGGCGCGGATCTGAGTGGCTAAGAAGAGCTTGAACGTGAGCATGAAAATGCTTTTGTCGCCGGGGCTTGCTTGCGCGAACAATGCAGGAAACAGCCTGAGATACGAACCAGTTCAATACTCAGGCCGGGGGTGTCACATTTCACGGGCACAGACATGTCACATGTCACACGCAACCAGACCCTTGTTCAAGTTGACATGCGTCCGGCTTCAGTACTTCAGTCCTTCCACTTCGGTGATCTAACGAAGTACATAGGACACTGGGTCGCCTTCTAACGGGGGGTCTTGCACATCCATTCCCGCCGGGCGGTCATCGATATCATCGACTTCGACTACGCCAAGATGCTAGGAGATCCCATCCTCGCAGACGACCCAATGTCGGTACGTTACCACTTTCCCTTGTCTAAAATTGTCTTTTGCTGAGCGTCTTGCAGGCACGCGGCCCTTCATGTCTGGCGAGATAATCGGACAGTCGAAGTATTTCGACGAGTACGCCGGTGGAGAAGAATATGACGTCGTCAGCCGCAGTGAGAGGAAGACCGTCATCAAGGGTGTCGCCCCCGCACACTCTTTCTATCATGACCTGGAGAGTCACGTCTGTTCTGGATCCCGTTCTGGATCTTGTTCTGGATCTGCATTTGCAGGGCGGGCCCTGCGTTGCGACCTGCGCGTCTCTTCGAGAAGCACGATACCGACAACAAGAGGTTCCGGGGATGTTACCGGAAATGACCAGTTTGCCAGCAACAAGGCCCTTAGTATCGAGAACTGGAAGGAGTTCGAGAAGAAGTTCATGGCTGTGTCTGACTGGTGTTGGCAGCTGAGGTCCCTCCTTCGTCAGTTCAGTACAATTATACGCAAGCACTACGAGGAGAGACGTTTTCCCATCGGCGAGATCTACGAAGCATTCATACGTGCTCTCGAGGATTCGGAACGGTCGATATTCGAAAACTCCGAGGACCCCACCAATGAAGCAACCGATGAGAAGATCGAAGCATACAATGCAGAGGTCGAACGGCGTGCTGTGGACTGCAAGGACTGGGAGATTCCTGCGCGGAAGCTATCCGGGCCTGACGTCATACTCGAGGCGAATGGAGAGCTTGCACACTCATCCGACGAAGCGACCCGCTACAGGTACGAGCGCAGATGATTCGCGCGAGGAGACACCAAAGCTTCGCAGCCTAGAGGCCTCCCTCGAAGCTTTGCGCCTCGCTCCTGGCCCCGCGTCGCCTAATCCCTCGGATTCGGCGGGCAGCGGGCATACGGTGACGGGGAAGCAGCGCCAGAAGAGCTCACGGGCTTCGAATCGTCCGTAGAGCCCGAGCAGCCAGCCGACCGCTACGAACCCACCTCCCGCCAAGCCGCAAGCCAACATGGACCAGAAGTAGATGATATGCGTGAGCTGTCATTAACCACAACGCGTTTGTTGTGGTTCGAATCCATGCGAACACTTGAGCGGCATTTCACGTTCATGATATCCGACCGCCGTGGATGGTATCGTAGATGAAAGTGAAATTACGGTTCGAGCCTGCCACCCTGGTAGATCATTCAGTGACATCTCGGACGCTCTTCACATCATGACATAGCGATGTTGTAGTTAGTAGGACCGTATTGACATCTCAATGCATGACACAAAGTAGATTGATATCGCCTCCGAGCAGCGTCCCTCGGCCAAGTTAACCTGTCCCACTCTGTACTGCGCCTCTCGTACGCTTCATTGCATATGTTGACGCGCTTAAGCGTCCTCATCGTCGGTCACAGACGCAAAGTGGAGCCAAATATGTATTAAATCGACGGATTGAATACACATCTGGTGTGATATACCTTGACTGCTCCAAGGTTGCACGAGCTGTAGGCTTGGTGCGGCGGATGAATGGCCTTAACGCGATTGCACTGAATGACACACAACAAACTATTGACAGGGTTACGGTATAGCACTGATCACAACAGCCTGGCGCGCCAGCATACACCAACGAGCCAATACAACCTCCGAAGAGATGACCCCAACGACCCCTGCTCGGTTCATCAGCTTGAAGACTCCTGAACGGGCCGTGTTCGTCGTGCCTTCTCAATTCTACAGTTCACATCGTTAGTCGGAGGTTTGAGCACAACAGCACCGCACAAAGACTTACAAGCCTCCGATTCCTCATCGACATCTGTGGACGGATTCTGCGTCAAAGTATTGTAACATTGTGATAGAAGGGAAGTACTGACCCTTCTCATAAGGTATATAGCTAGAGACGTGTGCTCAGCCCTCGATTTCCTCAGGAGGAATATAGCTGGAGACGTGTGCTCGGCCCTCAATTTCCTCGGGAGGTATGTAGCTAGAGACGTGTGCGCGCTTCTCGAGCTCCGCGTCGACCAAATAACTGAAGACGCTGCAGCGCTTGGCGAGCTCGCTGTCTGCAGGAACCTCAGCACCGCAGCGAATCGCGAGGTCGGCTAGAGAGAGAGGCGGAAGTCAGCATCACGGTGGCGTACTACAGAGGGCCGTTGGGGCGCACCGTCGTCAGTGAGAAACGGCGCTGCATTGACGGCTTGGAGGACGATGCAGGCGAGAGCAGCGAAGGTGAGGGTGAGCTTCATGTTGGTGCGAGGCTGCGGGTTGTGCGGCTACGGTTGCGAATGAAGCAGTGCACTGGTCAGTAGACGAATTTGCAGACGACCTTTATATTGTACGCCTTGCCGGGTTCCTCAGCCGATGTGCGGGCAGAGGCCGCTACGAGCGCACGCCAAGTGCATGTGTCAACGCACCTTCAAATCGACTCGAGGTGGTAAGCTATCGGCGCGCCATACGTGCAAAGTGCCTGAATGCGTGAGCGGAGGTTAGTGGTACTACCCCATCACGGAGTCCTCGACATCAAAGATGCATCCTTCACGTGGTGAGGCGGGCGGTGACAGCTTGAGGATATCTCCGCAGGGAAAGGCTACTAGTCGTGTGATGGCATCGTCAGTTTCGTTGTGGGGTCCAGCAGCATGGCCACTTATGCTACGGCACAATGATACGAGCCTGAGGCCACTGTGACGGCCAGAGAGCGTTAATCTAGATCGGTGCATGTCAGACCCGTACGTTCCTAGGATGTTGGATCTCACCATCGATCTACTAGTACTTGCATACTCGCGGAGGCAATGTAGCCGAGTCAAGAGAGTCGGCAGTGGCTGTCCCCACAACTTGAAGGTGAGACGGGTGGCAGCGAATCTAACGTAGCCACTTTGTAACTTAGTGGCAGTGCGAGGGTGCGAGGGGAGCAAGCCTTTGAAGTACCATGAGTAGAGCACACATACTGCAGAGTCCACGCAAGTTTCGCTCGCCTTGTTTCCTTCCCCGGGGTCGACGCGCTAGATAACGAGTCGGAGAATCCTAGTGGTGATGTCGTACGTCATGCCGGCCCTAGAAGATCTGTCATCCTTCCCAAGAGAGTACGGCCTAGAATCATAAAACCATCTACGGTGCCCGCATGATCTCAGTTGTTATCATGAGCGGACAAAGACGTATGTATTATGGTAGCCGAAGGCTCTACGAGCATGGAGGTTTATGTGTGCTGTTCGTTGGTGCGCCCAACCGCCCACGCAGTGAGGTGTGTTCCTTGCCATAAACCAGCAAGTATTTTATCACAGTCATAATTCTCAAATGGTAGGACTGTGATGGAGGAGGAGGAGAGGAGGAGGAGGAGGAGGCAGTACTGGCGGCCACGAGTGGCAAACTCGGGGACCCGTGCCGGGCTCAGTGCCTAGGAAACATTTGTGACGGAAAATGTTCTGATGAGTCTCATGATTGATGGGAACGCGCGACAGGAATGCTGCACGTACCGTGACGTAGGGATAATGGCCTAAAGACATATTTCCAAGCAACGCATACGCGCCGGCGGACCTTGGATCGTTTTTGCAAGCTCATAATAGTTGGGTAGTCTCCGACTTTCCGCTGACCGACGCATCGTTTTGACACTTAAGCAGATGTGCGCATAGTCCATGCAGAGCCTTGCATAGCTTGGACGACGGACTCGCACGCGCACAGCAGACCAGGCTCAGTCAAACATGTGCATTTCACGATCATGAATGGGCTAGCGCTGCCTTTCATCGGTAATACCAGCGCGCCTTTCTTCTAGCGCTACGCAACTGACCTATTGCCGAAACCTCGTGTCAGCATCCCGCAGCATGAACGTCAACATAACTGACCTCAGGTGCTGTCCCTCCGCTTAGATGCGGCGTTTCTCCAACTCGGACCCAGGGAGCCCGTAGTAGCCGTCGTCATCCGTTGCGTCATGGCGCGCTTTGTACTGGCCAGTGCTGACATGGTTTCCGATGTCCCTACGCGCAACGTCAACAGCGACAGCGCCGCGGGCTGTTTTTACTAATGATCAGTCTACGTCTTTGAGTCGGCGTGGGTGAGGCGCACCTTCAAGCGGCATGGCGCCAGCGAGCTGCAGAAGGACGCAGGCGATTACAGCGATGGTGCAGGGAACCTTCATGACAGAGACAAAGTGGACTTTGAGATATGCGGTCGAGCTGAGGGGAAGAGAGTATTGCTGCTGCCGTATCGTAGTGCTTCAGGTAGAATTTATAGGGTTCTGTGCAGACGCGTCGCGGGCCATGGACAGCTCGACCGCCGAGGAACATGGCCGTTGTGGTAGGGGCCCTGAGTGCGAGTGGAGGTGTCAATCATAGGCATCTATCGTAGGAGCTATGGAACGTCACCGACGTATCGTGAACCTTGTGCATTGTGTATGTAGTTGTCATTTCCCGGGAATAACTGACGGCGCGCCTACAATCCGAGCGCGCGGTACCTTCCTTCTGCTTCTTCATGAAGACACTGAGGAATTCTGGAACGATGGCCTATGCGATTGGAGCGCTGTGACTCATTGAACGCACGCTCAGCATTTCAATGCCACAGCCATATCTGCAGCCCTTGACATCGATTGATACAAAGGATCCTGCATTCGAGTTGGCGGGTGGTGAGCATAAGCCAGGCATATAGGTTTCATATCACGATGGGATACTCACTAGGCTACCCTTGCCAATCTGACTGCCATCGCGGGGTGGGAGAAAGGAGACGCTAACGAATCGTGTAAGCTAGCTGGTCAATACTGTATCAATATTGTTAAGATGCGCGACTCATCAGTGACACGCCCCGCCCGACCACTGCGTGTGCGCGCGAGTAGCAAGCAGACCATCACTGGCGGCAGAAGAAAAGTTGTCTTGCTTTCGTTCCTGATATGGGCAGCAGACTGCTTGCAATTCATAGCATAGACGTCGGTGACAGCCTTCCGATGTAGTCTGATGAGTCTGCACAATAGCTCGAATGTCCGGGTCGGAAGAACATGTCATGGGAGGTCAGAAATTGGATAAGAGGTACGGATGTGACTGGACCTGTATTTGCGGCACAGTACTGGGTGTCAACCCTGAGTCTACACAACTTGCAGAGCGCCATAATCAAGTTCTCCGGCGTTCTCGGGAGGGGGCGGCGCCCCATCGCACAACTGGTTAGGTAGTCCGGTGGACCGAGGAAGATAACGCTGAGGAATGGAGCATGATGAGGGGTCACGATATAGCCTGAGGATAATATGTATTCACCCAGACGATTTGAACGAGCCTGACGTGTGCCACCGTGCCAGTGAGTCCGTGACTGCCAGTCACAGTGCATCGTGCGAGTGAGTCACGGAGCACGTGCAATCCCAATGCGATACGTCACACACCCGAGCGCCGCGGCGCGCCGCACTTCAGTCAATTCATTTCGGACAGCTTGACTGCAATACACTACGGTATATATATACGTAATGGTACGCAGCTACACTCCAGCGCTGGGAATTTAACAAGCAACAGTGCGATGTGCGTACGCGGCGTCAAGAACACAGATATACCGTCTAGGGCGGATACGTACAACTTGAACACTATATAGCACAGAATGGTCCTATCTATCCTGAGTCGATGTGACAGGCTGCTATACTAACCTGCCCCCACCCCGTGTCATCACGTACGGAGTAACTGACCCACTCGTTCCTCGCTGGCGTCTCCGAGTGATTTCAATCTCAAGATTCTCAACGCGTCAGAATTGCGCACATATACGCAACTCAAATGTTCATCGTGAAGAGAATTCTTGAGCGTAAACGTTTAAGACATGCCGAACGAGACTCGGAGGTCACACAACATGATGAAGACCTGGTGGGAGTGTATTAGTAGCATCTCATTCGCAGACTGCTGATCTCTGCTGCCAAGCAGCCGCTTCGTACTCATTGTTAGGAGAAATACGGTCAAAATAGTTCAGCATACATGTTGTGAAGAAGTAGCGATGACTCGGATGTAGTGGTCAAGTAGTCGTGACTGCTCGTCGTCACAAGCACGTTCGCGACACAACACATCACACGTACTGTGACGGCCGATCTTGCTGGGAGCCAGACTCAAGTCAGACTCGTCAACTTGGAGGCCCCGATGCGGATGGATATTTCTCGCCCGGTACACCCGCTTGAACTGCCACTAGGTTGAAAAAGCCAGTCTCGGAGTACATACAAATCAAGGCTGACCCGCGGTAGATCACTTTCACCAAATGCTCAATTTTGTCTCCCTTCCACAAGGTCTTCCGGGCTCCGGTTGTATATCGCTGCTGTAGCGTCGTCACTCCGCGCGGTCGTCAATTTCGGCGCCGGACGCGTCACTAGAAGACAGCCCCGGCAAAACATCTCCGTGTGGATAGTACGGAATAGGCCGTGCAGCGACGAAGCGGGCACCAACGTCTTCCGGATAGTTCAGTACTACGCTTTGATACCCCCTAATGATGCGGTGCACTCCACATACCTGGTAGCCGAGCTTCATTGTCCTGGACGGGAACGGCACTGATAGCTCCGAGGAAGGTGCAGGCCAGTAGCATGAAGGCTGATGCAAGCCTCATTTCGGTATTCCGGTGGTACCAAGGTATAGTGGGGAGTACTTCGAGGCGGCGATAACTTGCAACCCATTTACCTCAGGTAATTTTGTGGTCGCACAGAGCCGCCCGAAGCGTACATCGATTCTTGGTGCACCGTGAACCACCTAAGTCCATGTCAATGCCGCTTGCATCCTAATTGACAGACATATGTCTTGACTCAAACACACAATGGCCTAGTAGACTCTTGCTCAGATCTGGCCTTCGCGTTGACGAATTAGTCGAGCATGCTTAAGGCAGCGGCACCGGTAATTTGTTACGGAGACCGTCCTCCGGTACGATAGATATGCGCTAGTAGGATATCATATTCGCTGGCAGGGGCAACATGCTTCCTGTTCAAGGGGACTTACTGCCGAGGGAAGTAGCGCTGCATCAGGACTCATCGCACGTACCGGAATATTCAAGTTGACCCTGAAGTACAACTCCACGAGCACCAACAGCTGACATCCCACCTGAGCCCCATGTAAGCATTCCAGTGATGAACGTCAACAATACCTGAGGCCTGACCTCCGGCGCTGCCAGCCCCGCGCTTAGTCGCGACGTTTCCCCCGAGTGGTCTTCGGGGAGGTCTGGCATACTCCTTGTCTGCGGCGTCCTCATGCGAGCTTCCTCGCAGTAAATGTCAAACCAACGTTCCTCCGTGCGACATTGACGGAGATAGTGTCGCCCTCGTAAACAGCATGACATAGTTCAGCCAGCATAACTGCACAGACGATGCGTACCATCAACAGACGTAATTGAGACTCAGCGCAAAAGAACACAAGCGAATGAAAAAATGGCGGAGGAAGCCCCGTTGGTCGACACGAGTCGAATTTCACTGGCAGGGAAGCGGCGTGTGCGGGGGATATGATATTGGTGCTTGTGATGCTGTCGGTTAGGACGGTGTCCCATACTATAGATAGCTCAGCCCGGGCTAGCGTCACTTTTACAACAGGAACCATGAATGCGAAATGCGAACCCTGAACAACATTCGTAAAGCTGCCCATCACATGTGCGACATTTCATAAGATCTGTATGCGGGGTAAGTAGACGTCAAATCTTCTTAGAATGACTGAGTGACGTGCCTGTCCCAGCACAGCGGGGAACTTGGATGTACGCCTCCAGATAAGTACGGCGTACGCGCGCGCTCTGTGTCTGTCACGGTATCCGAGTCCCTGACAGTTGTACCCAGACACGGCGCATTGCTGAGGGGAGCCTGAGTCCAATATGCAATGCTTAAGCTTACAAGTTGTACCTACCCAATCGCAGCAGTCCACTCCCCTTTTGCTGATGATTTGACATCGTAGGTGCGAGACAGCGGACTGAAGATGAAGTTCAGACGTAGGTGATGCGCCTGACATGATCCATCTGGGATCAGAGACGTGTGTGACGACTATGCACGTGCAATTGCGACACGCCGCGTCACACTCAGGTTTCTATGCCCGTCACGCACTGTCACTCTACAACTGCTGTGGTTTTTGGGCAGGTCTCAGGAACACTACAGCACATATTCGGCCGGCTATATGTACCAGAAATACAGGGAGTGGTACAGGTAGCAGGGAAACAGACGTTCCCTAAGGGCACATCTCTCGAATATCCAGTTCGTCCGAGTCAAGATCATCATGATCATCGTACACCACATACCCGCCGACGCACATACGCTTCTCATGTGTAGCATCGATGGGTCGAATCTCTTCATCTGGAATGATAATGACTCTGAGGTTTGTCTCGTTCGCAAGGGGTAGTCACTCACTGTTCCCAATACTAAGTGGCTCTTTGTGGATGATGAAGCCCGGGCCGACGCGCTTCAATTTGGCTATCGTGTTCGTGTCACGTACTGAGGCAATGCGTGTCATTTCATGTAGATAATCCAGCGAACACGTATCGAATAGTTTATACTCACCTTCTTCCCGCTCAAGGGCCGGAAAAGCTGTGGCAGCTTGCAAGAGTATGCATGTGAAGATGGCGAGCACAACAACTGACTTCATCATGCAGAGTTGCGGTGTCGTAGAGCTAGCAATAAGCTAGTGACACAGTCTGGATTATTTCCCCTTTATAGCACTTCTCATGAGCGCCTTCCTTCCGACGAAGGCACCGGACCTAAAGATGCGGCAGAGGTACGCGCTCATCATATACTCACTATCATAGAATAGATGCGCCATCCCTTGAGAGTCTTGACACACGATACAAAAGAACCCCATACGATTGAATTTGAGCTGTCGCTATGTGACACATGCAGGCCGTCTTCTTGTCCGTGCAAGTTTCGTAAGGAGCGGACATCGTATTCTGTAGCCATCTTCTACACGCGCGCAATGCGCGACGTAGACATAGCCTTAATCCAGCTCATCCACCTCCATCCACCTCGCAAACAGCTCGTCCTCATAGTCGCGCGCCAAAACATCCATCGCGTCGTCGTACACGGACCGCCTCTTTGAGGGTTTCGGGAGCGGCCGTGGTGGCAGTGGCCGAGGCGGACCCCTGGCGATGATGTCGAGGTCGCGCTCATGGAGCACCTCGTCATCGGCCTCGCGGGCCCAGCTGTCAATGCAGAACATGAGTCAACCTCGACGGGTATGGAATGGGTGAGCCTGGGTCCTCATATTCCGACCGGAAGAGATAGCACCGGCGCAACCGCGGCTGCGGCGAGCAGGGCGGAGAATACGGCGGAGTAGCGCATGTTCGCTTGGGTTCGTTTGGAAGAGAGAAAGAGCGACGGTCGTTACAAAAAAGGCGGGACTCAAAGATCAATGAGTATCTCATGAAAGGCAGATGCAACGATGCGCTGCACTCACCAACCAGTGTCCGTACCTTGGGTGAGCTCGAAGTGGAATGGGGAGCTGGGGGACAATGCAGGGCACGAGACTTTATACCTCGACTCGGAGCGGCCCTTTTCATCGACACTCCGGGAGAGCCATCAGTGCGATCAAGACTTTGTGGCCGTCCGGGACCTTTGATTCAGCGAGGAGGACGCAAGTCGCGAGGATAGGATCTTCTCGCGTGTTACATGTAAAGTGGTTTCGATGCCATTGCCTTGTCTCACCCTCATTGCCGCTCGAGCGGTGCGCCTCCTCCGGGAGGCCGGTCCTTCGCGTCGCACCGTAGACATGGCCGAGATATCTTTGGGACGTGTCGAAGTTCGCTCATGTCTCCGGTGTTGCCTTGCCACTGCGACAGAGCGGAAGACTTACTTAGGTGATTCTCCGATTGATCTGCTACAAACGCTCGGGAAAATCCCACAAGCACGATTCGACTCCCAGTACGTCAAACAACGGTGTGAGCTCGGACCGGAAGCCAGAATGAGCAGGCGCACTCGTCTGACCATCTCCAGACAGTATGCGGCACTCATAAACAGTGAAGCTTTCGGAGGCGGCTAGATGGCGGGATGCCCACCCTGACTCGGAGCGGGTGAGTGGTGACGCCGCTGATGCGGCGTACAGAAGAGATTATCCAGTCAGAGCTATGACACAAATTATGAATGCGGAAAGCGACGCGCCTCTATCGTTGTGACTCTACGTTCGCCAAGAACTGGTCGAAAAAATGTCAGAGTTCATGAATGTGTGCGTATGCTGATGACCCGTCTCCAGAAGCATCCCATCATCGGCATGGCTAGCGGAGGGAAGCATAATCAAGCACCATCAGGCCAGCCTGAACGAACGGCTGTATGAACGCTCGGAGAAAAAAGGGACGCATCGTCAGCAGTCATAATGAGACATTGCATCATGACCGACCATCGAAAGGATACAGACAAGAACCTGACCCGTACATAATCAGAAAAAAATACGCCACATTCCGCTTCGCCTCGACTTGACACTTTTCACCCATGCCAACGCACCAAGCGATCACAATGCTCATGATTCACCCAAGCGGTGGCCCGACCCCCAACTGTGCTCGCCCGGCCTGCCCTCCTCCCTGACTTGCCTAGGCGCGACGCCCTCCACGCCGCCTCGCTTCCACCCACCATGCGTGCTCGGGCCCGGGTTCTGCTCCAGCCGTTTCTTCAGCCACATCGGCGCCGTGCCCGCGCGCTCGAGCAGGCGGCTGTCCCAGACGCCCCACCACCAGAGGTGGCCGATGATCGCGCCGGCGATGCTGCGCGCGGCGCCCTGGCGGCCCTCGGCGAGGAGGTCGATGACGATCATGGTGTAGGGCAGGTAGCGTACGGGAAAGGTGATGAGCCCGAAGAAGGAGGTCATCGCGGTGGAGGGCGCGAGCTTCGAGGTGAGGTAGATGAGCGCCATGAGCCAGGACTTGGGGTGTGCGACGGTCCCAAGGGGAAGGTTGATGAACTACGAATGCGGGTCAGCGCGAGGTTTGAGCTCGAGAAGATGAGAAAACGTACGAGTACACCGAGGGCAACCTGCACAAGCTGCCATGCGTAATCTGCCGCTCTGCCTTGGTAGTATGAGACCTCCAGTTCCTGAGAATGCTGACTGGTTTCGGAACGCGGTTATCAGCCTCACGCGCAGTGGGTTGTTGGAGACGTGAGACATACTATAGCATCGCAAAATGGAAGATATAGCCAATGCCAAATGCTACAACACATGGATATCTCAGCGTCATCAAAACAACATGGTAATGCATAGGATACTCACGCCCAATGAAGAACGTTGTGAAGACACGCCATATCTTGGCGAAGGAGACTGTCGGTAAGTCAAAAAAGGCTAGAAAAGTCACTAACGCACTTCAAACTTCTTAGTCACCATGTATCTTTCAAAGAAATACACATATGGTGCCATGCTCTCCAACAAGACCGGCACTGTGATGGCCAAAGAGGCCCCGCATAGGAACCGCGTTACTGGTGGAACTCGGCGGATTTCCGTCCAGAGAGACATATCTGGTGCCGGGGCGGTTGGGGCACGTAGTCAGTGGAAGGAGAGAGGAGGAGGGACTGGGACTGGGGAAGGTCGTGGAACTGGCAGCGTGCGTCTGCGCGACGTGGTCAGTGCCAAGGTTGATGAGGTCACGTGTGGCGTGTCAATCGCGTTTCCCCGCAACTCTCGGACATTCGAGTTTCACACAAGAATCTTGCAAGGATCACTACTACTCGTTCAACGAAGCTACGATGCATCTCATCACCAGCTGTCGGAAATTCTGCACATAAGGCCTGAACTGCGCACATTTCAGGTCTGCATAGTATCTGAGATTGCAGGGTATTCCTGGCAATATTGAATGTTGTACTGAAACTTGAACATGCTACTAGTAGACTGGAATGGCCCCTGGGGGTGTCTGCATACTAGTGGCATGAGTAGCTCCACGTCATGCATATTCCCGTCTAAAGATAGCTCGATGGTACACATATACAAAAGCACAGCCGCCTCGGGACCACATTGGATGCTACGTCCTTGTACAACCTATCGCGCAGCGCACACTGGCAGCTTTAGGCACTACGAAACGGTGATGGGTAAGTCTGATTCTCCACGTACGAGTAGAGGACAGCGTACCAATGTACCGAACCTAGGCCTCGTCGCCAGCGGCCTCGGCGGGATCTGCAGAACATCAGAAGAACTCCAGAAGATATAATAATACCACGAACCCTCATTCCCCGTGCTCGTATCCTCAGCGGGATCTGGCGACGATATCAGGATAAGACGGCTATCGGAAAGATTTGTGACCAACCGAAGTAGCCGGAGTAACTGCCGCCGCCAGGGCTCGTACGGCGAGCGAGCTCTGTGAGGGGTCATCAGCCCCATCACAATGCAGCAGAGAGAAGTACAGACCCTCGGGCTGGGCGTTCGTATCCTCGGCAGGGTCTGGAAAGTAAGTGAGTGCGAGTTTGCTCACATGAACCGAGTTAATGTCCCTACCGAAGTAGCCTGAGTAACTGCCGCCCCCCGGGCTCGTGCGACGAGAGAGTTCTGCGAGGCCATAAAAATCGGGTAGAGTATCAATTACAGAGAGTACAGACCCTTAATGTTCGTATCCTCCGCATGATCTAGATGTCAAAATTTGAACGACAGTCATATTTTGGCAAGTAGTCACCAGCTCACCGAAAAAGCCGATGTAGCTACCGCCTCCGGGGCTCGTGCGGCGAGTAAGCTCTGTAAGATGTCATGCCGTGAACCTGAAAATCGCATCCTAAGGACACCCACCTTTGGCCTCCTCACTAGTGTCCTCCGCCGGGTCTGTGTGATGATTCTGAGGTCGCAAATAACTCTAAAATTCGACAGAAGCCTTACCGAAGTAGCCAGAGTAGCTTCCCCCGCCAGGGCTCGTGCGACGGGAAAGCTCTAAAAGTAGCGGCTAAGCCGAAAATGTCGAGAATAAACAAAATACCGACTATAAGCCTCGTCGTTCGTATCTTCGGCCGGGTCTAGACGTAGCGTCCTAGTTCAGAGAAAGCGATGAGTGGTCAATTGGCAGATACACACCAAAATAGCCGGAGTAGCTACCGCCACCAGGGCTCGTGCGGCGAGCAAGGCCTGTGGGGTCCATCAGCGCTGCATTATGCGGTGGAGGAATCCTGATGATCTGACCGTTGACTTCGACGGTAGGAGCCGCGGCAACGGCATTGAGCAGAGCGCCGAGCAAAATAGAGAAAGTAACAGAGAACTTCATGGTGGAGGTAGCAGATTCAACTGGAGGTTGAGGATGCTGCAGTACTGTGCAGAGGAGTGCCCTCTTTTATGCGACATGGCCTTGGGCTGACCTGCGCTCGCCGCCGAGGTGGGATGAAATGGAGGCCGGGCCTTCAAACATACCGACCTTCTGCAAGACTGGTTCAGCCTCAATCGCAAGGGCCCTTGATCCAGCGGAGATATTGGTTCGGGTGCCTGAGGAGCAGGCGCAGGCATGATTTCAGCAGCAGGGATCCGCTGAGCCGTGAGCGAGCTGGCTTGCGGTCTGGTGGTATTTCGTCATCCGCTATGTTGTACCTAAGGTGAACTCTGATTAGTGCAAGGACATGCCTCGTAGGAAGTACAATTCTTACGCTATACTAGTCAGAACGGTCATGCCAGAATGAGGCTGCAAGCCCTGAGGACTGTTCATACACGAACTGCAACCACTGGGTGTCATCGACCGAGCGGGAATCGCTGGCCGTAAGTTCGCCGACTTGTGATCAAAGGTCTCGGGATGATGATCCACCTACGCGCACGCCTCGGGGCGTACGCCGTGTAGGAATCCTCACAGCTTGACAGCTCCCGGCCTCGAATCAGGTGTTGTCCTCGATGGCGATACGCATCAACGGGACGCCCGTAGAAGGAGCGGCGGCTGTGATTATCCAGCAACAAGATCACGGAGGAGACGGGGACCGACGGACGACTGAATGAGTCGATTGCGCGATCGCGAGCGAGCTGAGACTCTATTGGGTTGGGAGGCGTGGATCGCGGTCACAGACCAGCACTGTAGAGCAGGGCTGGCTACAATAGGCCTAGAATTGAAGAACGTACAGATTCGGTGAGCGTAGCTGACATCCACGCCAAGACTGTGTTCTGTGTGAGAACGGTCGATCCTGACTTGCCGGGAGGTCTTGTAACTGCGACATCATACTTTGTCCCGAACGGCGTGCCAGTAGTACTGAGTGCCGGCGGCTCATGTTCAATTTAGCAACACACATGAAATGATTCCATTCAGTTCTGCAATCCAGGGTCCAAATACGTTCCGCATGCACCGGCGGCGTCACGTACAGTGATATATAATCGACTGCCAGTGCCAGTGTGCCAGTGGTCGGTCTTGACTCGGAACTCGGAACTCAGATTTACGACGAGGTGAAGAATTTTGCCATACTCACCACACCACATACTATGAGCTAACCAGTGCGTCCTGAAGCATAGTCGAACTACGACCTTGTAGTATTGAATATTGAACGGCCGGCTGGGAGTCGCTGGCAGTAGTTAATCGCAGACTTCGAGACACGCGGCCAACAAGGCGGAATACATCACATGACACATCGCAGTGGCGCGGCACTTGAGCGATGTGGCGACCGGTGGCCTACTCAACTCCCTCCAGACCTGCAGGTCGTAGAAACTTGGCACCGCTGCCCTACGCTTGTCGCTGGATAATCTTGTAGGAGTATACGCGTGCTGCAATACTGGAACTTCAGCACCGGTCAAAAGACAGCGGAAGAGACTCGGAGACCCATCATGGTGCAGTCGCAGGAGAGCTTCATGTTTACGGTGGGGAAGCTAGGTGAGTAGCATTGGGCGACGCCTGCTAGTGCCCAGCTCATAGATCATGCTCTAGATGCGGGGATGGCTGTGAGTTCTGGCAAGACTGCTCGGCTTTGATTCGACGCGTGACTGCTGTGTAGATCCTGCTGGGGGAGAGGGCACACCTCATCGAGTTCCCATCCCTACTCTTACCACCGGGTGCGACGACCGGGTCGATAGTCAACATATCAGTACAAAGGAATGTGGTTGAGGAGAAGAGACGCGATACAGACTTCTGGAGCCTACAGAATGATGTGCTACAAACGTACGGGACCAAGTCGCCGGAGAATCCGCAGCTGGAGGTGCGTTGGCTCGGAATATATGATATCTACAGGAGTGAACTTGGCGGCAGGTGCGGAACGTGACCCAAACGTCCGTGACACTCGAATGGCCCGCGCTCAAGCTTGCGACCGCGAAACTGCGCTCCCTCGACATTTACCGCAATCGGCAACGACTAGCATCCATCCCGTCCCCTCTCACCAATACCTCAACCAAGCTCTCCGGGCTGCAGATCGACACAGAATACACCTTCCAGCTCGTCCTGCGCACTACCGCAGGCGTCTTCCCGTCGAATCTGCTCCGCGTGCGCACCCACACCATGACAGACACGTCTGGAATCTGCGTATGCTTCGGGAACGTGCAAGACCCCGTGCTGCTTGAGAACTCGAAGATGGCGCTGCAGGAGATGGGCGCGAAGTGGAGCGACAAGATCGAGATCGACACGACGCACTTCGTGTGCACGACGCCTGCCGCAACGCCGGGCGGCGCGGCCGCGTCTGGCGGGCTCTCCACCGCGCCCGGCGTCGAGTACCAGAAGGCGCTCCAGCTCAGCATCCCCGTCGTTCAGCCGCACTGGATCCTCGCGTGCCACTCTGGGAAGAAGTGCGTCCCCGTGCTCCGCTCCGTCCCCACACCCGCTGACCCGCTGATGTCCCCGCCCGTGCAGAATGGTGCCCATCCACCCGTACTACCTCGGCGCGACGCCGCCGATGCCCACCGGCCAGTTCTCGCGGCCGCAGTCCATGTCGCAGGCGAGCCTCTCGCGCGCGGCGAGCGGCTCGCCGTCCGCCGCGACCGCCGCGCACCGCCAGTCGATGCCGCCGCAGCGCGTCGCGTCCGCGTCTCCGCCCGCGCACTCGCGCCCGCGCTTCGAGCCGATGCCCGAGGAGCAGGAGGAGGGAGAGGGGACAGTGGTGAGCCGCTCCGCAGGGCACGTCCGCAAGGGCACGATGACGAAGAACTTCAAGTTCCCCCCGCCCGCACAGACGCCCCCGCCGCCCCTCCCGCCCGTCCCGACCGAGCCTGCCCCGACGCCGACGTCCCCACCGAAGTCGCGATCGCAGCAACAGCAGGCGGCGTCGCCGCGGCCGGAGGGTGTGCACCGGGCGGAGGCCGCGCCGTCGCCCGGGGTACCACCGTCGGCGGGGCGACGTTCGTCGACGGAGGAGGCGAAGCTGTCGCCGGTCCCGCTCATCACGCCGTCGGTCGTCGAAGTGCCTCCGCCTCCGCCTGTTGACAAGGAGGTGACGCCGAGTATACCGGAAGGCGATGATGACCTCGGAGAGACTGAAGAGATTTCACTCAACTAATCCGGTTCTGCTGCTACCGCGCGAGAGCTGTGCAGGCTGGTGCAATCACCTCCTGTCTTAATGTTATTCTATTTCGGCGTGACTGTTCGATGTGGGCGCAGAGTGGCCCTGCGTTGTCAGGTGGATGATTGTCATACTTAGTGTACATAGCAGTATGAACACGTTCTCGCTCGTGTATTGGTGGATGGGTGTCACTACGAAATATGTTACACAGGTTTCCGGGTGCAAGTGCCGGCGGCGGCGGCGCAACCTTGGTGCGGGCTGCGGTGACAGCGAGTGGTTGTGTCCACTTGCACTAATCAATGGCGATACTCCGCATTGCGAATGAGTTCTCAGCAGACGAAGTTATTACCAGTATCATTACTGTGCTGTCAAGTCATTAGGCGCAACGTGCACGCTGACTAGGAAATATCAATAACACCACAAGTGTTAGCTGCCAACAATATAGCAGGATCAGGACCAGGGTGACGACCTGCACATGGGGCGCTACTTACCTGCGAAGCTGTGGACTGAGGTGCTCGAATACTGTGGACGTGGATGTCGCGCAAAAGAGAGCACAAACACGCGTTGAACAAAAAGATAGCTCACGCACGACATCTACATCCAGACCATACATACGCGGTAAAACATCCCAACCAATCTCCGCTTCCCATACCTCAGTCATCCTCCTCCCGGGCCTTCCTCCTCGTACGCATACCGGGCGTTCCGGTCGCTTTGATAGTCACGGCTTTCGTGCCCCTGGTCGCAGTCACACCTCGAGCTTCACTCCCGTCTTGCGTACGAGCCGTGCTACGACTGGGGCCGGCCTTCTTCGGTGCGGTGTCGGAGGCACCTTGGGACAGCGTCTGCCCTCTGGACGAGCCTGGCACTGCCGACGCCGCCCGTTGCATAGCGCGCGTGAGGATGTTCATGGGCTGCGTCACCTTCGCTGCCTGCGCTTTCTTCGACACTCGTTTCGTGGTTGGCGCCTTAGTAGATGGAGCCTTGGTGGCCTGCGGCTTGGTCGCGGCTGGGTTCGTAGCAGTCGGCTGCGTGCTCGAGCTCTGCGGACCCTGCTTCCCTGTCGCCGTATGCCCGCTGCCCGCCGAATCCGACGAAGTAGGCGATGGGGGACCAGCGCTGAGACGCAACGCTTTGAGCTTCGCCACTAGGCCGCGACGCTTTGGCGGCTCCTCGCGCGAATCACCTGGGCGATTACCTGCTGCGGACCGGCTCGCTTCGTCGGATGGGTGCGCAAGCGCTTCATTGGCCTCGAGTATAACCTCGGGCTCAGGCAACTTCCGTAGAGGAAGCTCCCAGTCGGTACGGTCCGCGATGCGCCGATCGACTTCTGCACGATACGCCGGGGTCTCCTTCTCCTCGTCCGTCGCTTTCGCGAGCAGAAGCTGCTCCGACTCCTGAAGAGCGGACATGAAAGCACGGTAGGTCTCGGCGACTGGGAACTCGTTGTTCTCGTAATGCTCGCGCAAGATCTTGCTGAGCTGCCGAAGAAGGCTCTTCAGTGGTCGGCACCAGGCAGACACCGCCGTCACGGCTTCCTCGAACTCCATACGATACTTGATTATCTGACCCTTGTTGTAGGCTAGCTGATCATCGTCGATGGCGGTGAAGAGGCGGATATAGGTCCCCAGGCACCCCACATCATCGCCCTCTGGACGATCGAAGAGTTCCGCGCGTCGCACCGCTGGGCCTGATCTGCAGAGACACATCCAGAACAAGATCCAGAAAACGCTTTCCAAGTCGTGATGGAAACGGTGAACGGGAATAACAACCAAGATGGGCTTCTTCTTTTCGCCGTCATCGTCCACGTCATAGACCTTGAAGTACATTGTTTTCCCCAGTATCTCGCCAGAAATGAATGGGCGAGTGCCCTGCATAATGCTCACTTCAACACTCTGTAAGACAGAAGAGAATCACTACATACAGATATTAGGTCTTGTGCGAGGGTGGCATCCTCTAGCATCTTCGCATAGTCGAAGTCGATGATCACCGCCCGCTTGCCGACCTCCTTGCTCCCCGTGATGAGCACGTTCCCTTCGCTCAGGTCCCTATGCACGACTCCTTGCTCTAGTGCGGCCTGATGGCCTAGCGTGAAATGTGAGACAAGTTAATCCATCAACCGCCGCCGCACTCACCCTGGACTACGTCCTGCATCGCCTGGACGATCTCCAAAGGGGAGAGCGCCATCTTCAGCGGCCATCCGTACGTCTCAAGCACTAGCCTCGAATGAGTCTTCCCTCGAGGCGTGCGCGCTGTGACGTTCATGAAGGGTAAAATGTCGGCGAAGATGGTGTAGTCGGGAGTGCTTCCCCATGACTTGTCGGGAGTTGACGTCGGTATCATCTGCGCCCTGAGCTCTCGCTGTAACTCGTTGATAGCACGAGGCTTCGCATGGATCGATAAGCCGCGACGACTCCTCGAAGCCACAGTGTCGGCCTCGCCGTCGACCTCAACGACGCCGTACGAGTACATCGCGGCCACTCCAGGAACGCGACCGATCCGCTCGTAGAACTCGCCCTCCAGCCGTCGGTCGTCGTCGCGCCATGAATCTTTCAAGATGAACACCTGAAAGAACATCGATACAAAGCTGGACGCGGAAGAGACATGGACGCACCTTGCGCTCATGCGGCGAAAGCACCAATTCGTCAAACAGCCATGCCTTCCAGATCCGCGTCGCACGTCCGCGAATCACCTGGCCACGCTGCAGGTTCAAGGCCCTGAAGAGCACGAAACGCTCCGTCGCCTCCTCCTCCATCACACCGTACTCTGCTCCTTCCTTCGGCTTGGGCATGTCGACCACCCAGTAGTGATCCTCCTTCGTCGTATTCAGAGGGATCTGGTAGGAAAGTTTCGGCTTCCACCCGCGCAGAAACGCCCTGGTGTACCGCTCCTTTTCCTTCAGAACCGTCATCGACGTATCCCACCCGAGCTGCGCAGGCGACATCGTGCATATCCCCACGACCACTCGGATGAAGTCTCGCGGGTCCTGACGGAACGCTCAACAGGCGGGATCGACACAGAACGGCAGAACGACGTACCTCGTGTATGTTGAAGATCCTCGACCCCAACACACCCGTCCGATCAGCCACGTACACCGACACGCTCGCGTGCGCGACGACAATGCCCAGTACGAACGACCGGTCCACGGCCTCGTGGAAGATCATGCGCATGTACTTAAGCAGCTGCAAAAGCGCAGGACAGTCGCCGTCGACCCTTCCGTGATAGTACCGCTTCTTCATCTCTATCGGGACAAGGATGCGACTCCAGGGGATCCTGACCTCCGCGTCCTTCTTCTTCGGCTGCTTCGACTCAAGCCGTACGCCATCCCCAAGCGTAGCAACGATGTCCGGCCTCACCTTGGACGCGGAAGGGTCGAAGGAAAGAGGCGTCCGGTCATGGCAATCGTGCCATCCGACCTCGTTCCTCTCCTCTGCCGGGATGCACTTCGAGATAGACTCTACCAGGGTCACGAACGGCTCGTACAGATCCTTCTCGTGCTTGGGAGGCTTGACGGGATAGCTCCTCCACTGTTCCTCAGACGCGTCGTAGAGCCCCTTGCGCTTCGACACTTGCGCCCACACCGTGTCGAGGAGATCGTCGGAGACCGGGAACATGGCCTCCAGAAAGCCGGAGACGTCGGTGAACACGTCGTCAGCGAGCTCGCTCACGATGGCTTGCTCTAGACGAAACGCATTCCAATCGATCGTGATTGGCGAGGTAGTGTTCGCATGACTAGAGTGGACGCCACTTTGTGAGCCTGTCGGTTCGGCATGCGGTGTACTAGGGGGCGGGGGGCCTACAGCAGCCATGGGAGTGGGTTCAGACATACCTCGACGATGAGGCGAAAGAGGATGTTGATGTTCCGCAGTATTCGCACATCTTATGTGTTCTCGGGAAACCCCGCGGCTGGGCCCGATAGCGGACGAGAGAGGCAGGAGGAGGAGGTCAATAGAGAGACGCACATGGGCGAACTCGAACAATGCAAGCACATGAGGCGCCCACGTGGCGATCTGCTATCAGATCATCCTTCCTAGATGGGTAGTAGTAACAACCTGCGCATCCCCACACATTTCCTCGCTTCCCTACGCTAGACATTGAGATCATCTTGATCTGGATCAACGCGCTGACTGCACTCATCCATAGTCGCGAGCCGCGTTCTAACTTCGAAGGAGTTGGTATTACCACTGCAAGTCCCTACGAATGTTCCATCCCTTGACTACTGCTTTCGTGAGTCATCAGAGCTGCATTCCAATCTCCCGCGACGCTATAGTCTGCTCTCCATGTTGTAGGAATGCATAACGGATGACGCTGATGTGCGGCGAGCATCCTCCTTCGCCGCGAGGGCTCTCAGCCTAAGGGACGTTCCTTTTGGACTCCAGCTTCCGCCAGAACTCTGGGAACAAGTTATCGATCAGTTGTCGGATAATCCGTCGGCTCTCCGAGAGTGCAGCCTCACCTGTCGAGCATGGCTTCCTGCTACACGCCAACATCTATTTCATCGCGTCGAGTTCAACTCACAGGATGACTGCCTGCGCTTCCTGGGTACCCTCGATCTATCGGAAGCAGCGCGGACAAATGTTGCGCGGCACGTAAAGAATGTCGCCGTCGTCGGCCTACCTCTCTGTAGACTCGGTCACGAATACGACAATGGGAACGGATTCATTGTACATGACGTCCTACAGCGGCTTCCAAACGTGACATCACTGACGCTAGAAAACGTCGACGTTGATGTGCACCTCCCGCTCGACTACGCCACGTCTGGTATCCAGCTCCGGCCGTTCTCCCATCTCTTCCCAACGCCTATCCTCCGAAAGCTCGTCATGTCTGCAGTCATGTTCCACTCCCTCCACGACATCAGCCGACTGATCGCCGCGTTCCCCCAGCTGCACACACTCGCGATTAACCGCGCACTTTGGTGGCAGAATACTGGCGCGCCATTGCAAGACGAGGAGCGCGCGCATACGGACAGAACACTTCGTAATCTATCGCGTCTCGACTTGTTCAGCGTGCCTAGCCCTGTGGACCTGCTGCGGAGGATCCAGAGGTTCCCAGCATTGCAGTCGACGAGGCAGTTTGGGTGGACAACGTACGTCACGGACGAGAAAGGTCTGCTTCTTGGGATATTGCGCTCCTCCGCCGCCAACGTCAGGGTTCTGGACGTTGTCACTCGATACGACAGTAATTGTAGGACCCTCTGTCGCCTACTCTGACTGAATACTTACTTCATACTCGCAGTGCTTGCGGAGCTCGATGCAAACGAGTACGTCAGCGTACGAAGCCTCAGCCTGATGCTCGCCGCCTCCGCGCACAAGCAGGACGCTTTCTGCGACGCACTCCCCTCTTTCCTCACACATCTGGACGCGACGCACCTCCGCACGCTGACGCTCGGCTTCTCGCTCTTCCGCCCGACGAGCATGTACTGGACGTTCGTCGACTGGCCCGCGCTCGACGCTGCGCTCACCGCGCTGCACGAGCGCAGCCCCACGACGCTTGTCGTGTTCCGCATCGCATTCGTCCCGGCTGCGGGGCTCTCGGACAACCTGACCGCGGACGTCGCCGGGCCGCTGATGGAGAATCTACGGGGCGCGTTGGGCGCGGGGACGCGGATCGGGGTGCGGTGCGACTTATTTGATCAGATGGCGGACATGGCGCTGAGGCAGGGCGCACTGAGGTGGCTGGTCTCGGATGGGCAGTGACTCCGTCGGCGCGGGCTGCGTTCAGCATGGCTGAGAACTCCAAGGCTATGTATGGATCCTCGGACTTCTCGGATGATCTGCATGGGTCTGTAGGTTGTATGCACGACGTATTGGTGCTCGTTTAGTGTGTCACTTGGTCTAGCAACTGGCGTGTAGATCGTACACGGTAGGAGACGCAAGCATCAAGCAGCAGCAGCTGGCCTGCTTTGAGACGTAAAGGACATAGTCGTTGGTTCGGAGGAGGATCTCAAGAGGTGGAAAACAATGTCAGAGGTCTTCAACATCGTGTCTGTGCTCGCGGAAGAGGTCGGCCATGGAGGCAAGTGGTTGTTCTGGACTACGCACAGTTCAGGCTATGCTGACTCTGTTTTAGCAACCGTCTTAATTTGGTTTGGACAATTAGAGGACGGGCAAGGCTCAGGAATTGTAATGGAGGGAAATTGCAAAAGCATACGAGAGACATGCTGAGCCGTCCACGCAGGTCGTGTACCTTATGCCAGTTGTATCTTCGGAGCACATTAATTCTAACAAGTTGAGCAGCTACGTCGACTGTCCCTTTACTAGCATCAACTGAGGTGCTCATGCGCAACGGGGCTGATCCGGTTGCCTTCTCGGGGTACTACTTGGACATTCTACTTCGCGACGCGAACAATATAGCATTCTAGCGAGATCATCTTCGAACACTAGTACAATGCAATCCACCTTCTGCTATGAAGTAAATCGGAGGGTTTCAGTACGTCGCAGGTCGTGCATGAAGTGGATTTACTCACAACTTGATCTTGAAACCACAGTGAGATTCCCCGTTGACATCATATAGGCTCATTTCGTGAACGCTGCACTCTCATCATCCGTGAGATCGACGCCGTACTCTATGCCGCTTCGCTTGTCGAAGGCGGCACCCTCATCACTGATGGGGTACTCTATGCCGCTTCGCTTGTCGAAGGCGGCACCCTCATCATTTATGGGGTACCCTATGCCGCTTCGCTTGTCGAAGGCACCCTCATCATTTATGGGGTACTCTATGCCGCTTCGCTTGTCGAAGGCGGCACCCTCATCATCCGCGAGGTACGCTCTGTCGCTTCGCTTCTCGAGGTGGGCACCGCGAGGGCCTAGGGCAGCACCTAAAACAGTATAAGAGAAGGTCAGCCGTAATGGTATTCACAGAATGGACTCAGCCATACCTTCATTGAGGGGCGTAGAGCTGACAGTATGTATGAGGGCGGCTGCAAGAACGGTGAGCGCAAGTGTAGCCTTCATCCTGCTTGTACTTTGTCGTGGTATGCGAGCGAGTTACTTCTAGCTGGGAACAATGGTCAGCCTACATCGACAAACTGGGCTTTATGTACCTCGGCGCGTACTACTACTAGTCGCCCAAGAAGCAGCTCACCAGGTACTATTCGAAAACATGGTGCCATCCAGGGTGTTCTAATCATCAGCATTTGGGTCCCAGTCAGCTGAGTTGTCGTGCTCCATCTATTAGTGTCTCTTGACGTGTTGTTCGCATCGTAGAAGACGGAGATGTTAGACTGGCATCGAAGATATCTGAAAGGGGAAGTCCCAGTCAACTTGGAGACCTGGCGTCAGATCTAAGTTGTTGGAACTTGAAGCTTGGATCGAACCCTACTCACTCGCAGTACCCTAAAGCGTACGTCCAACACTGCGCACCTGTATTCCTGCTAGACTCCCCAGTATTGATAAATTGCTGCTAGGCAGTGCTAGCAGCCCTCTGACTCCGAGGAGGATTCGGAGAAGGCGATAAACGCAAGTGCTGGTCACTATACTATCACTTGCAGAATGTCGACTACATCATCCGCCGAAGCCGTTCAATATGAACTGATGTGACTGCCAAATACCGACTGAAAGCACATCACTCACACAGTTTGCTACTCCCATAGACCGGCGTCCCTAGCGTGGCGAGCTTTTGTGTCACTCAGGCGAACTTCGACTACATAGACCATGGGTGGCGCTGTGCGGTAATCCAGGATCCCTTATCCCGAGTCGGGGCCAGCAGCCTGAGTATTGGTAATGCAAACCGCGTCTATCCGACTTAGACGATGTCACTTACGCTCTGACGAGACCGACAGGTCTGCAGGTTCAATTGGTACCCCAGTAAAGAAGTGCTGCAACCCACGGAAACATTGGTGCATTGACAGCGCCGCGGGAAAGCGCTGGTCATTGAAGTCAGAGGGTATGAGTGATTACTCACTAGAGTAAGTATGAACCATGGGTGATTTGGATGACTGACGCCTAGTCACTTCTCCTATTTAGGGTTCAGGGTTGCTACCACCGCCAGCACGTTCACGTCACTACAAAGAGATCATCCTTTCCTTTCGACGAAAAGGGGAGGCGGAAAGGATAACTTATCCTTTTTCACCTGCCAGAACGGGCGAAATCCTCCTTTTGAATGCCTTTCCGTTGTTTTTACGCTTCGGAAAATGCATAGGAAAGGACGGTTTCTTTCTAGTGCGTCGAGCTATTGATAGCCCACGGCGGCTGCATGCAATTCTGGAATCTATAAAACCTTAGCTGGTGACAACATGACAGTAAACAGCAGTAGTACATACTACCCTAAACTCAAAATTTGATTCGATGCTGAACGAAGCTCTCTTGCGCCATCGCGGCCCTGCTTGCCTGCTTTCATCTGGCACTTCTAACACCTGATGATTGTGCACATTATCCACTAGCTGTTCAGATGACTCGACCGCCCACCAATTGTATATCCAACCTAATCCGCAGGACATTTCTCGATAGTCCTAAGCTCGATGTCGCCATCTTCCTCCCGTATCCCTGGGAGGGAATGTGGTGCTGGTCATTGAGACGCTTCCCTGGACATCCGATGTTACGTCATCTCCAACCCCAGTGCCTGGAGGCCTTCATCGTGTTCAGCATATTTTACGAGTGAGATACTGTTGGAGCCCGCGAGCCACTTCGACCGCAACTGGATCCGAATGATCTGTGGGTACGGCGCTGGAAGGGATTTGATTTATGGCTACGCACCTGTTACGACTGGGCCTCGTGTCATGAAATCGAGGGGGCGCCGTTCATGAGTTCTGATATGTCTGTAGCAAGATTCTTCATCCAGCTTGTCAATCAGGGTCAATATAAGCCCGTTGAAGTCATACGCGCCGTGTGTTTTCTCACTTCCAAGGTTCCATCAGTAGAAAGAGAAGCGGCCCGGGGTCGGGAATAGTCTGGAATAGTGAACAGAACCTTCGGACAGATGATGAAATAACTATTTCGCGATCTATCTTAGTCTCCGGTAAACATTCGAATGGGACACGATCAATGCCGCCCTCATGCCAGGGAACCCGGATGTAGCTGTCACGCACCAGGTGAACTTGAAATCGCGACGCGACGCATCACACATTCCTTATAACGTTCTCATTGCAAACCTTGAGCGAAATCTGTCGGCAAAATCAGTATGAGAGCGTCGAAGCAAGCTGAACATACAGTGAGGCCATGCTTACGAAATCACATCCGACCTATACGCCCTTCGTTATCACATCGCAGAGTCATCTCCTGAACCTCGTCGACTCACGGTAGATGGGCCGGAAGACTTACTCACTCATATGGGTCTCCAGCTGGCGTGAAGGTGACCTTTGCTCCACGGATGCTCAGGAAAAAAACACAAGCACGTTTGTACCAGTATGTCAAAGCGTGGTATGGGCTCTGACTGGAAGCCAGAGCTCAACCTAGCAGGAGCACTCATCTGACCATAGCCTAGCAAGCAGCCAGATAGCGGGATGCCCACTCTGAGTTGGAGGGAGTGCCTGGTGAGGCGTACAGTCTAGATTGTCCGGTCAGAACTATAACACAATCACAGATGAGGAAAAGCGACGCGCCTCTATTGCTGTCACTCTATGTGTTCGTACTGGATTTGCGCCGCAAAGTGCATAGAAATATAGGTGGTCGACAACACATACCTATGTCTGAGTGGGGCGGTGGGTGGTGTGACTCTCGCACATGGCCAACGAAGGTAGACAGACGACCGATTGCAGTTGATCGGATACGGTGCCCAGGTTGGCACCCTTCGCCATGGTGGCACCACGGAACGCTCGCTTCAGTCGCTAGAGTGTCGCTTCATGGAACCATGCAGCTCACATAAATCCACCTACTTGTTTGTGCTCGCCGCCGCTAACGGATCTTGTTGGGCCCTCTTTTCATGTCTCACCAGGTGACCTCGGCTGGTGCACTCGCCTTCAGACGCATAGCATGGATTCGTGCTGCCCCTTCAACATTACAGCTATATCGACGTACACTAAGGGTTGCCATATCAATAAACTGGTACGAGAGGCAATTCACGACCAACCTTCGGATTCGCGCCCCTAAATATACATTTTTGTGCCTTCAATCTGTGCTTATCCCTTTACACCATACTGCTCCCAGTATTGTCGCATGTTTGCGAGCTCCTCGTTGCGCCCATGTTGCTCCAACCAAGCCATGAGGTGCCTCATCTTGAGGATGGTCGGCACACTGCCTTTGCCGCTCAGGATACCTTCGACCTCGTCGATCATGCTGTTCCCTTCCTTCCCGACCTCTTCTCTGTCTAGCAGTAGCACCGCACCCACGACGTTGCCACCCTCCCGCACAACAATATCGATCGCGCCACGGATGGCAGTCCCCGCGGTGGCGACGTCGTCCAGGATGAGCACACGCTTGCCCTTCACCGGGGCGCCGACGGTGACCCCGCCCTCGCCGTGGTCCTTCGCCTCCTTGCGGTCATACGCGTACCCGACGTCGATTCCGTGGTCGCGATGCAAGAGGAGGGCAGTACATGCGGCGAATGGGATGCCCTTATACGCAGGCCCGAAGAGGATGTCGAATTGCGGCAGACCCGCCTTCAGTGCATCGGCAATTGTTTTGGCGTAGGCTGTGCAAAGAGAATCCAGCACAGGGCCGTCTGCAAGCAAGCCTGCATTGAAGAAGTATGGCGACAGTCTGATATTCATATGATGGAGCGTAGATCATGGCTAGGACGTAGAAGCTCACCGTCCAGACTTGAGTGTGAAGAAACCGAATTTGAGCGCTCCGGCGGCCATCGAATGTTCAATAAGATCACTCTGATACTTCTCCAGCATGGTCATCGTGTCCCCGTTAGTATTTGAGTCGATTGTGTTGAGAGAGCACGAATGTGGAATGGTGGGCAACAGAGAAAAAGTCTTTTTACGATAGTAGGCAATGGCGCCGAGCGGGCCGGAAACCCGGGAAATCAGACTTGACCGCCACCAGCGGTCACATGACCATCTACATTGTCAGGATCCTGCTATTTTCAGAAAGTCCGTACCACGGGGCAGGCCGTTTCCGTAACGCGTAACGCGAAACGCGGAACGTCACGCCGCGTTACGCTTAGTGACGGTGACTTTTTCATCCTGCGGTGGCCCTGCCAGTGGGAGACATGTACAGCCACAGACGCGTTACGTCTAGTACTATGTCATGCTTTGTGATTGCGCGTTGAACGAAGTCTATGGTTCGAAATGACTGCTATGGCTTGTAGTAAACTCAAAGTACTTACTTAGTGGCCGGCATGCAACTGATACGGCGAATGACAAATCCTGCATTAATATTGTCGTCCTCAATTTGGCTTTTACTCCCAGCTACTGCCATCTAGCCACCAGCGCGGGCCGGAGGTCTCAGCCGAGACAGGGCATTCTGCAACTAACCCCTCACTTCAAGTTACCACGGCAACATCTATGTCGGAGGTGGCCAGACTGAGAAGTACTGAATGAGGAATCATTGTTAAGTCCAAGTATTCAGTCACGGTGCTATCCAAAAACAATACACACAATAAGCCACAATGCCCCGAAACGACACGCTACTTTGTGACTGATTGTGACAGGCGTTTCGCAGTGACGTTCCGCAAGGGCGTTTCGGGAACGCGTTACGGAAACGCCCCTCCCAGTCGTACGGACGTTCTCGCTATTTTGGATGGTCGAGCACGTTGTTATTGCTATTTATGCCCCCAGTTCAATCCATTCGGGGCCTTCTCTCTTCTTCTCCTTCTCCTTCTCCTACGACCAGATAAGACCAAGTACGGGGAAAGGTTAGTCTTCCCTAGGCAGACCCTAAATACGACCTTGGTGAGGGGGAAAGGTTACGGTTACCCCTCTGCCCAACAAGCTATCGCGCAACGAACATCCAAGTTAGAGGGGTGGCCCGGGAGTGGTGGCAGTACTGTTTCTGGTGCGTCCTCTCCGTAACATATCATGGAGAATTACTGTTCAGTTAGAATATTGGCTTTCTCTAAAGAACGAGTGTCATGTTCTTACCCCCCGCTTAAAGTGCACATCCCCCACTGCACCGTGCCCCTCAGCACGCTATGGGACTGAGTTTCCTCATGAACATAGCCTTTGTACTTTCAGGGCACGGCAGAGACCGCGCTCATGACCCCGAGAAGCAAGCTACCCGCGAAGAGGACCGAGCCCCGTTGTCGTCCGACGACGAGCATGACCACGGCCCCAGTCCCGCAGCATCGTTGCGTCCGCTACGCCAATTCGCCACGTTCGGCAGCACGCTCACCGGCCCAGGCTCGACTTTGCGGGCCAGTCGCACCCTCACCTCATCCAGCTCGGCGAACTACCGACAGACGATCGTCTCCCGGGCAAGGACGTTCTTCTTCCCGACGCCCCGGCCAGGAGAGACGGCACGGTATGTGCCTTATTACCGGTACTCGCCCATAATCTCTGGTGTTGTCGTACCCTTTTCTATCCTGCTCGAGATACCCGGACTCACCGAGCATTGGTACATCCGAACCGAGGCGAACAAGACGATTGAGTCGCGGCCGAACCCTGCGCTCCTGGACGCCGGTCTGGCGCTCTCTATGGCGTGTGCCGTTTTTGCAAACGTCTGCCTTATCCTACGATTCAGCGAGAAGTGGGTCAAAGCGACGACCCTGTTTTGTGTTCTCTTCCTCACGATCCACGGTGTGTCCTGAAGAACTAGAGCTTCGGTGCGGGCCTCACACCCTTTTGCAGATACGATCAATATTGCGACTGTGACTGCGTTTGGTGTCATTCACCGGGTAGACGATGGGTTCACGTACGGACAAGCGTTCTGGATGACGCTGTGCTCGACGGTCGCCTCGACTATCACGAACCTGAGTCTGATCTCCGACTTTATTCGCACGAAAGATTTCGCGCACAGCGGCAAGTCGGTCACGACACCTCTTCGCCTGTGTACTCACGATTCTCTGACAGGCAGCGGGTTGACGCGCAAACAACGTTCGCTGGTCGTACTGGTAATCATCCTCCTGATGTACATCGCGCTAGGGGCGTGGATCAACTCGGTGCTGCTCCACCTCAACTACATCAACGGGCTCTACTTCACGGTGGTGTCCATCGAGACGATCGGGTTCGGGGACATCGTCGCGCGGAGCGCTGGCGCGCGCGTGTGGGTGTGCGTGTACAACGTGTTCGGCGTGGTGACGCTCGGGATCGTGATCTCGCTGTGCCGGGAGACGGTGCTGGAGGGGCTGGACATCGGGTACCGGAAGCGGCTGCGGGTGCTGCGTGAGCGACGGAGCGAGGCGCGGCGGTTCCGGAAGTGGCAGACGCGGTGGCGGCGGGCGATCGAGTGGCGGCTGCGGCGGCAGGGCAGCACGGTGTGGGTGTCGGACGCGCAGTGGCGGGAGGAGCAGGGAGTGCGGTTCGTCGGGCTCGGCGAGGGCGCGGGCGCGAGTTCGTGGTTGATGCGGTTCGTGAACTTGCCGCGGCTGCGGAGCCCGCCGTCGGACGACGCATCTGCGCGGCAGACGATGCACGTCGTGGGGCACCCGTTTGGGAAGCACCTGAACATCAACGCGCTCTCGGACGAGCAGCTCCACGAGGCGGCGCTCGAGGCGGGCGTTCCCTTAGAGATGTTCATCGACTTCAGCCCGGCGCACAAGCTTGTGCACGAAGCGAGCGGGCAACCGCACCCTACAAGCCCTGCGCTCGCGGGCGGCAATTGGCCGACGCATGCGGGCACGCCCACGGACGCGCAAGTTGGGCGGATGTCGTCGATGCTGACGAAGATGGCGCTGGTGCTCAGCGGTCGCGAGATCTACGTGCCGAGACGGTCCCTGGAGCATCGGGAGGAGACCATGAAGAGCATCGTCGAGGACCAGGATGCGCAGCATGAGGCGGCGCAGGACGCTCAGGCGGAAAACACCAGGCAGAGGCAGCAGGGCCATGGAGCGCGGGGCAAGTACATCGCGGCGCCGAAGTGGCTGAGGCACTATGCGTCGGGCGCGTTGGCAGCCAAACCGTATGAGAAGCTCAAGAAGCAGATGGCGAACGACGCGCGGAACGCCAATGTGGTGAAGGTGAGGGGAGCAGTGTTATGTCATGTAGTCCGCACTCAACATGTTGAGTTAGCTCGGTATCGCATGGAGCGTCTTCTTCACTTTCTGGTTTGTCGGCGCCGCAATTTTCAGTGCTACTGAAGGGTGGTCATACGGAGTCACCATGTATTTCTGTGGGTTATCGCTTGATTGCTTTGTGTTTCCTCTGCTGACCGTCCTTTAGGCTTCATCTGCTTCTTGACGACGGGGTATGGGGATTATGCTCCAGTAACTCCGGCGGGGCGCTCCATATTCGTCGTCTGGGCTTTGTTCGGTGTTGCGACCATGACCATTCTCGTAGCTGGTCAGCACCATGTTTTCTGGTCGGACCTATCGTTCTGAAAATGTGGTCACGTTACAGTCATCGAGGACGCATGTTCCGCCAAGTATCAGAGTGCGATGCACTCTCAAGTGTTCGACCGCGCTGTACGCAAGTATCGCAGACGCACCGCGGAAGAAGCAGCTGAAGGCTTCCGCGCTGACTACCAACTACAGCGTACCGCTGCCAACCGCGCGCACAATGCCGAGGCCATTCAGGAGGGCAAACTTTCCGCTGAGCCCGAGGAGCTATCCATGGCGGGCATCCAGGCGCAGCTCGAGGAAGCGCAGGATCGCGCGAAGAAGGAGTTGGAGGCGCTGCCGCATGAGATCATACGGCAGGCAGGGACGTTCCACGATTACATGCACTTCTTCGCGAAGGGCGGCGGACATGACGAAGAAGACCATGACTCAATCAATGTCCCGAGGGTGCTGCGGCAGTTGTTGGATGAAGTCGTGGCGAGTGAGGACGTCAACGATAGTGTGAAGCAGGAGATCCTTGCGGACGACGATGCCAAGCACGTAAGTGCTATCATCAATCATTGTGAAGTTCTCGCTGATCGACGCCGTTTTGTCAAGACTCTCTTCATCCTGAGCATAGAGCGTGAGTAGCTACTACGGTTAGAGTCCCCTCGTGCGCTCACGATCCCTTGCCAGGTGCTTTGAAGAAGATGATTCACTCCGCTGACAGTGCACTACAAGCTTGTGCTGAGCGCGACACGCTCATCGCCGTACAGACGGAACAACGCGTCAAGGCGCCCGGTGGCAATGCCGAACACGAGGCAGAAGAAGTTGAGCATATAAGCGAGGACGAAGACTTAGGGAATAGCACAGGCCCTTTGCAGCAGGAGTCGACAGATCCTGCTGACCATGACGACAGGTCTTCGTCGAGCCTGCCGTCGTCATCGACACCCTCTGGGTCCCGCCCTCGATCGTCCGCCATGTCTTCCTATGACGGCTCACCTCCCTCAGGTTCTCTGAATCCCAACGCCGTTAGGACGACTCACGCAGCTGATTACGCACACAAGCCATCATGACAGTGATGATCTCTATCCACATATTCATTTTGTTAGACGTCATCCTGTTCAGTTTCGCGGCATTCCGTAGCATCATGGACCTCTACCTGCACACTTACACCCCTGTATTACACAACATCACTCCACACACTCATGGTATCAGGCGCGTGTCTCCACGAGCCTAGAGTATGTATATACAACGACATATACGCTACGAATCCAATAACAGACTGGTCCCTAGAGTGGAACAGAAAACGCATCCGGAGCGAATCTGTTCCTGGCTATAGGTCCTCAACAAGCACACTTCAAGTTCAGGTCAAAGGTCTTTGACGGCCGTGCTATTCTGGATGTCACGGATGCCGAAAGCGATCTGCGAACATCCCTGTCGGGAAGACACTATGCAGTAAGGTGAGTCGTTCAGGGTTCGGCGACGGTCGACGTCGAGGCATCATGTACATCTCACAGGGAAGCTGGAACATAGTAAGGGCGCCTACTTGGTCACAGTGTCACAGGTCATAATACTAGTAGCCCATGAACCTATGGTCAGAATAGTACGGTATTCTGTCGTTGCCTATGGTTCGCAATTGGATTCTGAGCGTTCGGTCGGATGGCTTCAGTTATGCACCATTCGGCACTGTCATGATAATATTCTCTGTCGAATGCATAGTAACGGACTACTTTGCCGCCATGGGAGCTGCTTACTAGTAGCATCCCCTGGGACGGTTCGGGTCGATGGGTAAATAGACAACGCATTTCAGTCCTTCTGAAGCGAACACAGAAAGTTCAAGGAGATGAATCACCAGTGGAAAAGGCTTGGCAGGAGCGGTACGTGACTGGCCTGAGTAGCCGCATCCTGCATGAGCTTGGATGTTGCTAATGCTCCGACGTGTGTAGTATGTACTGCCACGACTGAAGCCCCTAACTGGGTGGATCGGGCTCGGAGGCTCCGGTCTGGACAACCATTCAAGTTGAAGTCAGACCTCGCCTGGCTCCCAAGTGAGAGAGCGGCAAAGTCATGAACCCGCCACAAGTATGACACGAGGCAGATGCCAAGGCTGCGCATCGATGAGATATGTGCAGTAGAAGCATTGCGGACATCCATGCCGATTTTCGTATGATATCCACGACTGGGCCCAGGTCTATGGGCCTGCTGTCTGCCTCTGAACCCCGTCTCAGAGCCTCCAAGATGGAATTTATCGCACACAGAACGTAGCTGGGGGCTGTCAAAGCTCAAGGGCGTCCATCGGCGGTCGCCGTCAGCCACTATGTCGGAGGGGAGGACAAGCGTCGCGAGGCAAAGCAGTACAGCCTAGTACAACACCTACTACCCATCTAGGAAGGATAATCTGATAGCAGATCGCCACGTGGGCGCCTCATGTGCTTGCATTGTTCGAGTTCGCCCATGTGCGTCTCTCTATTGACCTCCTCCTCCTGCCTCTCTCGTCCGCTATCGGGCCCAGCCGCGGGGTTTCCCGAGAACACATAAGATGTGCGAATACTGCGGAACATCAACATCCTCTTTCGCCTCATCGTCGAGGTATGTCTGAACCCACTCCCATGGCTGCTGTAGGCCCCCCGCCCCCTAGTACACCGCATGCCGAACCGACAGGCTCACAAAGTGGCGTCCACTCTAGTCATGCGAACACTACCTCGCCAATCACGATCGATTGGAATGCGTTTCGTCTAGAGCAAGCCATCGTGAGCGAGCTCGCTGACGACGTGTTCACCGACGTCTCCGGCTTTCTGGAGGCCATGTTCCCGGTCTCCGACGATCTCCTCGACACGGTGTGGGCGCAAGTGTCGAAGCGCAAGGGGCTCTACGACGCGTCTGAGGAACAGTGGAGGAGCTATCCCGTCAAGCCCCCCAAGCACGAGAAGGATCTGTACGAGCCGTTCGTGACCCTGGTAGAGTCTATCTCGAAGTGCATCCCGGCAGAGGAGAGGAACGAGGTCGGATGGCACGATTGCCATGACCGGACGCCTCTTTCCTTCGACCCTTACGCGTCCAAGGTGAGGCCGGACATCGTTGCTACGCTTGGGGATGGCGTACGGCTTGAGTCGAAGCAGCCGAAGAAGAAGGACGCGGAGGTCAGGATCCCCTGGAGTCGCATCCTTGTCCCGATAGAGATGAAGAAGCGGTACTACCACGGAAGGGTCGACGGCGACTGTCCTGCGATCCTGCAGCTGCTCAAGTACATGCGCATGATCTTCCACGAGGCCGTGGACCGGTCGTTCGTACTGGGCATTGTCGTCGCGCACGCGAGCGTGTCGGTGTACGTGGCTGATCGGACGGGTGTGTTGGGGTCGAGGATCTTCAACATACACGAGGTACGTCGTTCTGCCGTTCTGTGTCGATCCCGCCTGTTGAACGTTCCGTCAGGACCCGCGAGACTTCATCCGAGTGGTCGTGGGGATATGCACAATGTCGCCGGCGCAACTCGGGTGGGATACGTCAATGACGGTTCTGAAGGAAAAGGAGCGGTACACCAAGGCGTTCCTGCGCGGGTGGAAGCCGAAACTATCCTACCAGATCCCCCTGAATACGACGAAGGAGGATCACTACTGGGTGGTCGACATGCCCAAGCCGAAGGAAGGAGCAGAGTACGGCGTGATGGAGGAGAACGCGACGGAGCGTTTCGTGCTCTTCAGGGCCTTGAACCTGCAGCGTGGCCAGGTGATTCGCGGACGTGCGACGCGGATCTGGAAGGCATGGCTGTTTGACGAATTGGCGCTTAAGCCGCATGAGCGCAAGGTGCGTCCATGTCTCTGCCACGTCCAGCTTTGTATCGATGTTCTTTCAGGTCTTCATCTTGAAAGATTCATGGCGCGACGACGACCGACGGCTGGAGGGCGAGTTCTACGAGCGGATCGGTCGCGTTCCGGGAGTGGCCGCGATGTACTCGTACGGCGTCGTTGAGGTCGACGGCGAGGCCGACACTGTGGCTTCGAGGAGTCGTCGCGGCTTATCGATCCATGCGAAGCCTCGTGCTATCAACGAGTTACAGCGAGAGCTCAGGGCGCAGATGATACCGACGTCAACTCCCGACAAGTCATGGGGAAGCACTCCCGACTACACCATCTTCGCCGACATTTTACCCTTCAAGAACGTCACAGCGCGCACGCCTCGAGGGAAGACTCATTCGAGGCTAGTGCTTGAGACGTACGGATGGCCGCTGAAGATGGCGCTCTCCCCATTGGAGATCGTCCAGGCGATGCAGGACGTAGTCCAGGGTGAGTGCGGCGGCGCTTGATGGATTAACTTGTCTCACATTTCACGCTAGGCCATCAGGCCGCACTAGAGCAAGGAGTCGTGCATAGGGACCTGAGCGAAGGGAACGTGCTCATCACGGGGAGCAAGGAGGTCGGCAAGCGGGCGGTGATCATCGACTTCGACTATGCGAAGATGCTAGAGGATGCCACCCTAGCACAAGACCTAATATCTGTATGTCGTGATTCTCTTCTGTCTTACATAGTGTTGAAGTGAGCATCATGCAGGGCACTCGCCCATTCATTTCTGGCGAGATATTGGGGAAAATGATGTACTTTCAGGACTATGACGAGGAGGACGACGAAGGCGAAGAGAAGAAGCCTCTCCTGGTTGTTCTTCCCAATCACCGGTTCCATCACGACTTGGAAAGCCTTTTCTGGGTCTTGTTTTGGATGTGCCTCTGCAGGTCGGGCCCAGCGGTGCGTCGCGCGGAAGTCTTCGAGCAGCCAGAAGGCGACAATTTGAAGCATCTGGCGACCTATATCCGCCTCTTCACCGCCATCGACGATGATCAGCTAGCCTACAACAAGGGTCAGATAATCAAGTATCGTATGGAGTTTGAGAAAGCCGCGACGGCGGTGTCTGCCTGGTGCCGACCACTGAAGAGCCTTCTTCGGCAGCTCAGCAAGATCTTGCGCGAGCATTACGAGAACAACGAGTTCCCAGTCGCCGAGACCTACCGTGCTTTCATGTCCGCTCTTCAGGAGTCGGAGCAGCTTCTGCTCGCGAAAGCGACGGACGAGGAGAAGGAGACCCCGGCGTATCGTGCAGAAGTCGATCGGCGCATCGCGGACCGTACCGACTGGGAGCTTCCTCTACGGAAGTTGCCTGAGCCCGAGGTTATACTCGAGGCCAATGAAGCGCTTGCGCACCCACCCGACGAAGCGAGCCGGTCCGCAGCAGGTAATCGCCCAGGTGATTCGCGCGAGGAGCCACCAAAGCGCCGCGGCCTAGTAGCGAAGCTCAAAGCGTTGCGCATCAGCCCTGGTCCCCCATCGCCTACTTCGTCGGATTCGGCCAGCAGCGGACATACGGCGACAGGGAAGCAGGGTCCGCAGAGCTCGAGCACGCAGCCGACTGCTACGAACCCACCCGCGACCAAGCCGCAGGCCACCAAGGCTCCATCTACTAAGGCGCCAACCACGAAACGAGAGTCGAAGAAAGCGCAGGCAGCGAAGGTGACGCAGCCCATGAACATCCTCACGCGCGCTATGCAACGGGCGGCGTCGGCAGTGCCAGGCTCGTCCAGAGCGCAGACGCTGTCCCAAGGTGCCTCTGACACCGCACCGAAGAAGGCCGGCCCCAGTCGTAGCACGGCTCGTACGCAAGACGGGAGTGATGAAGCTCGAGGTGTGACTGCGACCAGGGGCACGAAAGCCGTGACTATCAAGGCGACCCGAGCGCCCAGTACACGTACGAGGAGCAAGGCCCGGGCGGAGGATGACTGAGGTATGGGAAGCGGAGATTGGTTAGATGTCGTGCCGCGCATGTATGGTCTAACCGTAGACGTCGTATGTGAGCTGTCGTTGTATCCAACGCTTGTGTCGTGGTTCCATCTGCGCGGCATGTACAGTCACAGTATGCGAACATCTCAGCGCAGAGCTTCGCAGATAGGGGCAGCTATGACTAGATTCTCAGCCCGTCACCTTGTTCAGTCATCTCTCGTACTGAATTTCAGTGAACACAATGTGTTGTGCACTGGCGGTAGGCAATTCGATCCTAGCCCGGCAAAAATAGTACTGACACCTCTACATAAACCCAAAATGAGCCCGCTTCGCGATGTCCCTCTGATTCCGAGTCGGCCATATCCTATTTCCTCCAGCCCGAACTCGTCCTCTGGCGGGCGTGAGAAATCGACGCCACAACGGCCGGAAAGTGCCCTTGCGGGGCCAATACATAAGTTGGAACTTCGCACCCTCCTCCTCGGCACTGTAGATTCTACTTGACAGAGGACTCCCTGCACCCAGCCTGGCATTAATGCTCCAGGAAACGCGCCGCAGCATGGACGTTAACGCGAAGGTCGAGGCAGACAACGACTCGGGGCAGACGGTCGTCCTCATCCTCGTCGGGCTTATCGGTTCCGGAAAGGTGCGCCCTAACAGGTTCGCATGCGCTACAACTCATGCATACGCTCTCCTTAGTCCACCTTCGCCCACGCCCTCGAGCAGCACGTCCCGCGCTTCCGGCGATGCAACCAGGACGACCTCGGCAGCCGGCAGCGCGTCGAGGCGTCCGCGCGCGCGTGTCTCCGCGAGGGCCTCTCGGTGTGCATCGACCGGACGAACTTCGATGCGCGGTGAGTTCAGCAAGGGGGGCACGGGTACTGCCGTGTTCATCTGCACCAGACAGCGGGCGACGTGGATCAACATGGCGCGCGAGTTCCCGGGGACGGAGGCGTGGGTCCTCGTGTTCGACACGCCGTATGCCATATGCGAGCAGCGGCTCCGCGAGCGTGAGGCCCTTCCATTCCTATCTACACAACGCGTCTCACAACTGGTACATAGGCACGGACCACCCGACAATCAAGACCCCCCAGGAAGCACTCCGGATCCTCGCCCGCTTCCACTCCGACTACCAAGCTCCCGCCGCACACGAAGGCCACACGCGCCTCCTCAGCCTCCCTGCGCCTGGGCAGCTCCCCGCGTACACGCGCGAAGACGTGCTCAGCATTTTGGACCGTATCCGTGACGCGCCGCCCCCGCCGGAGCCGCAGACACGTTTGGACGCGTATTTCCCGCCGCCTGCGCCCTCGACCAGAGGTGGGTCTGACAGGGGACGCGGGGCGTACAGAGGGTGGCGCGGCCGCGGCGAGCGCGGTGGTGGGCATGGCGGGTCTCACCGTGCGGCTCGCAGAGGTGCATATCTACCGCATGATAGGCCCAGAGGTGCCGGTGCCGAACAAAGGCAGTTGACGGGCCAGTTGTACGGTCCGGGGTCGACATCCTCCAGTGGGTCGTGGCGACGGAGTGAGGGTGAGAGTAGCGGGCAGGGGCGTTAACGTGCGTGAGCTACTGTGTGTGTCATGACTACACCAGGTCGTGGATAGGGACCAGCCTGGTGTTGTCGTACCCTAGATGGTTGATGTAGGATGCGCATTTAGGGGGCAGATCTTCTTATAGCGTTAGTGCAGCTCGAATGTAAATCAACCGCGCCGGAGTTGCGCATTGCATACTGGTGGAGCGCGAGCATGCAAGGCCCGGCAGCGCATGCATATTGGCGCACATATCGATATCCGCTGCGTCCGAGGGAGTGGACATGACGTCGGTGGTAGGATACGCACTGTATTCTATCCACACACTCACTATGTACTTACATAGCACTGTGCGCTGTGTACGTGTATGCAGGAGAGCTCCATCACGAGCCACCGTTTAAATACACGCCCTGCGCCTCCGTCTGGCTCTACGCTGGTACCTGCTGCTCCGTCTGCTTCATCGTTTGGCCCAGGATCTTCGTGACGACCTACATGCCATGTCGTCGCAGGGGTCAGCTCTCTTCCAACGCCAGGGGAGGGCCATCGTCGCCAAGTACGCGGCACCACAGCTACGGCATCAACTCGGCTCCTCCGCACCTACAAGCCGTGCCCTGAACCTCGCCACTGCCCCGCGCGCAAAGGCCCTCAGCTTTCCCGGCGTGCCCACACTCTCACCTCCCTCCGCAAACCCCTTCCCGAGCCGCTCCGCAACGCGGCGCACGCCCTCGTCTTCTCTCGCCCACTCCCCTTCTGTGTGCTCGCGCGCCCACCACTCGCCCGCAGCGGCGCGCAGGCGTGGCTCGCGCATGACCGCGCCGCGCGTGTACCGCAGCGTCGCGAGCCGCGTGGATGCCTGCTCAAGCATGTGCCCCGCCGCGAGCGCGGGCGCGGCGGGGTCCACGAGGTGCGGCGTGCGTGGGAGGAGGAAGTGCGTGAGGGGCGGCGTGAGGAGGAAGGCGAGCTGGCGCAGAGCCCAGAGGGTGTCGTGCCACTGCCTCTAAGCGTGAGCGGCGGTGTGGAGTGGGGTGCAGGGACGACGCACCATGAAGACGTCTAGCCCGTTTGACGGAATGTCGATCGTCGCGGTGGCCGTCCAGTATGCCTCGACGACCGCGACGCACAGGAGCGCGCCGACGACGTACGTGCGCCAGCGGTCTCGCCCGCTCCCGCGGATGGTGAGCAGCCCGGCGACGGCGACTTCGCGGACGTACTCTGCGAGCGCGCGGGGGAGTGCGAAGAGCGCGTAGTCGTCGAACGTTTTGCAGTGTTCACATTCTTGCAGGACTGCTTGTCCGAATCTAGAATTGCAATCAGCGTTCAGGGCTTGCTATGAATGGAGGGGTGGGCAAGAACCTGACATAGAGTATGCGCATTTCGAAAGACGAGAGACGGGTCAAGAGATGTTCTAGGGACTGGGGGAGACGGGCGTTCGCGTCTAAGCCCGCCCGTCTGACTATGGTACTGCGGATGGTATCAGGCGATGCATTGAGGGGTATGTGAAGGCGGCTGAAGAGGTTGAGCGGCCAGCATAGGATGAGAGTGTGCAAGATGTATAATGTATGGAGCACTACAAAGATGGTCAAGTAGTGCTCGTATGATGCTTCTGGCCTGGATCCATTGTTTTGCTGGCGCAGGTAGATCAATAGCGGGAGTGTGACAGCGACGGCGGTGAAGAGGTAGACGTCGACCGACGCGCTCACGATGACCATCGAAGGTTCTGGCTTGTCATGTATTCGCTCCAATGGGTAGAAGAATAAGTTCAGCAGCAACCTGAAGCTGTAATTAGAGGCTTGACAGCGTGAATAAGAGCGAAGGTAGGGGACGAGGAGGAGGAGGGGGAGGAGGAGTCGGCCGCGTCGAGATCGCCACGCGCGTTTCGGAGATGAAGTAGCTTATGTAAATTTACCGACAAGCTATCATAATGCCCCCTGTTTATTTATCAACACTTATCAATATTAAAACAGACTACGTTTCTCCGAGCCGCCAACGAGCTGCACGCTGCACGGGCAACTCGTAAGTACTCTACATACCTCTCGGTCTGTGTCGTTGCTGCATATCATGTCATTCGCTCTACGACCAGCCTCACGGAAGTGCGTTGCGACTCGGAGCGCAGCTCGCGCGTTCTCGTCGGCCATACAGAGACCCGCTGTCAGTGCGGCCCTCACGCGTGCGCGCGGAAGCCAAAAACACCTCCCGTCGCGGACACCAGCGTCGACCCAGAGACGTAAGTACGCCCCACCTGCACGCGCGGCTCGCTCGAATGCGCTCTTCAGGATGGGCAACCTCGACCACCGAGCAGTCGACCACGGTGGACCCCGGAGAGGTGGAAGCCATGCAATGCCTCGAGGAGGGCACGCAAAAGCTCGAGGAGGGCGATGTCCAGGCTGCCAAGGTGCGCTCACGCGCCCACCGCTCATATATGTTCGTACTTGAACCCCTTTTCCCTAGGCCTTGTATCAACGCAGCGTTGACATCAAGCGCACCGCGTCCTCGCTCTTCAACCTCGGCGTGACGCACTACCACCTCAGTACGTCCCCTCACCCCTCCCATCCTCGTTCCGGACACTCATCTGTCAAGAGGAGTACGATGAGGCGATCTCCGCCTGGAAAGAGTCCATCGCGCTGCAGCCCTCCAGCGCCGACGCGCATACCAGTACGTTGTCTGAACTCCGCACCTCCCCGACCCACTGACTATTCGTCTCCACCCGCAGACCTTGCGAGTGCGTACATCGTCTCGCCCGTGAGCAGGCCCGACCTCGCGCTGCACCACCTCCAGTATGTCCCGCCCCCGCTCTCCCACCCGCACCACCCGCTGACAAAGTCTGGGTTCAGCGTCGCAGCCTCCCTTCAGCCCGAGGACCCCGAGATCGCCTTCAACCTCGCCGCGGTCCTCGAAGCCTGTAAGCCTATCCTTCCCCCCCCCTCGCCCCGCCCCGCCCGTCCCTCTCGCAAGACCCGATCGACGCTGACTCCCGCACGCATGCGCAGGCGGCCGCCTAGAAGAGGCACTCGTACACTACAAGCGGAGCAAAGAGTACGGCGTCGAGCGCGCCGCGATGCACATCCGCAACGTACGTTTTCCTACCCTAGCGTCAGGACAGTGGGAACTGACGTTCCGGGATGTAGGTCAGCGCGAAGATCCTCGGCCAGAAGATGAAGCAGGCGGAGCAGCAGGCGCAAGCTCAGAGCCAGACGGAGGCGCAGAGCGTGCATCCGAAGGGAGACGCGTGACAAAGCTCTCCTACATACCGCATATACGCACACAGCGCACAGTGCTATGTACCTAGTGAGCGTGTGGTTAGACTACAGTGCGTATCTTACCAACCGCGTCATGCCAACTCCCTCTAACGCATGGCGCGTGCCCGCGTAAGTCGATATATGCGTATGTCCCGACGCACGCGTCGCCGCGCCCTTGCCGCTGCATGCTCGTGCTCCACCGATATGCGACGCATTATTCCGGCGCAGCCGATTTGCATTTCAGCCACTGACCCGGACAAGAACGTAGTACGCGCGTCTGGGATCTACCTCCTATATGCGCCTCCTACGTCATCCGTCCAAGGCACGACAGCACCCTGTCTGCGACCCGCTACGAGTCCAGTCGCAGGCACTCGACGCACGCACAGTACTGAGAGCAGGCTCATCTTGAAGCAGGGAAGAGATACTCGTACATGTCATTACAACAGCGTCAATCGTAAAGCGCAAAAGAGGGGAATACACCAGCGACGAGGCGTCGCAAAGGGGTGACATGCATAGATATTCCATCGTAGGATGGCATGATGCAGATGGTGGGTGGGTAGCTAGAGAGGCATGTGCCGTCTAGCGTACCCAAGAAACGCCCAGCGTCGACAGCAACGCAGGTAGGGCGAAGGACGGCGGCTCCCGAGAATCGGGGGCTGCTACGCGAATTAGTGAAGAGAGGTGGCGAAGGGGGTTCTGAACAGTCCTGTCGATGGGGCGAACCCTCGAAAATGAAGCATAACGATAGGGCGAGCACAACAACAACAACAACACCAACACTACCCCGCCGTGCCCAAACATCAGCCTCCCACCAACCTCGTGATGGCAAGAGCACTCACCACAACACTAGTAGTAGTACAATCCACACCCCAATCCTACTTGCGCGGCGTCGTCGGCGGCAGGTCCGGCACGAGGTAATGCACCGGCTTGCTATCGCCAAAGCTCGACTTGTGGTTCAGATCGGGCGCTTTCAGCCGCCTCAGGTCCTCGCGCGACTGCACCGGCGTGACGCCCTGCGGCGTGCTCGCCGTCGACTGGCGCTTCTCCTTCTCCCTCTCCGTCGACGCCGCGGACGCACTCGAGTGGTACGACGGCACGGGCTTGCGCACCGGGTTCCGTCGCGCGCCGCCCACGTTCGTCGACGTGCTCCGGCTCATCGGCTCCGCGGCCACGCCGTAAGGGTTGGCCGGGCTCGTCGGGGTCGTGGGACTCGAGGGTATGCCGCGGGGGTGCGAGACCGCGGTCGGGGTAGACGTCGTGCTGCTGTTCGACCCGGGGTACGCGTACGCGCCATGATCGATGGAGCGCCGGCGCGAGTGCGCAGAGAGCGTCGTAGCCGTGGTCGAGGTGCTGCTGTTCACGCCGGCAGTGTTCAACTTCGCAAGAGCGACGGCGCGGGTGCTTGATCCGTTTGATGGCTTGCGTGTACGACGGGGGCTATTATCTGCACTGCCGCGTTGAGGGACGTAGTCGAGTGGTGGGACGGTCTCGATGTACTCCGATCGGCGACGACCATGGCCCGCGGAGGCGGCGGTCTCCTCGGTAGGGGAGAAGGAGAATTTGCCATGGCCGGCGCTGCTCTCTGTCGGCGCAACGATCATACCCACCGAATCTGCCTGAGGATATGAACGTGAACCTGAGCTTTGGTGAGAGCGCGGCGGGGCTGCGACAGCTTCGACGGTGTTATCCCTAGAAGATAGACCAGCCCAGGGGCCCGTAGGATGTCCGGAATCGAACTCGCCCATCGAGCGACGACGTGAACGGCTGGGAATCTGGCGTCGGATGCGGAGATAGAGAAGGATACCTGCGACGAGAAGGGCGATGAAAACCACACCGCCGATGACGCCGCCCACGATAGCACCCGTTTTCATATGGGAACCTCCCACAGCAGCGTCACCAGTGCCAGTGGAGGTACCACTCGGGCTAGAGGAAACGGACGACATTGTGTTGCTGGTCGTGGAAGCCGATGTCGAGGTGCCAATGGAAGATGTTGAGGTCGAACTTGCAGTCGACGTACTGGATTGGGCAGACGTCGACGGCTCTGAGGATGTCGATGTCGTAGAAGAAGATGGGATGGGTACGGGTGGAGATGTAGTCGTGGGGCGCCCAGGCGATGCAGATGCAAGAGATGAAGACGTGCTCGAACCACCGGACTGAGAATCGGACGCACCAGTCGAGATAGACACGGACGATGGGCTCAGCGGCAAGGTCGGGGTCCCCGTGTCGCTGTCCGTGTTCGTATTTGTGGGCTGCGGCCGGGGGAGAGTCGACACTGGCGGGGGCACGAGTGAGAGCGTGTCTCGGGCGACGAGACCGAGACCGTGACGTTCAGCGCCTTGCTCGTGAGATCCTACTGGCATGGTGGCGTGGGTCAGCTTGCTTGAAAATCAGCGATGGAGTCGAGGGCGGTGCATGGGTCGGGCAGAACGGGGGGAAGGATGGCCGTAGAGACCAACCTGCACGAGTAGCGCGACACTCGATGGGCTGGGATATGTATGGCCGCCAAAAGCCCGTGAGGCCGATAAACCAAATCGTCGCTCGCCTCGCGGCAGCGGTCACCAGGGAAAGTCCACCTGCACATGGATGTGCTTTTTTGAGCATGAGAATGACCGACCCGAGCCCGATCCCACACTTGTGAGAGACGCCCGGCCCGGACAGAGTCGGATACACGGAAAGTGACACTGACAGGGCCCAGAGACATGCGTCACAACTGTCGCAGGGCGTCGCGAGTAAGGCACAGTCAATTGTCGTAGGCTGCGCTCGCGGCCGTAATACACGGTCGACGAGCGTTTCAAGATGCCGTAGGACCTGGGTGGGTGGTCATGCTCTGAGGAGGCAAGTGATGACAGCTGGAGGTCAACAGGGGGACAACGAACAAGGGGAGGAAGGATGGGTGTTATATATGCGCGGTGGCAACGATGTGGCAGCAAATGAACCGGCTGGAGGTGAAGTGTGAAGGCATAGCCTATACAAATTACCAAATTTAGTACCGGTTGTGCCATGTATGGAAGGTGCGGATGGAACGATGGCCACGTCACGATGACACCGACGTGTAACTGAAGCTGTGATAAGGAAGGTGCATAGAGTCTGGATATCCCGTTCACCTTGCATTCACCTCTCCAACGTGTGGTCAACAGCGGCGAACGCTGAAGTCCACGTCGTCGAAGGCACTTGCCGAGGCTGGCACGTGAGACACCACCTGCTCTCAGGCTGATGCATTCTTCCTTGACGACAACCAGCCCGGTTCGCAAGCCCCCGACTGTGGAAGGTACTCTATCGTCTCTGCTCGCAGTCGCGCCCACCACCGACCTCGGTAGCGCAGCTTATCTCTCGCTTCCGGGAAGCAGAAATGCGGGGCATCAAATGTCCGATCTGGGGGTGGCGTTGTCGTCTCATGTTTGGCGTTGTGGGTGCGCAGTAGGTGCTGCTGCACAAGTGGCTGCGGCCACCTACCTCCACGACACCGGGGGCTCGTATATAACAGGAGCGCCATCCAGGCAATCAGGGACTACCCCCGAAATGGACGGCATTCAATTCGTGCTCTTTGACATATCTGAGGAGCTCATTGAGGCGTGGCGACATGCCTTTGAGGAACACGTCCCCGAGGCCGCTCGCTCGCAGTTTACCATCAAGCTCACCCAGGTCGAGGACGAGTCCTTTCCTGAGGAGCAGTTCGACTGCATCGTCTCTCCCGCGAACTCGTATGGCCGTCTGGACGGCAGGTAAGGCGCAGCATCCGCACACAGGCACCTCCGCCGAGCTCATCTCATCATCTCACAGCTTCGACTACTTCCTAGCAATGCAGCTCACTCCCCCCGGCGAAGGGTTCGAGCCCCCCACGCAAATCGCGCAATCCGTGCTCTACCGCCGCTGGAAGGGCTACGCGCCCCCGGGGACCTGCACCCTCATCCCGCTCGCAGGCACGCCCTGCGCCGCGAACAAGTACCGCTGTCGCTTCATCGCGCTCTGCCCGACGATGCGCGTCCCGCAGTCCGTCACCTGGGACCGCGACGTCGTCTACAACTGCACGTGGTCCCTCCTGAACGCGCTGGACCAGCACAACGCCGGGGTGGGGGCAGGGCCCGCGGCCGCGGACGGAGGGGCGAGGATCGGGAAGGTGCTGATGACGGGCCTGGCGACCGGCGTCGGCGGGGTCTCTGCGGAGCGCTGTGCCCAGCAGATGGCGCTCGCGGTCAAGCACTTCCTGGACGCTTCCGCGAGTACCGAGAAGTGGAGCTCGCTGCGGTGGAAGGACGCACTTGCGTATGATAAGGAGACAAGCCGTACTCACTCGCTATAAAGTAACATATCACTCTTGTCCCTCTCGCGACCGCGTCAATTGAATGCACGGGCGGAGCCGACGGGGAGACCTGTCAATGAATGGTCCGTGAAACTTGGGTCGGCGAGACCGGATCGCCTTGATGGAAAGGCGCCGGAGAGTGGGCGCGTGACAAAGACAAGCGTGCATTGAGAGGGGCAATAAGTTACGTGCGATGTGCAGTCTAGCGTAATTCATGCTGTGAGAGGGGGTGGAGGGTAATGCAATGGGGAGAGGGGTGTCGTATATGGCAGAGCAAGAAACGAAGGGCTGGCACGGGCGTGTCCATCGATAATCACCAGCCCTCGCCTCCCCGCGAGCGCAGGTACGCGCTCAGCAACGCCTGCTTGCTCGCTTTGCGGTTTTTCGACCCGAGGCCGACCTTCCGTATTTTCGCTAGTCTAGACGCAAATAACGTGTTGAGAGCGTGTAGTTTATCAAGACGGGTGGAAGCACGCACCGGCGCAGGCCCTGCATCGCGAACACTGCGGCGATGAAGAGTGAGGCGGCAGACATAATGCCGAAGGCGTAGTCGTGTTCTTCGATGTGGCTCCTGAGCTATTATTCGCCCGCTTAGTTAGCGCTACCGATGAAATGTGGGGGCTGGCGGACACGTACGTTCATGCCGAATAGACCGGCTACTAGTGTGCCCATACCGATCCCCATAGTCCATATAGATATCTATGCGATATTGAGCAACAACGTCTACGAGAAGTGCGCATGTCCGTACCTTGAGGTCGAGAGCGAGCAATTCATTACGATTAGAATCTAATACTAGTTCGACAATTTCCTGCGTGGATTGCACGTTGCTCTGTTGACGACAAGAATACGTTAGTTTGTCCGGGCTGGAAATGGCGACACCTTGCGTTATAACTGACCTGTATGTTTTCAGCCTCGTTCACAATTTCCTCAACCTGCTTAGAGAAACTCTCAAGCAAGACCTCGAGGTCCTCGTGATCGCTTAGCCGGCGGGGCATACCGTTCTTCTTGTCGGTGAGGTACATCGCAGCGAGGTCCTCATCTGGCGTCGCACGAAACGGTATCACTCATCGAACGTAAATGATGTGCGCGGATGGGCAAACCTTGTTCCAGCACTTCCTCGAGAGCCTCTTGCACCTACACGCACGTGGTGCGTTCGTCAGTTGACCTCGCCAGCTAGCCGGATATCACGGCACGGAACTGGCATGCCGCAGGCTGCCTGCGCTCTGGCCAGGGTGAGCCAGGGTGCAGACGTAAGGGTCCGGTACAGGCGTCCGAGCCACTGGCGATCGCGGGCTCTTGTTCATGACCTGGCCCAGACCGTAACCGCCAGTGTCTCGGAGCTCCGTTATCAAGTACGACAGCACCACTCTGCGCCAGCTGCATATGGAGGGCGAGAAGCGACTCACCAACTTGGCGCGATTTTGGAAGCTCGCGAGGCGCCTGGAGTAATGCAGCAGCCGCTTGAAGCGGTCGTGATCTATGTCGTCCTCTAACTCCGCAAGCAGCCCGCCGACAAGGTTACGGATGAAGACCATTTCCGCTTCAAGGGCGCTCAGCACGGAGAGAAGAATGGATTCGAGGGCTCTGTTCATCGGAAGACGCAACTAGACCTGGTAAGAAGCCGCCACTTATCGGAACACTTGACTAGAAGAGGGTTGCTTACCGGAATTCGTAGGGTAATCCACCGTTCTTGGCTTTGAGGTTGTGCTAGAGTAAAAACCAAATCACACGGCGATTGACGAACGTGCATTCGCACGACGCACCTCAAGGTGGTACAAAAACACTGAATGAAGCCTGGAGTCTGCCGAGCCGTAGGTATCGAAGAGAACGACCGTGTCCGCCTTGACTAGGGCGCGAATGTGCAAGATGTTGACCTTGGGTAAATCGATGAGACACGTGCATACGCCGCCCATTCGGCCAACCTGTGAAGACGTACAAGGATCACCTCCTTTCGCACCAATATAGTGGGCACAAGGTTGGGCACTCGGGAGTCAATCTTTCGCAGATCACGGGGCTGTCTCCTGACATGTTAGCGATGGAGGTCAACCTGACACAAGAGACGTCGCTTACGTTCAGACGATGCTCCGTGCACAAGTCAGTCCTTCGGAATTGACCGGAAATGGTCTTGACGTTGCCTGCAACGTAAAATCGCGTCGGGACGTATCAGTTAACCAAGCGGTGGAAGGCGCGTACCGACGGCGTCCAATACGGTACCTGATGGCGAAATGAGTGGGCCGACGGCGCGAAATGAACTAAGACGCACATCGTAGCATAAGATCCGCCGGCTGTCTGCCCTTCATGGCCTTCTCCAAGATCGCTACCTTCGCAGCTTCCTCCAGACCATCCGAGGGCTCATTGCAAGACTCGCTCGAGCGGAGGTTCAGCCTGGGAAGCCATGCCAGGTTCCTATGTCCTAGAGTCCCAGCTAGCGGGATTTCAGAGCCCAGTGATACAGGCCTAGGTTTGCAGAGTCGCGACGAAAAAATGCTAGGGTTCCGCCCGTTACCGACGCGACTAGTATAAGCTCTCTGCAGAGCAGGGGCTCCAGAATTACACAGCCAGCCATGCGACGATGCAGGTCGAAGAAGGCTTGTCACATTTCTTTTCGCTAGCGTCCAGGAGAGCATATACATGCCCTCAAGGCGAGACACGGCAGGAAAAAGTCGAAGTCAGCGAGCAAGACGGCGACTGGTCTGAGTCCGAGTCTCACTCGAGAAACGCGACCAGGATCGCGCCTATCTGACGTAAGCATTCCCCGCAAAAGGAAACGCTGCTTGCCTCCGCGAACCTTGCGCGCGTCTTCTCGGAGCTTCCCTCTCCTCCGGACGGGTCCTCTCAGGTCCTCCCGTCATTATATGCACAATTGCCATGCCAGAGTAGCTGTGCAAGCTCGTAAAAACCTTTCCCACAGGATTATTGACGCGCTTAGTTGGAGTGGCTGATATCATTTTTACAACTCTTGTCCACAGCATTTCGATAGCCTGAGTCAGAGCGATGGGGATCATGGGTTCGTGTCTGACAGCTTTCATAGGGTGAGTGGCAATCTTGAGTAGAAGATGAAAGACCACACCAGCAAATTATCTGCCATAGCTCGGTGCATGGGCTGCACAAAAACGTGCAGCCGCCCCTTGCCAATCACGCGCGTGGTAGGGGCATGTGATGCAGGCTGCTCCTCGGTATTAGGGGAAGGGCGAGAGCGGCATGTTACGCAAGATCACACCCGCGATCCCAGATACGCAAGGGCCTTGGAGAACCGCGACTAGACCAGGTCAAATGCCGTCGTTCATCAGACGCTTGCCACCACGCACCGGCAGCATTTCTATCGGCAACGACATTAGTACCGGACGCCAACCCCTCCCCACCCCGGCTGCTTCTTATACTTCTCGATTGATTCCTTCTCGCTACAGTACATGAATGCCTCGAATGCGTGCCGACGCGCTCTTGCTCCCCCTCCTTCCACCCACCTCTACACCATGCACGAGACGAGCAGGTTGCTCGACGCTGCGTCTGCTCTCTCCCGACTGCTCAGGGCCGCCGAGGTACCCCACGCGTTCTACGGAAATGTCTATACTGCGGTGCTGGCAAACGCGCCGCAAGCCAACGTGGGTCCTTGAATACTACGCGTGCAGGTAAAAACTAACAAATTCTAGGATATATTCTGTGTAGTTGAAGGGGGTGCTTCTCACCCTTTCCGTCGCGTCCGACATGCCTGTGCCGGAAGCGATGACTTTACGACAGTGATTTCCCCTTGGAGCAGCAGGTAGGTCTGTGACTTACGTACCTATGAGCGAATATTGAGTCTGGACTGCAGATTACATGCCACCTACCAGCGATACATCCCTTCCATCGATGTACGGGTAGCATCCCGCTATGACCGATGAGACCTCACTAATCCCACAGATCGAAATACTACCTGCCGGCGAGCAGGGACCACGACGTCTAGACCCGTCGACGGTGCAGATCATCCGTCATATCCCCTTCCTTACAATATCCGAATTCATAAGAGCGAAATTAAAGGCTTGGGCGCTGTAAGTGATCTACGATTCTCTAGGCTGTCCTCCGATGTCCTTCCAACAGTGTGAATTCAGCCGTGGTTCCGAGAGCGACGCTCGCGACATAATCTTCATCATCTCGCGCTACTGGAACAGAGTAGACATCAATCGAATACCGGAACACGAAATGAACGACTTTGTACGCCAATACAGAGAGGCGGCAACGGGGTGGATGGAGCTCAAGCGAAAATACCGGGCGTGAGTCATCGCAGTGGCTTTCTGGCTTTTAGAGTTGGCGTCTTCTCGACTTATCATCGGCTTAGGTCACCATGATATGTGACGTCCTCCTACGGGGGAACGGACCCTCGTTCTCAAAACTGAATAGCATTCGTGGGGCGCTCATGCACGCCCTATAAGGTGCGTCCCTGTCTTCTCCGCCCCTCCTATCAGGGCCTCAACATATGCACCCAAGGATGCGGTAACTCTTATGAATCATGTATGACCGTCAGAGACGACGCCAGTAGTATTGCAGTACTGATTGCACCCCAATTCGCGAGAATGTGCTTCTCGGCTAGTGCCCAGGAACCCGCACCGAACGTCCCGGTAGGGCATATGAAGGTAAAACGAGACAGTCCAGTACATTCCAGAGTGGTCTGCAACCCTAGGACAGATCACGCGACGCCCCCCTTCACCACGGAGATGCTTCCGTATGCTATAAGATGATAGCGAGAATCTTCGAACTGCAGGGGCTCCCGCACCGTGAGCGCCTGTCGTTCTATGGAATGATTCACAGCCGCTTCATAGTGACTCATACGAAGATCTGGCTGGTCGCAAGGTGAGATTGAGCATGTCTGCTGACCTGCATTACTGTTTCAAGCAAGGCGCGAAGTTGAGCCAGTCTCTGTATACGTTAACCGACCTACTCTAGTCCGTGACCGTGAGTGGGCCTTTCGTGGTAGGACGTTCGACCATTGGTTGACAGAACAGGCTCGCCCATCCTTGTTCCGAGTCCCCACGAAGTCCGGTAGCCTCCGACCACTCCACCCGTGCTCGAGCAAATGTAAGGTAATACCCTTAGCCTCCGTGTGAGGTTCTATACAGATTGGGGCTGGGTCGCCCTATATCTTTCAGGATCCCATCTCAACTATGAGACGTCACGGTGTCTGCGAGCGATCGAGTCGTCTGGTAGCATATAGATCAGATAAGGATATTACTGCCGCCGTCTACCCTCTCTAGTACGCTCTTGCACATGATACATTCGGCTATAAAATACCGTGATAGGGACAACTAGCTGAGTTGGGCGAGAAGCGGCCGTCTCCGTACCCAATTGCGACTTCAAGTCGCAGGTAGTAGGCTCGGCCCAGACATATCTCCATAGTCTGCACTGACTAGGAGCGCACTGCCGATTAAAATCTGGGGTCAAAATCTCTTCAAAAGAGGTTTGGCCTCGCACGATGGTCGGCATTTGACCTCGCTTTCTGTTTCTTTGACACCATGTGCTCTAGTGTCAACCGGCGTGAGCTGGCGGAGAGTGTGATCAGTGTCTCGGGGTCAATGGCAGATGAACTGACCAAGACAATACAGGTGAAATCCATGATTCAGAATACGCGCAGTGCCTCCTACAAACTCTACCGACTCGACTAGTTGAATGGCACTGCCAATGCTTCACGAAAGACTAAGCGCACGAGTAGACACGTACGATCCGGATCTGATGGATTTCCATTCCTAGAATGCCACAGATACTGATCACGTGGAATACGACGCGTAAGTGACGCGTCCCGCCCGCAACGCCTCTCTCAGTCCCGCGCAATTCTCAATCGTCTGCTTCCTCATTCACGATTTGCTGTTATCTCTGGGAACTATGCCGACCGCGGTGAGGACATCAGTACCCCAAGGCGGTATCAAATCATACTACCAAGCGAAGATCGAGGCGGCAGAACTCGACATCAACCAGAAGACTCAGAACCTGCGACGTCTGGAGGCGCAAAGAAATGCATTGAACGCGAGAGGTATGTATCAGTTACGCCCAAGTTGAGCTGATCTAACACTATCTTAGTGCGGCTTCTGCGGGAGGAGCTACAGCTGCTCCATGAACCAGGTAGTTATGTGGGCGAAGTGGTGAAAGTAATGGGTAAGAACAAGGTTCTTGTGAAGGTGCAGCCCGAGGGGAAGTACAGTACGTGGCTACGCTACTCCACTCTTCCGAATATGCTCACCCTTGGGGCTCAGTTGTCGATTTCGATTCCAACATCGACGTTACCTCGCTGAAGCCGACACTGCGCGTCGCGCTCCGCTCGGACTCGTACACAATACACAAGATTCTCCCCAATAAGGTTGACCCGCTCGTCTCCCTCATGATGGTTGAGAAGGTCCCGGACAGCACGTACGAGATGGTTGGCGGTCTCGACAAGCAAATCAAGGAGATCAAAGAGGTCATTGAGCTCCCCGTGAAGCACCCCGAGCTCTTCGAGTCGCTCGGTATCGCCCAACCGAAGGGCGTCCTCCTCTATGGCCCCCCGGGAACGGGAAAGACGCTGCTCGCGCGTGCCGTCGCGCACCACACGGACTGCAAGTTCATCCGCGTATCCGGCTCCGAGCTCGTGCAAAAGTACATTGGTGAGGGTAGCCGGATGGTCCGCGAGTTATTCGTCATGGCGCGCGAGCACGCGCCGAGCATCATCTTCATGGATGAGATCGACTCCATTGGTAGCTCGCGTGGGGAGAGCGGCTCGGGAGGCGGCGACTCGGAGGTGCAGCGGACGATGCTGGAGTTGCTGAACCAGCTGGACGGGTTCGAGGCGACGAAGAACATCAAGGTCATCATGGCGACCAACCGGATAGGTATGCATCCTGCCGCAATCCCGTCGCGATCGTGCTTACTCGGGGCTAGACATCCTGGACGCCGCATTGCTCCGTCCGGGTCGCATCGACCGAAAGATTGAGTTCCCTCCGCCGGGTCCTGAAGCTCGGGTGGCCATCTTGCGTATCCACTCGCGGAAGGTTTGATACCCATGGTATTTGTTTGCGTGAGCCCCACTCACCGTCGACTATTATAGATGTCGCTCCAGCGAGGCATCAATCTGCGCGCTCTAGCAGAGAAGATGGGCCAGTGTTCTGGCGCTGAGGTCCGCGGTATCTGTACCGAGGCCGGTGGGTAGCATATATCCTTCTCAAGAGTGTAGACGTCTGACGGTCTTCGGCGTCAGGCATGTATGCGCTGCGCGAACGGCGGCAACATGTTACCCAGGAAGACTTCGAGTTTGCTGTAGCTAAGGTCAGTTTCAGCTTCGCTCGTGCGCTTCTCGCCACGCTCACTACATACGGTGTTGCCACTACAGGTCCTGAAGAAGAACCAGGAGGGTAACACTTCCGTCAGCAAACTGTTCTCTTAGTCGTAGCTTCCGCTGTGTTGTATCCACTGCTTTCTATCGCATGGACTCCCTTACATTCTCACAACAAAGCCCCTCGCATCCATGCTCAAAGGACAACCCCAATAAGATTGGGACGCGGTGAGCGGATTGATTACCCCTTGCTCATCCAGAGCGCTCCGGCGGTCTCATGGCTAGGCCGGCCCTGAGGTGCTGCTGACTGGGGATGCAGGACAGGGACGGAACAAGGTGATTTGCCGTGCACTCCACTCACGCAGCTCAAGTACTTGTTTTCCTTTAGGCCGCATCGTAGATGATGCGTCACAGGGGAAGCCTGTCTATAAGCCCACGCCACCGGGTAATGGGTCGGATTCTCCCTGAACCTAATCGGAATGCGGCCTTCTTCCGCCTCCTGGTAGTAGTACGTCTGCCTCGTGTGTTTATGTCCGAACTTGTTCGCACATACTGATCACTGTTACAGAGGCTTCCTCGACACCAAGTGTTCGCGAATCCCTTTGAGACACTCCTTTGTTTGGACAACAACCACTCGGCGGCACCATCTTTCCGGAGCGATTCCCTCGGCCGGGGACTGTGGCAAGCGCCATGAACTGCAGCCTCGAGGCGGCGTTGGGCACGGGTTCTCGCCTTCTCGCCTAACCGTGCCCCAAACGGGCATCGAAGAAGCTCATTGCCCGTATCGTTGCAGACACGAGGTCGCTCTAAGAAAAGTCAAATAACCATCGCCTCGTCTTGCGGTAGATGCTCCCTCCCACTAGCTATGACGGCCAACCTTGTGCATTACTGTCCCGCTGCTCTCTACGCAGGGGGCTGTGCTACTCGAGGTTGTACGCTCTCTCACAAGGCTAAGCTCTGCGAACCATGCGGTATTCTGTGCATCTCTCAGGCTCAGTTGAATCAACATATCCGCGGAAAGCGGCACAAAGACAACACACGCAACACCAATGACCTCGTCCTATTCCCCTTCTGTGTCATATGCGAGAGAGACATCGGCGCCCTTCAATCTTGGAAGGCACACGTAGGGGGTGCACCTCACCGCAAAATAGCATCGGGCAAGGGCATATCACCGAAAATTGAAGCACCGGATGCTTCCCAGCTATCGCGTCACGCACACCATTGCTCTCTTTGTTCGCTCACCGTACTCAAAACGCGCTGGGATCAACACCTAGGAAGTGTGGATCACAAGAGACGTGAGGTGATCGCAGCTCATAGAGGAGCATTCGAGCGCGCAGAACAAGACAAGGGGGGTGTTGTAGTGGCGCCCGAAGGCGAGATCGACTTCGGAGTGGTAGGGCTTGAACAGTCACGAGCGGGGGCCCACAAAGTCCTGGTCCTCCACTTGGCCGCAGGCGCACCGAAAGTCAAACTCGAGAACGTCAATGTCCTCGACAAAGCAAACCGTGTATCGACCTCGTAAGTTCTTCAAGCTCAGTAACTTTAGTTTGTAGAAAGCTGACCACTACCTATCTGAAGGTTTGCTGCACAAATTGCGGGAGACGGCCAACTCGTGAGCGGACAAGACGTCCAGCTACGAGTCTCGCTAGTGCAGTCGGATTTCGGGCGTTACGATGGTCATGTCGAACTGCATTTCCTCCAGGAGCGTTCCAGTCGCCGGTTCATCATCGTGAGATCCGTACATGCTATCGTCGGCGACGAAGGCGACCGCGAGGTCCTAAGGGCGACTACACCACACGTACCAAAGAAGCGTGTTCCATGGAAGAAGGGACAAAGGTACTACCCCGGGCGTCGTCCTCCCGCGTTGGACGTGGTACCTTGGGTCCGGAGGCTGAAGCCCTATCCCATTCCGCCCGCCCTGGAGTTGACTCTCCGTGAGACTCCGCAAGAAGAACTTAGTCAAGTCATCCGCGCGAAGCACGCACCCAAGGTCTTTGATGCAAATACTCATAGCGACCACTTCAAGGTTATGTTATGGGCCGAAGAATGGCGCATGGAGTGAGTCACATGCATGGATGTTACGCGACGTGTGCAGGTGCTCACGAGTACAAAGGAACGATTTGCGAAGATACGACTTGGCTAACGTGACATTCAGAAAGAGAGGTTCCTTGTATGAGTGCGTCTACAACCTCTGACCTAAAAAAGCTTGACGACCTCGTTGCTCACTTTTCGATTTTTCAGCCTCGATGTTCCGGGCCTTGCGGAGAAGCGCCCTAGTGTCGTCGTTAGTATGTGGGATCCACCTCTCCGCTGGTCAGATGCTGATGCATCTCAGGCGACCAGATTGAAGTGCAGCCCTCTGGGGCCGACCCGACCGGAAAATGCTTCCAGGGCTTCGTGCACGAAGTACGCCTGAGCGACGTCGGCATCGGCTTCCACCCATCTTTCAAGCCTGCGCCGAACGCTCGATTCAACGTCCGTTTCAAGCTCAATCGTGTTCCTTTGCGGCGTCAACACCAAGCATTTGGAGTGCCTTTTGCGTCTTCGACCCACCTCCTCTTCCCCCAGGTCGCTCATTTAGGCACACCAAACGCGTCTGCAGGGGTCGACGACTCTCCGGCCTGGTATAACCCATTGATTTCAAATAATCTCCCCCAGATACAAGCTATTAATCGAATCCTGCAACGATCCGCGGGCCTCGCGCCCTTCATCGTCTTTGGACCGTAAGTCCTCCATTTATTGGGGGACCAAATGCACTAATTACTTATCAGTCCCGGGACCGGCAAGACCGTGACTGTTGTCGAGGCCATACGGCAGTTACTTCGTCGTGATCCCGCTGCCCGCATCCTCGCGTGCGCACCGAGCAACAGCGCAGCAGATCTCCTCGCTGAGCGCCTAATGGACGTGGGCCGGGACAAGATTTTCCGGTACTACGCTGTCTCCCGTCCAAGGAACGCCGTCCCCGATACCCTCGTACCATTCACATACATCAATGGCGAAGGTTACTTCGCGGTCCCTGAGCTACCCACGCTGTCGAACTACAGGGTGATCATTTCGACTTGTGGTTCTTCGTCGTTTGCGTATGGCGTTGGACTTTCGTCTGGTCACTTCAGCTACATATTCGTAGACGAGGCGGGTCAAGCGACGGAGGCCGAAGTCATGACCGCTATCCGGCCCATGGCGAATGCGACGACGCACATCGTACTTTCTGGCGATCCCAAGCAATTGGGCCCCATCATTCGATCGAGCGCGGCGCGAGACCTAGGGCTTGGGGTCTCGTATCTCGAGAGGTTGATGGACCGCGAGGCGTATACTGGGAAGGCAGCTAGGGGCGTAGCGTACGCCGATATTTGCGTTAGTACTATCCGATATTGTGATGCTGACTGCAGACACAGGTACGTCAAGCTAGTCAGGAACTTCAGGTCCCATAGAGCCATATTGGACTTCCCGAACGAGAGGTTCTATGCGCACGAGCTCGAAGTATGCGGCTCGCCCTCAGTCATCAACTCTTTCGTCGGGTGGCCACACCTCGTCTCATCCAAATTCCCTGTTGTATTCCATTCGATATCCGGCCAGGACGAGAGGGAGGCATCATCGCCATCCTATTTCAATATCGACGAAGCTACAGTAGTGAAAGACTACGTCCAGAAGCTGAAGGCAGATGCTAGGTTCAAAATATGTGCGTTCTGACGTACTACATTGGTGAAAGAACTCGTACTGACGATATTTTCAGCGGACGAAGAGATTGGTATCATCGCACCTTATCGTGCACAAGTCCGCAAGATCCGTATGGCCCTGTCCAATTTCGCTCCGGACGTCAAGGTTGCCAGCGTTGAGGAGTTCCAGGGACAGGTCTGTTCGACCCTTGTATCATCCTCGACAAGTACTGATGCGTGTTCATTAGGAGCGCAGGGTCATCATCCTGTCTACTGTGCGGAGCACCCGCGATTTGCTACAGTACGACCAGCGCTTCACTTTGGGCTTCGTCGCGAATCCGCGAAGGTTCAACGGTCAGTCTCTTGTAAGCATCATGCAGGTGGTGGCTCACTAATGCCCCGCAGTTGCCATCACCCGCGCGAAAGCACTGCTCATTGTGATCGGCAATGCGTCGGTCCTATCCACGGATCCTCTGTGGCGGCGATTCCTGAACTACGTCAGTCTCAACAATGGATGGCGTGGAGAACCGATCTCGTGGGACCCTGCGGCGCCCGTACAAGACGACGCTGAGTACGCGAACGAGCTTCGCGAGCAAGGTGCCGCGGATGTAGCGGTATTCTTGCAGCGCATGCAGCTCTATTCGGATGTCACTTCAGATGACCTGGAGAGCGGCGCAAATATGGAGATGGCCTTCGTTGAACCGGAGTAAGTTTCGGGTCATGATCAGGACAGCACGAATGGACTTCAAGTATTACGCACCGCAAGTGTTGTGTACTTACAGTTACTACAGGCTACGCTACATACATGTACTGATCTTGGTCTCCTGATATCCGCACGCACGTTGAACAGTTCCGTTCAGCACTGCGAACCAATCACAGACATAGAACACGAAAGCGAATATCGCTGATTAACGAATGTAAGTACAGACGGACTTCCTAGAGATCAGCAGGCATGTTGGGATGATACAAGATGAGGTTGGTCGTCAGTGTCGTGATATGTCCATAGACCGCTCTCGCCAGCTCAGACATCCTCCAACGGGTATAACGCCTCCTCCTTCATCTCCTCTTCCATCGCTTGGCGGCCGGCTTCCGTCAATTTGGGTATGCCGGACTCTATGTCGCTGTCGAAGTAATTAGGCACGAACCTGAACGAGACATGTCAGCGAGAGGCTACGGAGGTAGCCGAATGACGACCACTTACTGCTCGCCTTTCCGCTTGCGCTCCGCTGCATCGTCCCGCTGACGCTGCTCGATCGCGAGCTTATGCTTCGTCGCTTCGCTATACTCCTTCGACATCAAGTTGTTCGTCACGTTCTCCCACAACTTGCGACTCTCCGTCGGGTGCTGCTTCTCCAGCGGGCGCACGGCCTTCGGGATACTGCACAGCGTCGACAGGTCGATGAGGGTCGCATGTTCCGTGCTCGGCGAGTTGACGCGCTTCCACCGGATGCGGTGCTTCCACGAGCCGTCGAGCGTCGCGAGCACGCGGTCGCGCGGGACGTGCTTCACCCGCGTCCAGTCCTGGTGCTCCGTGCTGCCCGGCGTGTACGTGTGGATGACGCCCTCGAGGAGGAAGTGCGCCCTGCCGAGCCACGACTCCTCCTTATACTCGATCACCGCTCGCAGCCTCTCCCCGTCCGCCTCGCCGCTACACTCGATGATTGTCGCCTCGCTCATCGTGATGTAGAAGCTCCCGCGCAGGATCCCGTTCACCGACCCGACAGGGTGCGTGATGCGGTACGTCTCGCCCTTCCCTGGCCCGCCCGTCAACCGCACAAAGATGCCCTTGTTGTAAGATCCTGGCACGATGCGGATCGTCGTCCCCGACACCTTCGCCGAAATCTGGTCGACGCCCATCAACTCTGTGCCCCGGCTTGGGCACGCCGCGTAGAATGCCGAAATTGGCGGGTGGTGCGATACCTGCTCCGTCAGGAACACGACACGCACGCGCCGCTTGCCCTCCGCCTCCGGGGCATCGTCCCCTTCCACCAGCTCCGCGTTCTCTTCCTCGTTCAGGTTCAGGTCTGAGATCCCCGCCTCCAGGTTCGTCTCGGGCAAGTCCGGAGACGTTGCCGGGGTGCTCTTGCCTGGGGTCGACGTGCCGCGCGAGAGTGTGCTGAGCCCACTGATCACGCTCTTGCCGCTCTTGGTGCTACGGCCACTCAAGCTGGCTGTCTCTGACACCGGGATACGCGGAGTCTGTGAAGGGGTCGGTGCCAACGACGAGTGAGTTGAGTCCGGTGCTGGTGTAGTGAGGTAGAGATGCTGTATAGGGGGCTCGGTTGGATCTGACGGGTACTCGACTGGGATGACATCCCAATGTGCCCGGAAGTGTTCGCCGAGGACAGAGTTGTATGGCTTGCAAACCTTGCCCCGCTACAGAGAGAGGATGTCAGAATGAGTAACGAAAGCTGGGTTGGAAAACCAGTTTGGGCAGGTCCCGTGCAATGCAGAAGCAGATCTTCTGAGTGAGCTGACCGCTCCAGTCACTGCAAAGAAACCATACTTTCCTATGCATTTCCCGAAGCGTAAAAACCATGGAAAGGCATTCAAAAGGAGGGTTTCGCCCGTTTCAGCAGATGAAAAAGGATAAGTTATCCTTTCCGCCCCCCTTTCCGTAGAAAGGAAAGGATGATTTCTTTGTAGTGAGTGTCACTGAAGCGCAGGGCGCATGCCTCTGTACACGATGGGCTTGATAACTTTGTCTACCTCAAAACCCTACATTCAGAGTGTTCGCGCCAAGGCCGAACGGAAAGCTGAATCATGCTTGTACATTTTCCTTAAGTCCCGAAGGCAACCAGCTGTTGTTGTCCAACCCGAGGTGGTCAGTCCAACAGGGTCTCCAGACGCCTAAGGCGTCTGGACGGAGGCGGGTTGCCTGTAGCAATAATGCCTGATCCGTCTTAGCAATGTGAAGCGACGGAATTGCGTGGGCCGACAGAAGCAAGCAAACTAGAAATAGGCCCAGCGTGCAAAGTGCACACAGAAAGCTTGGACTCCCACATTCACAACGCGACGGGGGCCACACGGTGGAGCCGAGACATGTCAATAGTGACTGCTGCGTTTTTATGTGAGCCGCCGTGCCAGCAACTACAGGCACTATCCAGCGCGTTGATGTTGCGCAGCCTCGTGGGGAGGCCCTACACGCAGATGTAGCCCACTTCGAGAAGCAAGAAGGGATCCACGTTCGGTCTAGGGGGTGGAACACGTGAAGAGTAGCCACTCACAATGAACTTGAGATCCTTAGAGAACGTGAACCGGAGGACGGCCAGCATGCGCTCAAACGGGTCGTCGGAGTCGTTGATGCTGTCCTGCAGTCAATACCGCGACATAGCTGATGATCAGCAGCAATGATACTCACGCCGCGAACAGATCTGGCCGGTCGAGGTAATGCCAGTATTCGAGGTTCGGGATGGGTTCCAGCAACGATGCCGGCAGAGACAGTCGCCTTCTCCGGTGTCAGCGAGGTCCAGGGGAATACATACTTGCCACGTACATTGAAGCGATATCCTTCACACCCACGACCTTCTTGACCAACGACACAATCATCTTGAGCTTTCCGCTCTCGCCGGCTTCGCCAGTGTCGGGAACGGAAACAGGCTTCGAGTCATCTTCATATTGCGTACCATCCACCTGGGACATGATAGAGCAAAGACAAGGACAAGGAGAGGAAACGGAGGAGGACAAAGTAGAGCACTGCCGCTGCTGAGGCAGAGCCACCCTTTCGACTGCGTCCTAATATCCAACCATATCACACGATTACGTAATATTACGTATAGGCCTTGTCGCTCGACCCCCAGACTCCAGCACCCCCGTCCCAACCCGTTATCCAGTCCTCTTCTGACTTCTCCTATCAACCTATGCATTCTCTGCGACGAAATCATCCTCACTTTGTGGAATATAAGGTCAATGGCAATTGACAACATTCGAAACAAACAAGTGTACCCCATTGAGCCCAGTCGGGTGATTTTATAACTTGCCTTCGTACACGGGCAGCCGACGCCGTTATAACATCAGGAGAGCTCCAGCCTCCAGCCTCGGACGTGGAACATGAAGACTACATGGCCAAGAATGTCCACCGGCTGTACATAATTTGCCTTCACACCCACGGTTGCCCGGGGAACTCGAAGGGCGGACGAAGAGCGGCGGGGGCGGCGCCGTTGTAGCATTCAACGAGACGTACCTTCACGCGTGCAATGATCTCCCGCGCACATGCGAAACAAGGTTCTATTTTTTTTACTCCGCCAGTAATTGACGAGGGAACGGAGCTCACGCCCGCACTCATGATCACTGTCATTTTCAATGGCTTGACTCTACTTGCGGAAGACATCAAGGTATGTTTCGGTCTGTTGTTATATTTCATTCGCTCCGCTCAACTGTAATCTGACAATCCCCGAAGCTCTTGAGTGGAACAGCGCATACGGATACCGAGTCAGTCAGAACGTGGGGTGCGAAACCCCACAGCACGGTCAGGCTCGGCAGAACAATTCTGATTTATCCTGGGACGTGTTCCGCATGGCTGCGTCGCATACCCATGCCCACTTTCCGTCTGGACGGTGGAGCAATTCCCTCCGCAGCAATGAAGTCACACTTGTGGTATGTTGTCCACCATCTTGTGTGTAGTTGACGACTGCATACCCAGCCCGGGGCCTGACCGGCACATAGCAATCGGAGCAATCGCCCTGCCATGTCCAAGTTAAGTGTCACAAGAGGCAACGCTCCTGATCCTCTCACACGGTAGGCCACTATGGCAGTCTTTTGCAATGTCGGATCACTTACTTATGTGCACCAGTTCACCTGAACCACCTTTTTGCAAGCCGCTGCTAGTGATTTCCTCGAAGACACATCGAGAAATACTCACAGTTGGCGCGACTTGAAATGGAGGGGGAGCATTACATGTATAGGAACTGGGGACAAGCCATGCTGTCGGCCGGGGGCTGTCATGTACAGTACACTACGCATGTAAGTACATACAACTGAGCTGGGTGAATGGTCAAAAAGTGCCGGCAACGTGAGTTCCAAGTATGCACAATAAGTATTCAATCTGAGATCAAGCAAAACATTGACTCAAGCCGGGATCGAACCGGCGACCACCTGTGTCCCTTGTAAGACAGGTGTGATAACCACTACACCATTGAGCCTTCAAAACGATGCCCTAGTAGATAGTATAAACCGTCATTTCTGCTAGCGTGATACCGGAAGCCGACATAGCAGCATCATGATCCCGCTCCTGTCACCGCCACAACCGCGACGTTGACTGTAAGTTCCTACCAGTTTCTCAAATTCAAGCAGCAGAGGCAGTAGGCTGATGATCAATAGTGCCTCTGAGCGCGATGCACACTTCAGTGCTACCGCCATGTGTAATTGCGTGAGTGATCGCTTGGTTTTCATGGGACCATGTCATCACCATGCTCACACCTTCAAGGATGATCTGTGATTTCTTCCATCCTAATGTCGGTGGTGTTGAGAGTCACATTTATATGCTAAGTGCCAACCTCATCAAACGAGGATATAGGGTATGCGTAGCGCCTTAGCAACCCGCTATATGCTCACCATAATCAACAGGTGATAGTCATCACACACAACCATCCTCCGGACCGTGTTGGCATTCGATGGCTCGTCCCTGGTCTAAAGGTGTACTATATACCCTTCCCCACGATTGCATCGTCAGCCACCCTTCCAAACTTCCTCACCTTCCTCCCGTACTTCCGTTCTATCATCTTGCGGGAAGGCGTAGAGCTCGTACACGCGCACGCCAGTCTTTCCTCCCTCGCGCACGAAGGTATCCTACATGCGCACCACCTTGGGGTGCGAACCGTGTTCACTGACCATAGTTTGTTCGGGTTCGAGGATGCTGCGAGCATTCTGACGAACAAGCTGCTGGAAGCTGCCCTCAGGAACGTCGACGCCGCGATCTGCGTGTCACATACAGGGTACGTACCATGGATCATTTCTTCAGGAACGGCATGATGCAAATCGTACCCATTCAGCCGAGAGAATACTGTTTTACGCGCAGGGCTACCCCCAGAGTCGGTTTACGTCATTCCAAATGCTCTCGTTGCCGATCAATTCAAACCTGACTTGACCCCGAAGAGCACGAGCGAAGGTCGAGCAATGCATGTCTTCTCTTCGTGGCATAGCGGCTCATGCATTACCATTGGCTACAGTGACCATAGTCGTCATATCTCGTTTGGCGTACCGCAAGGGGATAGACCTGCTCGTCGCCACAGCACCCCGTATATGCAGGTTGTTTCCCAACGTCCGTTTCGTTGTAGGTATGTACTTATTACATCAATTTCATCATAGGAACTGAGATTCCGGCAGGAGGTGATGGACCAAAAATGATCGACCTCCTGCAGATGAGGGAGAAACACATGCTGCAGGACAGAATAGAGATTCTAGGTCCTGTTCGCCACAATGATGTCCGCAATGTCAGCTAGCTCGCTCGCATCTTGACGTAGTGGGACTGATTCCTTCTGTATCAGGTGCTAATTCGTGGATCCATCTTCCTCAATACGTCGCTAACGGAATCGTTTGGCATCGCAATTGTTGAGGCGGCCTGCGCGGGGCTCTACGTAGTCGCGACTCGAGTAGGTGGCGTCCCGGAGATTCTCCCCGAAGACATGATCTCTTTTGCCAAGCCAGACGAAGACGGTATGTCTTCTTGCGTATCACATACATCTCCCGGGTTACGCTTAGCACAATTCTAGACGTCGTGCGAGCGATGGCAGAGGCGATTGACATCGTTTCCAAGGGTCAACACGACCCAGTCCACGCACACGCCCGTGTGAAGGAATTCTATGACTGGATGTACGTCGCAGAGCGTACAGAGCAAGTGTACGCTAATGTGCGACAAACGCGCCCACGCTCCTTTTGGGTTCGGATGCAGCGGTCGGTATCATTACACCTGACCCTTGTGCGAGCCTCCTCATATGACTTCTGCAGTACGCTTGGACTAGGGCGTTTCGCGGGGCTCATATTTGCAATCATTCTCCTGGTTGACTGCCTCTTTTTTGCATTCCTGGAGTGGTGGATACCTGGTGAAACCATGGACAAAGTGGAGATGCACTGGAGCCAGCAGCGCTTCGCAGAGGTACGGCCTTATCGTAGACGGGAGAGTTTGAGAGTCTGACTAACAAAGCGTTAACATTGACAGCTCGCCGAAGAATTCTCACAGCGCGAGAATGCAGAAGGAGGCCATGAACCTGTTTCGCATGCCAGCAACTGTGGAGTCGGAGACTCAGAGACATAGTCGGTTTTGTATTCTGGACTCTTCTATCTCACTGCTCTTCATCGTATCGCTCGCAAGACATGTTCATCAATGATGTTATCACACCCTTATCAGATAATCTCGTTCATGCCGCCAATCGAAGATGGGGCCATGCGCACCTATCCGGGAGTTTATCTTCATTTCAAACGCTAATTCAATGCAAGTTCGCGCTCGGTTCCCTGGTCTGACACCGGGAGCCGTTCCCGCTTAATCGACTCCTTCGTCTGCACATCGGTTGCGGCTCTCGGAGACAATCCGCGGTGCGTTTTGCCTTTCCTCCGGCTTTACCTGTTCCTTCGCGGCGCTGAGGAGCTTGCACGGGTGTTAGATGAAGACTGCCAAAGACCAGACGTCCGAGCTCAGCGTCCCAGAGCTCGTTCAAGTTGCCACCACCGAGCGGACATCCGCTCCCCTGCTTTCCATCCATGGCCCCTTCCAGAGGTTCACCCATGTGTTGACTCGTTGGGGCGTCGAGACGAATGGGTATGGTCCATAGATTGATTAGTGCGACCAAGGAAACTATCACTCATACTTTTTCATCGGTAGCATCGATCCGATCCCTCCGTGTGAGAGAAAAGATGATAGACTGTATCAATTGTTCTTCGTCTGGTTCACAGCGAACATGAACGTTCTGGCGTAAGTGAACCTCCTTGTAATACTCTCCGCTTAAGTCGCTGAAACTTCTGATGATAGCTTTGGTACAGGCTCGGTGGGTCCGGCGTTCTATGGAATCGGTGTCAAGGAGTCTTTGATCATACTCCTGATTGTCGACGTGATGTGAGTGGACCAAACCACTCCTGATGGGCCCGTTAACATGAAAGACGCAGATCTTGTACGATCCCCGCTTACTTGTGCGTTGCCTATGCGCGGATAGAGTGTACTGCACCCAGCTGACCAACTCACTATATCTCAGCACCGTCTTCGGCCCGAAGCTTGGGATGCGCTCCATGGTCCAAGCGCGCTATACCTGGGGGTATGTCATGCTACCCGATTCTCGGCTCTATCAAGCGAGCTGACCAGACTGCAGCTACTATGGGGCGATGCTTCCAAGCGCACTCAACGTTTTCTCAATGGAAGGCTTCCTCATATTGAACACTATCATCGGTGGCCAAATGCTTGCAAGTGTGTCTGACGGGCATCTGAATGACACCCTCGGGATTGTGATCATTGCCATCATATCGCTTCTGGTAAATCTTCACATTATATGTACATGTCCGAAAATTTGCTGACGTAGGCTAGGTGTCATTCTGTGGCTATAGGGTTATTCACTGGTTCGCATCATCAACTCTCACTACTACCAATGCTAAGGATCGGCATACTCACTCAGGTATGAGAGTGTCGCCTGGATACCGAACGTCATAGCATTCATTATCATGTTGGGCCTTGGGGGTAAACATCTCTACGATGCCCCTGCTTCCGGGCCCATTACTGCATCCTCCGTTATTACGTTTGCGACTGTAACAGCCTCCAGTGTCATCAGTTGGTGTCCAATGACTCCCGACTACGGAGTATACCACTCAGCGAATGCATCTCCGTACGTGGACTAGATGCTCGTGAAGCGCTCACACCGTGCTGACAATGCTTTACCTTGTACAGTCGTCGCGTCTTCCTGTACGCCTACGCGGGCTTCTTGATCGCCAGTGTACGCTTCAACTCAGCAGGCCGTAAACTGGAGGTTTACATCACTCGTCTAGATCACAGGCCATATGCTGGGTGCTACCTTCGCGGCCGTGGCACTCTCCGGTACAACTCCGCTGTGGCAGTCGGGGTTCGACAACGGTAACAATGTTGGCGGTCTATTCGAAGCCGTGCTTTCCCCAGCAGGAGGTTTCGGCAAGTTTATGACCGCCCTCTGCGCGCTCACGATACCGAGCGCCTGCGCACCCACCATGTATACCTTCTCGTCAAGCTTGATGACGATCAGCTACTTCTTTGCGAGGGTGCCGCGATACGTGTATGCCCTCATTTCTGCAGCAATGTGAGCATCTCCTCGGCTTGTAGCCGCTTGGGAACGCTCACTGATGCATTTGCTAGCTTGGTTGGTGTAGGCATCGTCTGCGCAACACGGTTCTACACTACCTTTACGGACATCATGAGTATGTGCTCTGTTGTATCGGTCGTCATTGAGTGATAACCTTGCGTACTGCCTGTCTAGGTCTGATTGGCTACTGGAGCGTTGTCCATGGCGTCATGATTCTCCTCGAGCATTTCGTCTTCCGTAAAAACGACTTCGCACTGTACGACCTCGCCGCCTGGAACCAGCCGCGCAAACTGCCTCTTGGCGCAGCCGCCATGATCGCCTTTCTCTGTGCCTTCGGAATCATCATACCCTGTATGGACCAAGCATGGTATGTTGGGCCGATTGCGAAGGCAGGGAGTGGAGACATAGGCATTCTCGTGGGCAGTTGTGTCATTGGCATGTTATATCCGTGTCTTCGAGCTATTGAACGGAATCTATGGAAAGCGTGATCTGGGTACCACACTGTGTCCCAGTAGCCCTTGAGCTTGCGGAAAAACTATCACTGTTCACTGCTACATGACTCGTATACTACCGTGTCGATTAGCAACGCATGATGGGACCAATGATCCCTAATTTCCATCTAACTTTTTGAATGCCGATCATGACAGCATCACGCATCTCATACGGGATATTCTATGTAACAATCTGCGCCTCTGGCCCCCATGTTCACTGTGCTGACCTTCAATCGCCATTGGTCGAACGACTCAGGGTCACTGCGTCGGGCGCTTGCGGGGCCAGTGCGTCGATTTCGGGCGCCTCCTGACAACAACTTGAACCATCATCTACACATGGTATCCCGACGCGTGATTGTCGTCGTCTGCCCTTTATGCAGGTTGAATGCGCTCCAAACTCGTCGCTTCATGCTTTGTTTGAGAAGCTAGAGGTTATAGTTTTACTCAATGAGAACCCTCTACTTATTCCTGCTCGACTCGACACCAGCAGTGCTAGCTCCAGAATCCATGATGCACTGATGTTGTGTGAGTGAGTCCATGAGGCACCCGACAGTGCTATCCGAACTTAACATTACGACGAACCATGTAGGCTGGTATACGCGCTCTTGGATTCCACGAACGGCTTCAGAGGGATGGCATCGAGCGCGATGGGGTGCAGCGGAACAGTGTCTCAGGTATTCTGTTCCATGGACTGTTTCACCCATACACTTGAGATGGCTCATGGTTCGTCTTCTATCACTAATCCTTCCGCACCGAATGGCGCGTTACGGCTCACCTACACGATACTGACACCGATCAATGAGGTCAGAGCCATTTGACCATTCAAGGGAAATGTATCACGGAGGAATCGGACCTCCGAACTCACCGCGGTTAAGTGGTACTCGAAGAATGCTGAGTCTGACAGTACCAGCCTCACTTAGCTGAAACGAAAGCTAATATTTCTTTACTCATCATACGAGGTGTTAGGCAGTTGAAGCCACTAGATTGTGCATCTTCATCACACAGGTCATCAGATCCGAACCAGACCCCTCAGTGTGCTTGATCATAGCACTGCCACTGGCTCATGCTCTGAGCGCATCGGAGAGTGAGCGCATGCTTTGGAAATACTTACACGAGGTTGAACTGATTCCGAGACGGATCCAGAGGCACCGCCGCGGAGTGATCACACCTACGGCTGTTTGCAGGACTACCTAGGTTCGAAGGTCCCCACTCAGGCCTCAGGATCTGTACCGCTCGCCGTTGGCGGCGTTCACTGGCATGAATGATCGTTGATCAGTGCCCTACAACTTGAATGATGCGCCGATCATGAGTATCGTGGCGCTCGCGGTATGCTCTCTTCACCTATGCTGTCTAATACTCACCGAGTTCAGGCACAACTTGATGTCTAGTCTCGAACATTCTGAGTAGACGCATTGGTGCACGAGGGTAGCACCACTTCTGTCTCGTGAGGAGGTCTGTTGAGCCTGCATCTGAAACTACACACGTCCACCGCCCAACTGTACCTGATTCAATAGTCGCTTTTGGTCAAGACGTATCGCTATGTCTTTGTGCTACTATCGCCAAGACAATCGGTAGGTACAACGAGCCGCCTCTGCTTCCCCTTCATCGATTCAGGAGGACCGCCGCAGCGTGGCACTCAGCCGGGTGAGTACATAAATACTGAGTGCGACTGGCAGTGGAACAGGAACGAACTCCCAGCAGCCTCAGCTTGCTAACATCAGGATGAAGCTCACACCTGCGTTCGCCTTTCTCCTCGCCACCCTCCTCCACACCGCCTGTGCGGCGCCCATCGCCGAGTGTAACAGTAAGGCATCACGCACACAAGTAGTAAGCGCTCTGCGCTAACAGCGCGCATTCATAGGACTCGGGCGTCGTACGACGCCTGCAGCTCGCGGAGTCAACTACTTCGGTGCGAAGCTTCTCCCCCATCCGTCGCACCTACACTGATCGCCGTATTCAGATTTCGCCGCTGAGAACGTAGATGCTCCGACGAAGGGCCAGTGTTTACCTCAGCTTGAGTCCGATCCCCATCTGATATCGACTCCTGCAGAGCTCATCCGCCGTAACAAGCCCGGCGGGGGAACCTACAGCGTTTGGCTCGGTTGGTGTTTGATTGAACTTCCCTGGTAGTTCAGATCCTGAACTACTCGCTAGATTCCGCCGAGGAGACTGGTGACGAAGCTTGACTTTCTGTGAAAGCTGTAACACCGACGGTTGGGTCCCCATGCTAGTTGTACTAAATACTAAATATACCTGCCAAGGAGATTATGAGATGTACCCCTTGCGGGACGGCTGTCTTTTAGGGGGAGCCAATACTAACACTGTCCCGGTAATGCAACTTTTCAGCCTTTCGCGCGATCTTGGGCTAACCACGTACCGGATCCTCTCGGGACTTTCAGATTGAACACTGACCTTCGCAAGTCACTTCACGATTTTTTTCGAGAGGGAATTGACAGAACTGAAGGGATGCCGAGAGGCAGTGCAAGAGTGGAGCAACTTTTCTCCGAGGTCGGGAGCGGTGATGGTCACGGTGCCGGGGCGGCAGAGGTGCCCGATGTACTATGCCGGGGAGCAGCCGCCTGTGGCAAGCTTAGTTGCAGCCACCATGAGAACGAGTAGACCCCAGCGGGACTCACATGCGCCCGGTCACAACCGTATTGTGACCGCCCGCGGCATTTGGGCCGGCGGTCACAATCGCATTGTGACCGCATGAGTGCACTGTTAGCGCCCGTCGGGCACCCCCGCCATGTTCGATCCCGCTCGCTCGTTAGCCCCTAGCGTACCACCATGATCGCCTCGCTCTACTCTCGCCCGGCTTACTCTATGCGCACCCCCATATTTCACGAACCTTGATTCAAATCTGGTCGCAAGAAGGCAAAGAAGGCAAAGACCCGCACTTAAGACCCAGCTTAATCACACTACACAATATGTTCCAAAGTCGCTTTGATTTGATTATTAATATGTACTAAACCCACCCTGTCGTTTACTACTAGCTCTCGATACGTATCGTACACTTTAGCTGTGTCGAAACATCCATCATCCTTCTGAGACACTCAGCTGTATCTCAAAAGACGACGACAGGATAGAGAATTGAACAAGATTCAATGAACCAAATACTCATGTGTACTACTCATCAACTTCCTCAGCCTTCATTCATGATGGGACGAGTTGCACGAAGCTTTATTCTGACGCGTAGACGCCTAAGTCTGGGTGTTCAGTAGGAATTCCGGAAAAGGCAGTTGCGCGCGGAGTGCCGCTGCGACTGCGTGCCCACTTCTTCGCTGCCTAGCCCCTCCTCCAACCCCTCTCTCCTTCTGCAGTCGCCAACACCATTGTGTTTCTGGTGAGAGGATAGCGGGGGCACTGCCTTGACCCTACAGGGACGGGCACCGACCTCCCTCTCTCGCCAGTCACCAAGACGGTGCCATGCACTGCGCCGCGGACCACCCGCAAAACCTCTGCAGCTTGCTACGGCAATTTGCCCTATATCTACCCCCTCTACAGTCTCGGAGAGCTGCCGCATCAATTTGTGGGCTCCTGAGCTCCACCCTCTGCTCGGGATGCAGGCTGGGATGAGCTGCGCAAGCTCTACCCGACAGGTGCGCCATCGCTTGTTCCCAGTCGACGCTCCCATCTTAACTCTACCCGAACTCAGTGTCGCTCCTCGCGGACGCTGTACACTCACTCAGTGATACGTCCCATCGCCCTCCGTGTGTCCGAAGATTCCTCACGCGTCCCTCTACCAGACCTCCTCGGTGACCTTGTGACCCTCGCAACATGGCGGCTCTCACGCAGACCGCCCTCAGAGCTACACCACCCCTACGGCTTCGGCAAGTTCGAGGTCATCGGCTCCGTGACCATCTCCCTCCTCCTCACTGGCAGCGCGCTTGGGATCAGCTACCACTCCCTCGCCCTCCTCCGAGGCCCTCGCGCAATGGACCATCGACCACATGCAAGTGACAATCCAAGATGGGCCCTTCTCCTGGAATACCTCAGGCAAGGTCAGCAAGGTCGACACGGTGCTTGACATCAAGTTCCTGCGCGAGCCGATGGACTAGCTCCAGAACAACGCGCTGCTCGGCGAGCTTGCGGATGCAATCTCGACCGCAGCCTCGTCTGTTGCCACCTCCACGGAGCGCATCCCCGGCCAGCTGCGGCTCGCGAAGTCGCTGCTGAGCGCGCCGTCCGACCGCGACTCGGCGCAGCTCACGGAGAGTGCAGCCGAGCCGCGCAGCAGCTGCACCCCACGTTCAGCCCCAGTATTGTCCGCACCCCCAAGCACTACAGCTGGCGTCTATCAGCACCCCGACACGCTGATTGACCACGAACGAGTCGCACTTGGTGTCCGTGCACGCACGCAGGGCGAGCGGTGAGCCACCTTCGCAGTCGACGACCCCTTTGCAGCGGCTCAGGAGTACCTGCTTCCCATGTGATGTGTCGTACGGGCCTGAATTATGCTCTAGTTCATATGATTATCTCTTCCAAAGTATAGCGGACCTTGCCGCGGTCTGCACATCTGGATGCACGACAGCTCTGACCAGCTACCGAGCTTCCGTAGCCACGAGCTGTGACGCATTCACGTTCATCGATTCCAGTAACTCGACCTATCCTGCTACCTACGTCATTGACACCGTCTTAGGTGCATACGACTTGCAGTGCCTGTACGACTCTTCTGACGCAGAGTATTGCGGCCCGGTCGTCAACAGCTATAACGCGACGGGCGGCCTGTTGTCTCTTCCTATCAACGAACTCTGCTCATTCTGTACTCTCGAGACCCTCAATCTTACCCTATCCAACCCAACGACGTTCTCGTATCCTCTTCAGGAGTTGCTATCCCAAGCAGTCCAAGAGTGTGGCTCGTACGTCGCACTCTCTCTCGCAACTCGTTTCGTTGGCACTGACTCTTGTCCCAGTGCATACGACTCATACAACGTTACCGGAGTCCCCAATCGCGTGGTAGCCCCAGCTCCGACGGCAAGCTTCGGAGTGACCGGCACGCCACCCGGATCCATCTCCTGCTCATATACAGGCAAGAACGTGACCGTGACCTCGGACACAACTTGTGCAGCGCTCAGCGCACAGTACCAGGTCTCGACCAACGACATCCGGTCGAACAATCCAGGGCTCGTCGACGGCAGTTGCTCCATCGCGGCGCCCGCGACGCTCTGCGTTCCTCCAGCATGCACGCTATACACAGTCAAGACGAACGATACCTGTGCCTCTGTCGCCGCCGCAAGTCTACAGTTGACGGGAAATAACCTGACGACCATTCAATTAACGTCAATCAACCCGGAGCTAGGGACATACTGTCAGAGTATGCCGGCGCTGGTCGGTGACACGATATGCTTAAGTCCGAATGGTGGTTGGCCTTCTGTGGGCGCGACTTCAACTGCACAGCCGAGCCCGTCGCCGACGGTTGTTGCCCCCGTGCCTACTCCGACTGGCCCGGGGTCGATGGCTAACTGCGGAATATGGTACTTGACCAAGGAAGGTGAGTAATTGGTCGTCAGTCGAGACCTGACTGTCGTCTGACACCCTATATCAGGCGATTATTGCAATAGGTCAGTTCCGTTCCAGCACGCGCGGTGGAGCTATCTGATTCACGAGGATTTCCAGCGTCATTTTGGCAAACAGCATCACGCTCGCTGACTTCTTGCTCATCAATCCGGAGGTCAGACATCATATTTCACTGAACGTCTCTTGTATGATGACACACGCCTAGATCAATGCCAACTGCACCAACCTGTGGCTCGGGTGAGTCTTCCGCAGACACACCAGGATACGACCTCGGAGTGCTGAATTGACGTATTCCCATCTAGATACTATTACTGTGGTAAGGCGTCGATTTATCGCACAAACATATTATTCAGGCTCTGGCAGTTGCACCGTACCCGCCGTTGATATCCACATCCGCAATGCCCACACCAACAAGCAACTATAGCACCGGTGTGATAAACATGAACCCGGTGCCCACTGCCAACTACACACCCATCTGGTATACGTCGACTTTCGATCCCGTCGGGGCCGCTGTACCCACTAATGTTGCTAACGGGACACGCACCATCGGTGAGTGCGATCAAATTTCAGTCCACATTGATGATCATGACATCGTTCTACGTAGAATGTGGATACTACTACGACGTCGAGGTGGATGATTCGACTCTTCTGGTCTATACCGACCACTGACCTCCAGTACTAGAGCGGAGATACCATCGATTCAATTGCATCAGATGTCGGCATCAACGCGTCTGTCCTCGAGACGTGGAACCCGCAGCTCGAGAGCTCCGCGCCGGTCGCGGGAACAAGCATCTGCGTAGTCTTCCCAACGGGCAACTACACGCTATACAACGCGACACGCCCATCAAACGCAGACCCAAAGAGCACACCTGACTGTGCGGAATGGTATACCGTTGTCGCAGGCGACGGTTGCGCGAGCATTAAAAACGAGTTCGGGCTGACGAGCTCCCAGTTCCTGCAGATGAACCCGGGTGTCGGGTCGGATTGCACTACATTGCAACTGGGCGTGAGGTACGACTTGTCTTCAGATGCGGCGCGCGCTCTGGGTCACATTCATTCACAGCTATTGTGTCTTATCAATATATCCTCCCTCTGCTTCGAGCGGTCCCCCAGGAAACCTTGCGCCGGGTTCGTTTTCTAACTGCACATCGTACGCGACAGTGCAGAGTGGAAACACCTGTACGACCCTGGAGACGGACGCAGGCGTCTCCTTCACTGACCTCCTTAGATGGAACCCGGAGGTGTGTCGTATTATCCGCGCGCTGTCGGTGCCTACTCAACCATCACCAAATTGCAGCTCAACGTAGACTGCGAGAATCTCGACCTCGGTGCGGCATACTGCGTGGCCGGCGGAGGTACGCCCATCCGTGCTCTACTGTCGCACTGAAATGACAATGTTCCAAGGCGACGCATGCCTGCAGCTCTACACCGTCCAGTCCGGTGACTATTGTGGTCTCATAGAAACCAACGAAGGGATCACAGCGGCGCAATTGCAACAGGACAACCCCTGGTTAGACTCGAACTGCGATTTACAAGTTGGACAGGTCTTGTGTGTAGCCGCGAGCGGGCCGACACAGACGACGACTGTGGTGTCTACAACGACCTCTGCGACCACCACCACGACCTCAGCGGGTGCGACCCCCACTAATATTGCAAGTGGAAGTTGGACGAAGTGAGTGTTTCGCAGCGGTTTGTACGATGCATCATCTCATCCGGTTCGCAGCTCTACTGCGTACTGTACGTCATTGAGATGCTACGTAGTAGGTTCTTGACTGAGGTCGGGCCCTAGATACAGTGCAGTCCGGCGACTCATGCACTGCTATCGATCAAAAGTATGTGCCTGGCGCCCTTCGACCGCTGACTATCATTGCTAACATGACACGTAGATATGACATAGCCTTGAGCGACTTTCTGCGATGGAACCCTGAGGTCTCGTCATCGTGCAGTAGTATGTGAGTGGCCTCACCGTTCCGCGTTGCGATGCTTACTGGCAGGCATAACCCCCAGATCTCCAGCTGGCTGTGAGTGCTGAATCATCATGTCGGGTACCTAGAATTGATTATCGTGTCGTAGGCGTACTGCGTCGGTACTTCGCCAGCGTGCAACAAGGTGTACACTGTGGTCAGCGGTGATTACTGTTCAGAGATCGAATCCGCAAATGGCATTAGTGACGCGCAGCTACATGCACTGAACCCATGGATCGATTCTGCTTGCGGTAAGTGATGCGCTTGCTGGTGCGGATGTTTTAATCATCGCTCGATCAGACCTACAGGTCGGCCAGAACCTCTGCGTGGGGTGACACAGTGTGGGCCATATTCGATGGATCGTGTTGTGATATTCTGGTCGAGCCTTACTTATATTTGACACTTTGGATTGGTTTCTATAGTTAAAGTGATGTACTGCATGTGAATCGTATACGTACAAGTAGCCCCAATTTGAGGCAATGTATCGTTCGCGCGTCATCCCTATGTACCCTCTTCCGTACACAACGCATGCCAGAGGAGCGTGCGTGCATGAGGTCATAATTGCTATGCGACGTCACCGACACATTTCGTGACGACATGCAACGCTCGTATCCTGAGTCTGACAGCCACCAATGCTATGACGTCGATCGAGACTACGTATCCTGGCTTACGATCGCTGGGTGTTCACCCCAAATAGGAACATGACGGACCGTAACAGGAAACCGTCAACGTTCATGGGTTCCCGGAAGCTCACCAGATGTCATCGAGCTAGTGGCCTCTTCGTCGTCCTGCCGCTGTATAAAGTTGTGTCCTCGTCGCCAGAGCCTCCCTGGATTCTTGCCTTCTCCCATGGCTAGCGCACTCAAGACCGCCGCCCAGTCCGTGATGTCCGCCATGACCGAGACCGCCAAGATTACGGATTTGCAGAGGGACATAGTAGACCCCTCGAAGAGACCGACAAAAAGCTTGACAACCGACCATGGTGTCTTCGTTGCGGACACTGACAATTGGTGTGTGTTCTGATACTGTATGCGCGTCAGCGAAAGGCCACCGGAAACAGTGCCACCAACAGAATGGCGCAGATGATCCTTGCGTCTGCTCTGCGCCGAGCGCATATATGCTGCTATCGTGTCTTGTCCAAAGGGTACCGCACTCACGTACACCATAGGCTCAAAGCGCAGACCAAGGCGCATGTTGGACCTTCTCTCCTAGAAGATCAGGTATGTCGTCACACGTACGGGCGCATCATGGACCCCCCTGCTCATAGCCTGCGTTGCAGATTGGCCGCGAGAAAATTCACCGATTCGATCACGAGCGCATTCCAGAGGCAGGTTATATGCGCCGAGCGTCTTCGCTGCTAATCCCCTCTTCCTATACATACAGCGTGTCGTTCATGCGCGGGGCGCTGCGGCCCACGGCTACTTCAAGGTCTACGACAACAGTGCCTCCAAATACACATATGCCCCAGTGCTCACCGACTCATCGCGAACTACGCCGGTATTCCTTCGCTTCAGCACGGTGCAAGGATCTCGTGGTAGTGCGGTTCGTTTCCCGTCTTTGCCTGCAGGGTTACTCTGATCAGCCAGGGATGAACAGGATACTGTCCGCGACGTGAGAGGATTCGCGGTCAAATTCTACACACAGGAGGGGAACTGGGACATCGTCGGCAACGACATACCAGTATTCTTCATCCAGGAATCCATGAAGTTTCCGGACTTCGTGCACGCAGTGAAACCTGAGCCACATAACGAGGTACCGCAGGGTCAGAGCGCGCACAACAACTTCTGGGATTACGTCGGACTTCAGCCTGAAGGTAAGCTTGCTTCCTCATAGTGGTCGTTGCTTGACGCGCGGTCGCAGCCACCCACATGGTAATGTGGGCCATGTCCGACAGAGGGATCCCACGTTCGTACCGCATGATACAAGGCTTCGGCGTCAACACATACACGCTTGTGAACGCCGAGGGCAAGCGGCATTTCGTAAAGTTCCACTTCATGCCCGAGCTCGGTGTATGTAGTCTTGTCTGGGACGAAGCCCTCAAACTATGTGGACAAGATCCTGGTGCGCTTCATTGTCCCTGTGGGTACTGGGTAAGCGCTGATGGGTTCCTCGCTCCCGACCCAGACTTCCACCGCAAGGACTTGAATGAAGCGATCATGACTGGCGCATACCCGAAGTGGACGTTCGGTATCCAAGTCATTCCTGAGTCGGCTGAACACGACTTCGACTTCGACATCCTCGACGCCACGAAGATTTGGCCAGAGGAGCTTGTTCCCCTGCAGGTTATCGGCGAGCTGGTGCTGAACCGCGTAGTAGACGAATACTTCACCGAGACGGAGCAGGTTGCATTCTGCACTGCGCACGTAGTTCCTGGGATCGGTCTCAGCGACGACCCGCTCCTACAGGGCAGGAACTTCTCGTACTTCGATACGCAGATTACTCGGCTGGGTATCAACTGGGAGGAGTTGCCCATCAATCGCCCAATCTGCCCCGTGCTCAACCATCAACGCGATGGTGCCCTTCGCCACAAGATTACGAAGGGTAGCATCAACTACTGGCCAAACCGCGCCGCCATTGGAGGGCCTGTGCCTGTGGCGGAGGGTGGTTACTACGAGTACGTTTCTAGGGATGTCGCAGCACGCGTGGGCTGATCCCTCGCAGTTACCCTCAGAAGGTCGATGGCGTCAAGCAACGGTACCGCGGCGAGAAATTCAATGAGCACTATAACCAAGCACAGCTTTTCTACAACTCGCTCACCGATTACGAAAAGGCACACCTCGTCTCCGCCATCTCCTTCGAGCTAAGCCACTGCGACGATCCTGTTGTATACGAGACCTACACAAAGGTGCTCAACAACGTCGACCTCGAGCTGACCAAGAAGGTGGCTGAGAAGGTTGGTGGCGTGATGCCTGACGCACCGGCCCGCCCGAACCACGGCAAGAAGAGCGCATCGCTATCGCAGCTGTATTACAAGCCTAAGGAGCCCACGATCAAGAGTCGTCGAATCGCCATCCTGCTCGGTGACGGATACGACCTTGCCGAGGTAGAAGGCCTCCGGGCAGCGATCAAGGCTGGGTCGGCGACGAGCTGGGTCATCGGGCCAAGGAGGGGTAGGGTGTACCCCAAGGGCGTGAAGGGAGGAGACGTGGGCGTGTGGGCCGACCATCATTTCGAGGGGCAGCGGAGCACGATGTTTGACGCAGTCATTGTGCCTAGCGGCGAGCATGCCGGGACTCTTGCGAACATGGGTCGCGCTGTTCACTGGATCCGAGAGGCGTTCGGACACTGCAAGTCCATCGGTGCATTGGGTGAAGGTGAGCGTTGGGTGCGTAGCCAGGGACGCACTACTCACCACAGTCATTAATAGGCATCCAGTTCGTCCACCACGCTCTAAACGTCCCGCAGCTGAAGTTCGCGCACGACTTCGCGAGCAACCACGTCGTCGTATCTTACGGGGTCGTCACGGCCGGGAAGTACGACGCTGGCTCCGTCGCCGCGGACGTATTGAAGATCGAGCAGGACGCGAAGGGATTCATCTCAAGCTTTGCGTTCGAGGTGAGCAAGCACCGCTGCTACGAGCGCGAGCTGGATGGGTTGGTGGACATGGTCGCGTATTGAGCGCTGCGTTGGCATTCTGTTTCGGGAGGCTGAGACCTGGGGATAGAAGACATGGTGGAAAGTCAAAGTGCGTCTGTACTATACCTAAGGTTGCATCTAAGTTGCATCTGAATGCACGAGTTCGACCGATCTGATTGGATTGGTTCGATTGAAATCAACCTAACGAATCAGAGCAGTCCGATTCACCATGCACGTGGCCGGTCCCGGATCGCGCGTGGAGCGCTCCGAGCTTGCGCATCTTGCATCTGGTCGACTCGAAATCACTTACCTCTCAGTCTGCAGGCGACAACTTCGCGGACAATCGCAGTCAATAGCTCTCCCCCGTACACTCAACTACGGCAGGTTGTCCGTCACCGTCGTGTGTGCATAGCCAGCTGAAGACACATCAGTAGTACTAGTGTGGAAACAGACCGCGGCCAGAATGCTTATAGTCAAGGATGCGAACAGATCGCTGCAAATCAGCATGGACTTTCCGTCCCGAATGACCCTTCTCTCACTCAACCATGATACTGTCGAACGGCTCATCTCGTTCCTACCGTCTTCGGATGCGCTTCGTCTCTCCATGACGGCACACGGATTGCACCAAATCGCAAAGCGACGCGCCCTCGCAGAGGTCCGGCTACGCACGACCGAGCGCTCGACGCTCTTCTGCAAATACATGCTCGCCGACATCATGGATCGGCTCCAGCACCTGCGCCAGCTCGAGATCCACCTCGGCACGTTCTACGAGGAGCGCATCTCACTCGCGATCCCGGGGCTCGTGCGCGTCCTCGCGCACGCGCCCGCGCTGCAGTCGCTCACGCTCGACGACGCAGAGGTGATGCTTGAATCGGGAATCCTCGCCGCCGCCGTGCGCATGCTCACGACGCTCGAGGAGCTCAACCTGCGAAAGTACGGCTTGCTCTCCGTCTCGACCGTGCGCCGCCTGAGCAGCAACCTGCGCAAGCTCAGCCTCACGGGCATGCTCCTCCCGCGGCGGCACGTCGCTCTCTCGATGCTGCTCTGCCCGGACCCCGAAGCCCTCACGGATGACGACCAGGCCGCGAAGCGCTGGCCGTCGATCACGGAGCTCGAGCTTGACGTGGCATGTCCGATGGATACGATCCCGCACAAGGCGATCGTGCAGAGCTTCCCTAACCTCCAGTGCCTCCTTTTACGCGTAACTGAGGCGGACATCGCGGAGGGCGAGGAGCGCCCTACCCGAGTTCCGGATCGCGTCGGTTGGCCGCACCTCGACTGGCTCACCGGTACGCCCGTCTCGCTGGGCGGGTTTACGGGCCCCGTCAAGTGCCTCCGCTTCACAGAGGGCGCGCCCGATGTGTTGCATGAGCGCGGTGCGGAGATCGTTGGATACCTCCGCCCGGTCTTCCTCTCCGTCGCCGCCCCGCACGAGTCGGACACACGGTTCTGGACCCAGCTCGGGGAGCACGCACATCGGTTACGATCGCTGCGCATCGAGCTCATCAACCCGGGGAAGGATGCGTCTGAGCTAGACGAGTGGATGGTGAGTTCTCGACTCAATCCTCGTATCCCGTTATCCTGCTGGACCATGCGTGCAGGCACACGTCCCGGCGGCGCTCTCAGGCATGGACCTCGTCTGCCTGGGTATCAGCATCGTTGACCACCAAGCCGGCGCGCTCTTCTACCCCACTGCGGAGGCGGTCGCGCTCGAGCTCGCAAAGCGTATCCCTGCGCTGCGCTACATCTACCTGCACATCGGCGCGAGGGCGGGCGACAGTGAGTGGGCCGGCCGTGTCGCGTGGTGGCGCGCGGCTGGCGCGGGCGGGCTGCGGAAGCTGCAGCGCGTCACGAGTGGCCTCGGGACGTGTGTAGAGCAGTACCTCACCTCGACGAACTTCGAGGAGAGTCAGGAACTTGACGGTGCGTACTCCTATGCTGGTCCCCTTCAGTATTACTTATGCCGTACATCGCAGACCCGTGCCTTTTCCCGGACGAGGAGCTCTAAAGGCTTGCTCGTATATTGTTTGGTACGTTATCATTCATCCCGCGTTGCTGTAAGATACTAGACACTGCTCACTTTTCTATGGATGTGGGCCTCACCCTCACTGTATGATACCACGCTCCGCCCATCACGTCCTCCGTAAGTCTACTCACGCTCGGGGGTACTATACCTGCTACGTCCCAATGCGCCCCTCCATCTGTAACCAGTAAAGTAAGGCTGAAAAATGTGTATTCAAAATTGCGTCATCGTTGTAATCAGAATACGTAGTGATCAACAACTGCAGGTTGGTGATGCAAACGTAGTGCGTGTTACTGTCTCCCCCGTCCGGGGACTCCGGGCCGCATGCTGAGCCTGTGTCACAGTGTGTGTGTGACTCATCATCCATTGTACTCGGACAGGACTGTCCCCATACTCTTGGGCGTCGCAATGACGAGTAGCACTGCTAGCTGTGATGTATTTTGTCTCCCATTGCCGTTGCGCGAAACTACATCTACACAGTGATTAATATGAGGGTACAACGTTGTAACTAGTGAGCGCCAAATGAGCGCTGTCACCGGTCACCGTAGTCACGCATGCGCAGTATCCTCCTCGTCCTTCTCTTCGAGCTTCGAGTCGTTCCTGGCGCTTGATGTACGCCACTCATCCTCGTCCGAAACGTTCCGGCTGCCTGTCTCACAGTTCCTGCGCTGTGGCTATATGGCCAGACTTCTCCCGCATTATGGTGTCGCTTCAATATATCCGCTTTTTGGTGCTTGATTGGCAGGCTCAGGCTGGTAGAACCGAGTCCTTGATTACCTTGGCAACTGTACGGCTCGGAAGTTCACACATGACGCTGAACTCGGAGGACTATTCGGGGAGGTCGCGACCGCTGGACAGTCGACGCCACTGATGGCATCACATATCGATGCTACGCTTTGTCCGTGGTAAGTCAAAGCACCCCTCTGACGTAGGTGGCCTCACAGAAAGGACAAAGCACGCTTTGAATCATGACCGTAACTCCGAGTGGCACGCCGTCTACGGACATCAGTGGCATCCCCTGTATAAAGGGATCGCCAGTTGCACGGATGCAAGCACTCCCTTTCGAATCCTATAGAATATCCACGACGCACCAGCGACGCAACGATGCACCGTGCGCTCTGTATTTCCGAGATCCTTCGCGAGATCCTTCTCTACGCTTCTGAACAGTGCATCTCAGACGCAAACCGCAGCTCTCGATATGTGTGCCCCTGGCATGCCTCTGGCGACGAACTCGGCTATTGTTTAACCTCCTGTCTGTACGACGTCGAGGCTAGGAAGGGACGCACAACGCCAAGACACCGGTTCCTCCGTGCGGTCGCCCTCAGTTGCAAAACTTTCTCCGACGTCGCACTCGATCTCCTATGGCGTGCTCTAGACAGTCCGGAGCCTCTGCGGGCCTTGAAGAAGTATTATATCGGACAGGTATGAAGCCTGGCTACGCGTGTGGAGCCCTACTCGAACGTGACTTCAGGGTATAAATCCCGACTCCCTGGAGACATACAAGCGGTATCGTACATACACAAACCGCATACGGGGCGTATACTTCGGGATGGACGCGTTGGTATGTAGCTCTGAGCGCAACAACAGCACGCGAAACAGTAGTGAGTAGTACACACATACTTGTTGCTCACTCGAAACTCACCGACGTGAAGAGCGCACGAAACAGTACTTCACACTCCCGAGACTACGCTCCATTCGTATCGACGTTGCCCCCTCAAATCTTCAACGCCACTCGGGACTGCTCACGAATACCCTCGTCGATGTATCACTAACATTCGTCGGCGACCAAAGACACTGGTCCAAAGAACGCGCCTCGGGCTATGTGAACAACTACCTCCGCTCCCTGGCGAACCAGACCTCCCTCCAGACGCTACAGCTCGACTGGCTCCCCATCGTCCCCGACCCCACCACGCTGACTTTTTTGGCGCGATTGAGCACGCTCCACGTCGCGCTGGTGGCGAGCGTTGCCGACTCCTTGCCCCTTCTCGCCGCACTGCATGCTTCTAGCATCCCACACATCAGGCTCTACATAGAACAGGCGGGCTGTGATCTGCCTACCATGGAGTATTTCCGCACACGCCTAGGGGGCCCCATCGAGCTGTATGTACGTGGCGGTCCGAGCGCGCTTTGTCTGGATCAGCTCATCGGGCTCTTTGCCACAAGAGAGCACGAGACGGAGCAAGAGCTGCATCTTACCTGCGAGCTCGAGTACAACGACAGCTGCGCCTTCGTGGGATCAGGTTGTCTGCTCTCCAGCGCTGTGGTCGGATCCCTCATCTCTGCTATGCGCTGCCCGCGCAGCACTGTCGCCTTGGCACTACGTGCCTTTGACATTGCGGAACCGCTCACCGACGCGGACGACGACGCTTTCTCGTTCTCCTCGATCCAGCCCCTTCTCAAGATCCGGCAAATGGTGCGCTTCGAGGTCGCCGCAAACGTCCCCTTTTCGCTCTCGGACACGGACATCGCCGTCCTCGCGCGTGCATGGCCCGAGCTCGAGGCACTCGAAGTGCGCCTGCACCACAGCACCCCGCAGGGCTGCGCGCCTCTCCCGAAGCGGTGCCCCACTCTCCGGAGCCTCGTCGTGCTCGCGCGGCACTGCCCGCGGCTGGCCTCGCTTTACATCCCGTTTCGCGCGGCCATCGACGGCGTGCCCGCGGAGGAGTGGCCGAAGCGTGGCGAGGCGCACGAGACGCTCAAGCGGCTCACCGTCGACGGGGGCGAGATACTCTGCGGGGAAAGCCAGAAAGTGGGTGTCGCGCTGGAGGAGCTGTTCCCCCGCGCGACGCTGGACACGCAGAACGTGTTCGATATAGCGACTTGGGATTACATTGTAGAGGCGAGGATGAGGCACCGTTTATATAACATGGCGCGGTGAATAAGATATTATACTTAATGTTCATTGCGTGCTACTCGGCCTTCAGTGACTTTGAGTGATCCACACGGTACTGATAGCGTGAGCGTGGTCGCAAAGTTATGTCGCATAAGCTACGTACCTTGCTTTCATTTGGTCGTCTGGCCCTACTGATCCTCCTAGTACATAGGCATAATCAGCCCCAGCCGCATATCAACCTTGCTCCAGAACCTCTCCATCTCCACGGCCCAAAACTCCCCAGTGCTCCAGCGTGATCTTCTGCCCCGATGTCATGTTCTGTCGCAGGATGCTATCGAGCGAGTGCGGCACGACGGACGGAACGCGACAGCGCACCACGCGCGCTGGAGGCACTCGCGTGTCGCGACCAGGCGGTCCGAAGTGACGCAGCACGCTGGGGCCACTCAGCTGCACCCGGTCTTCCTCGACGTACTCCGCGAAGTTTACATTCGTCGCGACCTGCCCGAAGCAGCACAGACCCGAGCGAGTCTCAGCAATTTGTTCAATATCCACACTAAACACAGTACGCAGATATCGCATGCTACCAACTTCAAGCTACTGTATCTGAGGCCGCTGACCCTGGTTAATGTTCTGGCTCAACTCATAATTCGAGTCGTACAGAGTATCGACATCATGGAACAACTTCTACAATCGCGCCCCTTTCGCAAAACTTGCAGGCATAGGGGAGGACTCGCCCTGGATGAACCCAATCTTTCTCCAATACCCAATCCACCGCTCGACATCCTCTGCGCCCAACCGCCTCACATCTGGGTCTGCCAATGTCGGTGATGCAGCAACTCCCTTCGGCCCGTCCCAGACTGGCATTCCCCCCGCACGGGGGCCTGCCAACGTCATCTTATCCACGTTGTGCAAGAATGGCGGCAGCCCAGCTGCCCGCATCCTCCACTTTCGCGCTCGTGATTGTCCTTCTCTTGTCACCGCGGCGCGTTCCAACGCATCGAACCACTCGGCGTACGACACGAGACGCGCGCCGAGCTCGCGCGCAATGTGCGTCGCAAGGTCATGCCAGGGAACCGGACGCGGGTGGACGACGTGGACGGTGCGCGTGGGTGCCACGCGGGCGAGCACGTCACGAGAAGCGTGGACGAAGTCGAGGAGTGCGTCGGCACAGAGATCGAAGGGGAGGATGTCGGTGAGCTGTTGTAATGACACCCGAGCTGTTGTCAATATTCCTTCCCGTGGTAGCGCGTCGGAGAGTAGTGCTTACCCTGTCATCGTCCGGGAGGCACCCGATTTCGCTTTTGCTTGCGCTCCGCACCATGCGCGGGAGCCACTCGCTCGTGGCCCACGCGCCCGCCTTGCCACCACACAGTTGGCCGACGCGGGCAACGAGCCCGTCCAGCGCCGCTGTGCGCGAAGCCGCATATATGAGCTCCTCTGATACCCACTTTGACTCGGTGTACCCAAAGCCGCTGGCTATCGAAGCCGGGATGGGAGCCTCGAGGGCCGGTTGATCCTTCGACGCACCTACAATGATCAGGTACGTCAGAGCTAGTGGTACTGAGATCATCGGAAGACTCACGACCGACGATGAATACAGTGCTGATGAAGACCAAACGCGGTGGATCCGGAATCGGCGAGGTGAGGCAGAAGTCGATGAGCGCACGCAGTCCGGCGATGTTTGGCTCGAACATGGACAGCGGCGAAATATGGTCCACGCGCCATGCTACGGGGCGTCCTTAGCTATCAGCCTCCACCGACACCAAAGGCTATCCAACGCACCGTTGTGCAGCACATGCGTCACCGATCCATGCATCTAGCAGCAGCCCCCTCCAGTCAAACCCCGCATTGCACTGACAGACGCTGCTGCGACCCACCTCGCGAAAGTCCACCTCGGGCAGCCCGAAGTGCCTCTTGGTGAGGTCCGCCTCGACGAGCACAACCTTCCCTACATCAAGCAAGTCCCTGTCGATCCCCTTGTCACGCAGAGCCTCTGCCTGCCGCTCTCGGAGCCCACGCCCTCCGCGGTCTGCCCGGTTCACAGCGTACACGCGCGAGACTGACGGCGCGCGCGCGAGAGTGTCGAGGATGTGACAGCCGAGGAACCCCGTAGTGCCTGTAACCAGCACCACCGTGCCAGATGGGTCACTCGACTCGGAGGCGGCGGTTCGGGCAGGGCGTGCGGGGAAGTCGGAGGCGTACTTTACGAAGAGGGCTTGCATCTCCGCGATGCGCGCGGTGGAGTCGAGGCTGGACTGGGGCATTGCTAGTGCTGGACCGAAACCGGCGACGAACTTGGTACGTCCGATGCGTGCTCCTCGTCTTATGTGGCTGCCTCATTGAATGGAACAGAATATTAGTGTCCAAAGCTGACGTGCGACTGGCAGTGGGGGATAATCGTGCTCGCTGTCCTACTCCATGGGCAGGTGCTCATCACCCTGCAATCTGTTAGTTTACGGCACTACTTACCTCGGAGGAGAAACCTTATCAATACTTCAGTATAAGCTCATGTGGAAACCCTGACTGGACCCTGACAATGTCTGTGGGCGTAGCATCGCGGGGAACTCAAGCTCCGAGCTCCCACCGCCATTGGGCCGCTGTGGGCGCGGGATGTGTTGTGGCGAGGGATGCGGATACCAACGTTCAACGTTCAACGCTCGCGTATAGTGTCAATGGTACCGGTGACGCCGTGTAATGTATGTCCGCTTTGGAACCGAAAGTTCGGGACACTGTATGTATCCTGATCTACTGTGATGCCCCGTGTACTTATCGGTGGGTTGCAGCATTTAGTACTGACCTACACTGAGAAGAGGGGCAAGGTTTTCTTCAGGGCGCGTCCGGCCTACGGCCCATGGGTAGAGGCCCGGCCCGGGTTTCCAGAGAGTCAACTACATTGCATAATGTTCCAAAGATGACCGTCTGTATACAGAGGAAGTGCACTCATCTCGTACATCCGAGTCACAGGTACTGGTATGGATACTTCAATCGTAGCACAATGGTGGGCATCGAAAAAAAGGCTGGTCCACAGTCCCTCGAGACGGTCCGTTGAGTGGCACCAACACTGTGTTTTCACCCTACACATAGGTTTTCGCCGACTTGTAGGTCTGCCGGGGCGGTTAATAGAGGTCTGCAGAACCAACGAACATGGCACCCATCGCAGGCAGAATCGATCCACGGGTTGAGTGTGCGGAGCTGTGCGTCGCTAATGCCGTTTGCGGATTCTATCTCCGAGCAGTAGTCACCGCTGACCACGGTGTAGACCTTGTTGCACGCCGGCGAGCCCTTGACGCAATATGCCTACGAGGACATCGATCGTTGTCAGGTTTTGCATATGATGGGCCGGGTACATACAGCCAGCTGGAGGTCTGCGCATCACACCTCAGCAACGCAACACGGACGCAGTGAGTCGGATACGTACTGTCACACGAAGATGGCACTTCAGGATTCCATCGCAAGAAGTCACTTAGAGCTATATCGAAGCTGACAGGCGTATCAGCAACACCAGCTAGCTAGATCGTCGCACGAGGAACTCACTTCTGATCGATCGCTGTGCATGAATCGCCTGACTGGACCGTATCTAGGTGTTCTTAAGTCGAGAAATGCAGCAAGATATCAAGGCCAAAGACGTACAGTAGCTAGTACAGCTGCAACCTAAATGAGACAATAATCTTCATGAGACACTGAAAGACTCACTTCGTCCAGCTTCCGCTGGCAATATTGGTGGGCGCCGCACCCGCAGAGGTCGTGGTGGAAGTCGCCGAAGTGGTCGTTGAGGCTACAGTCGTCGTCTGCGTCGGCGAGATTCCACTTGTACCTACGCACAAGACCTGTCCAATTTGCAAGTCGCAGTTCGAGTCCAACCAGGGGTTATACTCTTGCAGCTGCGCCGCAGTGATCCCTTCGTTGGTTTCGATCAGGCTGCAGTAGTCACCTGACTGTACAGTGTAAAGCTTTGGACACGCGCCCCCTGGAAACCTCGTCATTACGGCGCGGCCGAGGAAAGCGAAAGTGGTCGTACCTCCGCCTGCAACGCAGTACGCTGCACCGAGTTCGAGGTTCTCGCAATCCACGTCGAGCTGTCACACGGTCGGGAGGTCAAGCGTCATCTACGGTGCACAGAGAATGCATCAACGACATACCTCTGGATTCCACCGGAGAAGGTCGGTGAAGGACACGCTTCCGTTCGTCTCTAGTGTCGTGCAGGTGTTGCCGCTCTGCACCGTTGCGTACGATGTGCGGTTGGAAAAAGAACCCGGCGCAAGGTTACCTGGGGGACCGCTCGAAGCAGACGGAGGATATATCGACAAGACACAGTAGCTGTGAATCAATGTGACCCAGAGCGCACGCCGAATCTAAAGATGAGTCGCACCTCAAGCCGAGTTGCAACGTAGTGCAATCCGACCCGACCCCCGGGTTCATCTGTAGGAACTGGGAGCTCGTCAGCCCGAACTCGTCTTCAATGCTCGCGCAGTTGTCGCCAGAGACAACGGTGTACCACTCCGCGCAGTCGGGTATGCTCTTTGGGTCTGCGTTAGATGGACGGGTCGCGTTGTACAGAGTGTAATTGCCCATGGGGAAGACGACGCAGATGCTTGTTCCCGCGACCGGTGCGGAGCTTTCAAGCTGCGGGTTCCACGTTTCTAGGACGGATGCATTGATACCCACGTCGGAGGCAATTGAATCGAGGGTGTCCCCGCTCTGAGATTACATCAGGAACTTGAAGGACCGATGTTGCAAAAATGGTACCTCAACGTCGTAGTAATAACCACATTCTGAACGGAACAGGGTCACGGTCGTCAACATAGACACAATCTATGTTGCGCTCACCAATGGTGCGTGTCCCATTCGCTAGATTTGTGGGGACGGCAGCTCCGACTGGATCGAACGTCGAGGTGTACCAGATAGGCGTATAGTTGGCAGTGGGGACCGGGTTTGTGTTGACCACTCCGGTGCTATAGTTTCCCGTCGGCGTCGGTGTGGCGGACGTGGATGTCAATGGCGGATATGGTGCGACTTCTAGAGCATGAGACAATATGCTTCGGAAGAACACAACGTCTTACCACAATAATAGTATCTACAACATCCACCTTGAGTACTTCGAAGCTATGGTACAACGCTCCTGCCAAACACTCACCCGAGCCACAGATTGGTACAATTAGCGTTGATCTATGCGTCTGTTATGAGGCCAGGAACGTTTAGAAACGAAGTCAAGATGTCCGACCTCTGGATTGATGAGCAAGAAGTCTGCGAGTGTGATACCATTGGCTAAAATGATACTGATGGTCACCGTAGGTCAGGTAGCTGAGTCACGCATGCCACAATGGCGCTCACCTGTTGCAGTAGTCGCCTGAAAGCAGCGGTGAGACAACCGCAGGTGTTTTGTCCACTTAAGTACTCACCCTCCTTGGTTAAATACCATATCCCACAGTTCGGCGTCGATCCCGGACCAGTTGGAGTTGGAACAGGGGCAACAGCCGTCGGCGACGGGCTAGGTTGTGCAGTCGAAGTCGCTCCCACCGACGGCCAGCCACCATTCGGACTCAAGCAGATCGTGTCCCCCGCGAGCGCAGGCATACTCTGACAGTATGTCCCCAGCTCCGGGTTGATCGATATCAATTGGATGGTCGTCATATTGTTGCCCGTCAGCTGCAGACTTGCGGCAGCGACGGAGTCGCAGGTATCATTTGTCTGAACAGTGTAGAGGCTGCATGCCGGAGGGATGCAGAGCGTTGCGGGCGCCACGATGGAGCAATTGCCATCGACGAGTCCTGGATTGTTCGATCGAATGTCGTTGGTCGAGACCTGGTACTGTGCGCTGAGCGATGCACAAGTCGTGTCCGAGGTCACGGTCACGTTCTTGCCTGTGTATGAGCAGGAGATGGATCCGGGTGGCGTGCCGGTCACTCCGAAGCTTGCCGTCGGCGCTGGGGCTACCACGCCAGTGGGGGCTCCAGTAATGTTGTATGACTCGTATGCACTGGGACAAGGATTAGTGCCAACGAAACGAGCAGCGCGCGAGAGAGCGACGTACGAGCCACACTCTTGGACTGCTTCAGATAGCAACTCCTGAAGGGGATACGAGAACGTCGTTGGGTTGGATAGGGTAAGATTAAGGGTCTCGAGAGTACAGAATGAGCAGAGTTCGTTGGTAGGAAGAGACAACAGGCCGCCCGTCGCGTTATAGCTGTTGACGACCGGGCCGCAATACTCTGCGTCAGAAGAGTCGTACAGGCACTGCAAGTCGTATGCGCCTAAGACGGTGTCAATGACGTAGGTAGCAGGATAGGTCGAGTTACTGGAATCGATGAACGTGAATCCGTCACAGCTCGTGGCTACGGAAGCTCGGTAGCTGGTCAGAGCTGTCGTGCATCCAGATGTGCAGACCGCGGCAAGGTCCGCCATACTTTGGAAGAGATAATCATATGAACTAGAGCATAATTCAGGCCCGTACGACACATCACATGGGAAGCAGGTACTCACCTCATGAGCGGGACCGTTGAGTTGCAATCAATTGTAGCAGTAAGCGCTTCGGCGCACGCAGCGGGAGGAGCTGGGTTGGTCGGAAGGGCATCTGACGTATACAGGACGAAAGAAGATCTTTCGAATCTATTCGAAGAAGACGACGTAGAGGAACTACTAGCACCGTCTCAAGAAGAAGTAGAGGCAACACCTCTATCTCCTGACCTCGTTTTTGTACTTGAAGGTTTACCACCTGTCGTTTCGGAAGAAGTCTCAGACTTCTTCGAATTTCATATTCTAAGCACAACCATGTCGGAACCCAAAGCCGACAGTGTCAATGTTCTCAAAAAGTCTTCGGACTACAAGGTTTGGTCGAGCCAGATGCTCGGCTACCTTACGTTTATAGAAGCCGACAAGGCTCTATTGGCCAGTGACCTCAAAAACGCAGAATACAAGAAAGCGAACGCCCGTGCAAAGGGTGTTCTGCTTATGCGCACCGACAACTCTTTCCACCATCTTCTCTACGAGAAGGTTGGCGGTGTTGAGGTCATGAAATCGGCTAAAGACATGTGGGCGTCCCTCAAGACGCACTTCGGCACACCCGACGCGGCATTCGTTTGGTCACAGTTCTCGTCTCTCATCAAGTCAAGAGAGATGGACGAGAACAAACCCATGCAGGATCAGATCTCTAAGATCCAAACCGTACTCAAGGACATCGTCAACGGCGGCATTACGTTGGATGAGCCAACCCAGGCTCTCCTCCTTATGTCAAAAATCCCGGATAGCTACTCGACAATGGTGTCTGCCATCATGGCGACAACCGTTCTCAAGGACCTGAAGATTGAGACACTCGTCAGTAAGGTCCTCTCCGAGGAATCACTCCGCCGGTCCGGCATGGGACAGTCTGCATCTAAGACGTCCCAAGTCAAAGTACACAACGGTAATGGTCCTTGCTCGCACTGCGGCAAGAAGCATGGTTCGGACCAGTGCTGGTCCAAGTACCCTCACCTGCGCCCCAAGAAGGGCGGCGACAAGGGCAAGGGGAAAGGAAAAGGTGGTAACGGTAACGGCAAGAAGGCGAACACGGTGGTTGTTCACACTACCACAGACGGGGCAAAGGTCACACAGTCTGGTTCGTCTTCGTCAAACGGTCAGGGTGCATCGGTTGTAGAGGTCGAGGAGGTTAAGTACACCTCTTGTACGGACACTTCATGTACATTATGTCCTCCTCGTAAAGTAGCCGGATCACTTGTTGTACATAATGGCGTGTCTGCTGACGCCGAGTCCGCGAAATTGAGCTCGTCGTACTATTGCCCTGGTGTGAATAAGTCTCATTCGCATCAACAACTGGGTAAGCGCATTATTTGGCTCATGGACTCAGGTGCAAGTCAGACGGTCGTCAATTCACTTGAATACTTCTGGGATTACAAACCGTACACAGTTCCCGTCGTTTTTGGTACAGCAGGAGACGCTAAGATCGAAGCACTAGGATCTGGCACTATCAAAGGTTTAACCAAAGTTGGAACAGAGCGCGTTTGGATCACCATATCTAACGTCGCGTACATACCTCAAGCCTCTGGCTGTTTGTTCTCAACTGGTATTGTGGAGAAATCAGGACATACGCTCGTACAAGGTTCAGGTCATATGGTCATCTACGACCAACCGTTTTCGCATGGCAAAGTTTCTGGCAATGTTGTTATGGAAGCAGAGTACAACAGTGGTCAGATATCGATTGGGAGTATCCTGGAGCATACGATCGCGGTGGCAACCCGGCAGACACAGCGAACTATGTCACGTTCATGAAGGCGGTGAAGACTGCCTTCGGTAGTAACTACGGCCTTTCCTTCACTGCGCCGTCCTCGTATTGGTGCGTTCATCAATCGTTGTATGTGCATGACCTATTGCTCACGGTCGTCACATCAGGTACCTCCAACACTTCAATATTACTGGGCTCCTACAGTGGGCTGACTTCGTCAACGTCATGACGTATGACTTGCACGGAGTACGTTTCCCATCATTTCGTGGCTTGGTGTTTCACCCATGGTTTTCATACAGGTTTGGGATGGTATGCTAGTGCCGTCTACACTGGAAACGTTTCTGATTGCCTCTAGGAAACGACCCCTGGATCGGGAGCATCGTACTCGCACACACCAACCTTACGGAAATCAAGGTCACACTACAGCTATTCGAGAACATCAAGGTTGACTGGTCACAAGTGAACATTGGGTGCGCTGAAGTGTCCGCTTGTATATGAATTTCGGTCTTGCTTACCAAGATGATAAGCTTCGGGTTCTACGGACGTAGTTTTGAGCTCGCCTCAGAAGAATGCAATACCCCAGGGGTTCGTTCGTGCTCATCACTAGTTCGTATTACTTAATAGACCTGTGCGATAGTGTCCCTTCACAGGGCCAGCAGACCCTGGCCCATGTACTAACAACGCGGGAACACTTTCTTTCGCTGAGATCGAGGTATGCGTCGTGTTCGCACAAATGTCGAGGATAATCCCACTTAATTTATCTGTAGGCCGTTATCAGCAGTAACGATCTACAACCGGTTCTTGATGAAGATGCTGCAGTCAAGTACGTCGTCTGGGATGATCGCCAGTGGGTAGGGGTTTGTTCTGCAGTAACCAAGTGCACTACCGTATAAGTCATATTCTGTAGGTTTCGTACGACGATGAAGAGACGTTCAAATTGAAGATGGACTATCTCAACACGATCGTTGGCGGCTCCTTCATTTGGTCTGTTGACCAGGACGACACGCAGTACACGGCACTTACTTCACTGTATCCCGACATCAACATCAATAACGCGAGCTCTACCCAAACAAACCAGTGCAAGTTTACGAGCTGTGGAGAGAGCTGCCCCTCGGACTGGAGTTTGATGACGACCATATCCACCCCGCCTACGGGTCCGTCGTGTCCGTCTAAACACCGAGCTAGTCTGTGTTGCCCTACAGCCGCGGTTCCCCAGAAATGCAAGTGGACTGGTGGAGGAGGTAGATTCTTCGCACATGACCAATAACCGTGATCATTGACTCCTGCATCATGGAGGAACCACATGTGATGGCCGGTGTAACGTCGGCCAAGTGACACTAGCTCTAGATCGGGACGGAAACACAAAATGGCCTACCTGCGTCAAGGGTCAGTATACTCTATAATCACCAACATGTGGGTTTGAACCCGCTGATGAGCATCGTTCAGGACAGCAAGCATATTGCTGCGATTCGGAGTCGTCAGCTCCGCTCGACTGTTATGCAACAAGTTGTGGACAAAAGCTGTCGGAGTGTCCCTCCGGGTATAGTGGGCTGACGTACGTGAAGCAAGGAAGTTTGGTGGGCTGTACAACATGTCTTCTCGATACCAATTACTGACGTTCATCACTGGATTGATATATCGTAACCGCAGGATAATGGGGGGTGCGAAGAGGAGAATGAGAGCGCTGGAGTCTTCACGAATATACAGACATGCCCTACCGTCTGTTCGACCAATAATAAACCCGTATGCTGTGCGACGGAAAGCAGTGAGTAAATGCCCTTCCCATAGTATCTCTCCGCAAGCTTACCTTGTTTGATAACAGGCTATACGAACTGCCACTGGGTAGGCACTCCGCCTGCTTGTACAGATGCAGCATGCGTCGTTGGAGAAGTTAGCGTCTGTTAGTACCTTTGTATGCGTGTGAGCCCGCGCACTTGGCCTTAACCGAAGACCCTCAGTCCAGGATATTCAGGGTGACGCGAGTTCCACATGCGCTGGCAAGGCGCGTCGAAGCTACTGTTGCGCCCCTCCCACCAGTGAAGAATTTCTCCCTGTTCCTGAAGATTGGGTCATTCCGCTCGGTCAAGGCTACGGCGCAGATCAACCAGCCTCGTTCACTGCGGACTTCGACGATAACACAGTAAGTGGGCGATGGTTGATCTGCTATCATACAGGATGATTGATGACACACGCGGGTTATAGGGGCCTTCCGATGCTAGTGGAGAAGGCGCTGGATCAACAGGTATAGACGATGATGGACATGAGAACGATTCACCAGTGAGCAACACCATAACATCAATGACCCTTAGCTCACAATGAGTGCGACAGTTCGGCGAGGTCTTCGTTACGTCTCCGAATTCCCAGTCCGTGTCTAGCGTGGACGCCCAAAGTGATTGGGTGCTTGTCGGATGTGACAGCAAGAGCGACCAGCCACAAGTTGTCGTTGCATACTGCTCTATGGATATGGACGACGACAATGCAGGCTGTGGGCATGTGTTGATCGGACAAGCTGAGCATACCATTGTATGGTCTTCACACTCGGCTAAGGAGCATGCACTTACTCTTACTCAGGTTCGAATGCCCTCAAGTTGTGGACTCGGTCCCTATGCACGTGTTGCCTCTCTTGAGGTGCTTGGTGATCAGACCTTCCTATCAGCCGAGCACCAGGCGGCACTGCCCGCGAACGAGAAAGTCTACTTGCTCTCGTTTGACTACAGATTTGACGTCATTCCAGACACAAATGGGCCTATTTAGTGAGTAACAAGCCTGCCGTATAATTCAAAAATACACCTGATCCACGTTTAGTATGCGAGCGGACATAACTGACATACCAGGCTACTGGGACAAGATTGGTGCGTCCATGGCATACTAGTAGCCTGTGGAGTGATCTAATAGCGAGCACATGTTAGTTGACAGGTTAGAGCATGACACGTGCACAGTCACACTCCCAAGATAGCTGACCAACTGTTCCAGTGCGCCCGATAGCTCTCCGAATAGCCGCAAACGCGATCTGCATCGCAAGCGTAACTTCCACCAGCCCATTCAATACGAGAAACGCTGGTTCGGCGGGTTCACAGAGTGGCTGAAGCGTCTCAATACCATCACGAATAGTCATAGTCTATCAAGGAACTTCCACTGGTCAGACACGTATACGATCTACCACGCCGAGGTTGGTCATCCTGTTCTCATCAATGTGCAATCATGAGATGAATAAACCTTCAGGAATCTTGCCCGAACTTCGCGTCGAGCTTGGATATCTCCGTATTCGGCAATGCACAAATCAACTCGCAGTTTGGTTATTATCTGGAGGTTTGTAACGCCCCGTGGTGTATATGCAGAACACTGAGATATCATTGTTAGGCGACGGTCGTGCCACCCGCTATACAACAAGCCTACATCTATGTCAACGCGGGCGCGTCCGCGTCGGCAACATTCACCCTGACGGGACTCGCGAAGGCTGAATGGAGCTCGGAAGCTTACGAGCTGATCAGCTTTGGGTTCCCTGGCTTGTACTATCCAGGATTGCTAACCCTTGGCCCGAGTCTGCATCTATATGGACAGTTGTCTGGTGAGATATCTCTGTATGGCCAGTTGTCTACCTCGGTTGGCTACACGTTCCCGGTAAGGCGGTTTGACTTCGAATCTCACGCAAGCGCTGACAATCTCCGCCCGCGAACAGAGCATCAACTACGCCATTGGTTCAACGACGGACGATCCAACCTTGGGCTCGAACCTCACACGTTCTACTGCCAACAACAATGGATACAACTACGGTGCGCAAATCAAATACATTCTATCACCTAGGTCCTTGAACTGCTCCTAGATTTTGGCCTTAATGTTGAACTGAGCGGTGGTCTTACGGCATTCCTGACCCCTAGTCTTGAACTCGGGCTCACTGTCTTGGGAGGCTCTGTCATGGATGCAACGGTAACCACACATCCTCAAACCGTCATGCAATCTTCTAAGATGCTTCTAGGCATATGTCCAGGCAGAGCTATATGCCGGACTGGCTTTGAACGGTAGTGTTTCAAATTCGGTGAGATGGTCTGACTAACTGGACCACTATCTTCTACTGACCATGTGATAGCAAGCACCACTAATTTGCATTCAGCCCCAGTATGGCGTGAATCTACATGGTGGTCTAAAAGGGGCAGTGGTTTTCTGGCATGACCAATGGGATGTGAGTCTTCCTTCGGTGACCCATTGATTCCAGCTTAAATACATGTTCCTCCGTAGCACGTCTTCTATCAGAATTCCTTCGACTTTGGAGGTGCCTGCTACAACTCCCTCTCGGATTCGAGCAGACGCGAAGACCTGTTCTACAATGCAAGTGGTGCAGCGGCAACGGGACACACGCTCCCCATGCAACACAATAGCCCTAGAGCCTTCTATTCCAGATGGGAGCGGAAGCAAGACGTGTCTGATGATGCTCAGGTTGTCAAGCATCCTGACCTACCAGCCAATCTCATCGATAGTCAGGTCATATCGGATGGCTCACCTGAGCTGGACAAGCGGGACACCATTCCGTATTTGCCGGGTTCCCTATTCTGTCCCGCAGAGACCAGTGAACTCGACCAAACGACACCATATAGCGGTTGGTGGTTGATGCATTACCTTCGAAGATAACTTATGGATGCATCGACTATTCACAGGGGAATGTATCTGCTACAGCGATGCCAGCATGGATCCAACGAATGAACTGATTGACGTCCTGGCTCGTAGCTATCTCATTCCCGACGATCGTAATGTGGCATTCGCGAACAGCTCGACATTCGCCCGTCGAACCTTCGCAAGCGGAACTCAGGCTCATGCACCGATTCTCGTCGAACAGGCTCCCATGAGGACATGTCCGGATATCAATGTACGACTTACTGAAATTGGAACCGTCTGGTCACTAATTGGCGCCATGTTAGGTGCGCATCCCTGACTACTCGAAGACTAAAGTCATAGCGTACTATGATCATGACAATCCGGGCACTCTCGATCCTACCGTTGGGCCTTATACACAATTACCCCTCAATCTCGGTGGTAAACTTGTGACGGTGAGCTGCGCTATGCTCTACCCCCATGATGATGCCGTTTCTGATGATACCAATAGCAAAACGGACAGCCCATATACGCACGTGAACACGTCTATGAACAAAGCTTATCGTCGCTGTTCATCGACTATCTATCCGGTGCCCCCAACCTTTGGCAGACACAGGCTGGACTTGCCAATGCTACCTACGGCATTGATTTCTGTACTTGGGTGCAACAGAACCTTGTTGCAACACCTGCGTACACCGTTACTGGGGCGTCGCTCTTCACACAGCTCGGAAACTGCTACCCCAGTACAGTTAACGGCGTAAGCACGACGGGTCTCACCGGGATAACCAATAGTATGGCCATTCTGTACGTGATGATCTTCGAGTATGGAGAAGAGTCGTACCACTATTTACTCCTTCGCAGCGAACAGACTATGAATGAGATCAAGAACACCTTGTTTTACGACGGCGAACGACAATTGCTCACTTCTTTGCCTGCGGTAGATATACGCAGTCCAACTACGTGGAAAGGCTACTGTCCCCAGAAGCAAGTTGCAGTTCTTAGAGCGGCGGCAGGTGTCCCTTCCTTCCTCAATCAAGTAAGTGGATTTCGGTTATCCTTGTGGTCCCGCTCCTTGATGCTGGCTACGTAGTGGGCAGTCCGCCAAGAGGTAACTGATCTATTGCGAATCCTAAAGAGCATCTGATCTGATGGCCGTCGTAGTTCTTGAAAGCGAACACTTGCGTGAGGGGTGCTTGGCAGCTGTGGTACTCCGCATACCTTGCTTCCACCACAGTCGACGGTACTGTCATGAAGTCTTGTATGTTAGAATGGTCCGCTTACTCATAGCGTCTCTAGCTCCTAACCGAAGCCAAGTCAACGTACCAAACCTATACGATAACTGGAGTGCGTATCGCAGTTCATCCCAAGCCTGTAATGGTTTCGAGCTGACGAATAAATCCTTAGTTGCGTCCATCGTGAAGAACATAAAGCCATTCTTGACGAGCCAGCTCACCACGCTCGTCCAGACCTACAACGATACCGTGAACGGCCAATCTGGCGGCTCCCCTCTGGTGGACTTGGTGCATATCATATCGAGGTCCGCGGCGACGAATTACTGACCGCGTGCCGACAGTCCTTTTACGTTTTGATGGACAACAATCAGGTTTTAAGCAAGCAGGGTTCCCCGCTGAATACCCCAGCCGCTGTCTACACGATCGGGCAACCCGTCAGCAAGCAGGATCTGACGAACAGCATCCTGAACAACATCCCCGACGTCATGCTCGTAAGCCAACTACCGTCGCATTGAATGATCGGTCCTCGACGTAGCATCAATATGTATATCATTGGCACGTTCGTCGTCACTTGAATGTGTGGATGAAGCGGACCTGTATATTTCGAATTAGCATAGAAACTGCAGACACTGTGCTCTATGTACATGGGGAGGCGAGGATAGCTCTGCTATAAGTCTAGGACGATGTTTCACGGCCGCATTAGATGTGCAGAGCGAGAAACCCCACGCCCCCCTCTCCTCGGGTGCGAACGATGAGTTTGAAATCAATAGGCCATGCGGGAGCGTTTGGTACTGTCACCTCCGGTTCTACATCCACACATAGCTCTCGCTTGAGTGACGTTACGGGCGCCTGTGACGGGAGCGCACGGGCATTCGTAGCGTCGTCCACGAGTAGTGTCGAGGGGACGTACTCCAGCAAATCGTTCTTGACGGGGTGATGCGCTGGAAGCCAGGCAGTGGGTGTGACGCCGAACGAGATGTTCTCCCGCGCGACGATGGACACGCGGAACGTCTTCGATATGGTGGCAAGGATTTTGCATGATAGGGGGCAAAGCTGAGGTTCAGATTATATACCATGATGCAGAAATAAGATATCATAATGTTCATGGTGTGCTTCCGGGCCTGCAATGGCCGTGCATTACCTGCACAGCTGCGTGATCGTGAGCACATGGCTGTATTGTGAGAGCGAGGAACCTTGCCTTCACTTGATCTTCTTGTCCTTCTTGTCCTCCTCAGCGGACATCGCCAATCCGAGCCACAAGTCAAGCTTGCTCCAAAGCCTCCTCATTTCCTCTCCCCAGAATTCCTCACGCGCGCCCTCGCATCCCGCGCAGAACCCGATGTCCTGCCAGTCGATGTCGATCAGATCCTGTAGCCCCGACAACGGGTCCACCCGCCCCTGCCCAAATAGTGGTGCCTGCACGACCTGCTCCATCCACCACAGTTGACTCTGCTTGCGCGCCGCCAAGCACTCCTCCAACGCGGTCTTCTGTTCCGGCGTTAGGTTCTGCTCCGGGATACTGTCGAGCGGGCATGGCACGACGGACGGCGCAGGGGGCCCCCGCGCAATGGCCCACCACGCTTGCTCGAGGCGCTCGTGCGTCGCAATGAGGCGGAGGAGGTCGGCGTAGCGGAGCGCGCTCGCACCGCTCGGCTGCAACTCCTCATCATCGACGTACTCCGCGTTGTCGTCCGTTGCGACTTGCCCGAAGCCGGACGTGCACACGAGCTCGTAGTACGCACGCTTGCGCACGCTGGGCAGCCCGCATTCGCGCGCGAGCTGGAGCGCCTCTTTCGCGTAATTCTGCTGCTCGTCCGAGGACGTGAAGAGCTCGGCGAGGTCTGCCGGCCACATCTCAGTGAAGACGCTGGAGGCGTAATCCCAGACACGCTCGCAGTCGAGCGCGTGCGCCCCACGCAGGAGACAGGCGAGCGTGAGGAAGGGCGGCGGGCTCTGTGCGAAGGCACTAGGAATGGCCGGTTAGAGGGTGAGTAGCAATGACATGGGAAATCCGTGCGCACAATCCATCTTCCCAGGCATTCAAGAGAGCCTCGAAGTCTTCAGTCGTTACGACTGTGACCCGATACACCGGGCAGCGATCGACGAGCTCACCCTCGACGAGCCCGTCGCTGTGCTTGCCCGCGACTTCGACAACATCGGGGTCTCCATACTCGCTGCCCTTCTCGTCATCCTCTCTACCCTCATCCACCTGACTTGACGCGGGCAGCGTATCGCCGAACAGCCGCCGCAAGTACTTAGAGCGCTTCATGAGGCTCGATCGGTGCAGCTTGTACAGCGTCTTCTGGATCCAGAGGACAACAGATCCATCAAGGAACCACCAGTCCTCGCTGCGCACGGCTTTGCTCAGTGCGCGGCTCTGCTTGGTCGGAAGCGAGAGCGAGGCTGAGGGCGATGATGCGTCTGTGCTATATCTAGGCGTATGCTTGGACTGTGCTTGAGTCGAGGACGGCGGGGAAGGCAGAGCTATCATTTTCGAGACAGACGAGGGGAGTCGTGCGGGCTGCGACGCGCTGGGAGGATGCCCGTTCGAGAGGGGCTTCTTGAACTACAGATGTGTCAGTGATGCACGATGCTACATGGCACTTGTCTGACCTTCGGCTTCGGCTTGGATGTGTAAGGTGCTATTTCTTCCACATCGGAAGATGCACCGTCTTTTTCATTGGTCGCGCGAGACGGTCCAGCCCCTCCCTCCGCAAGACGTTGTACCTTTGCCTGCGTCTTGATCGGCTCTGGCTCCTCTTGGTCCAGACGTTTGCGTTTCTTTGACGCGCCTTTACTAGACGACGGCTTCACAGCGCCGGCGGACTGATCTGGGGTCGAAGAGGTACCAGATTTGGGCTTCTTAGAACCGGCTTTGGCAGTTTTCTCGCTTGAAGCCGGGGGGACTGTGGCCTTGCTCGGACTTGACGTGTTGTATTGTGAGGAAGCGGGAAGTGGCGGGGGTATATCCTCGATTTTCACACGGGAAGCCGGCTTTATGCGCGGCGCGGACTGTCTCTGACCCTTGCTTGCATGGTGACTGGACTTGGAAGGCGATTTCTTGGACGAGGTCGTTGAGGTCTGGCCTTCCGATGGATTGTCTCCTTGGGACACGGGAGTTTGGTTTAGTGTCTCGTCGTCAGGCACGGAGGGAGGATAATCGCTGTCATGCGAGAGTCCGTCATCAGCTTCATTCATTGCGTTGTCTGCGTCGTCCGTGGTTCGTGACTGGGATTGCGTGCTCGAGATCAGCTGGGAGATGTCCGGAAGATCGAGCTCGTCTGATGCTGCGCCGTCCACAACTTCCAGAACTTGTCCTGAGTTCAGCATTAACTATCAAGCTTGAGTGCTGGAAGAGCTTCCAAAACTGAGTCTCGCCAATGCCAGCGCAACTAAAACAAAGGTGGCTCACCGCTAGAGCTACCTGTTGATACTCTGGCTAGCTTTTCTCCTCCGTCTCTCCGATCACCGGTAATGCTCGAGGAGTCAAAAGCCGTTGGGAACTTCTGAGCGGCACGCCTCGTACGGCGACTTGGGAAAACTAATAGCACTACATCAGATGCATATACACGCATCAGTGCCACACCACAGTAGCTAGATAAAGAAGCTCACGTCTAAATGACCCTTGACCCTGAAGTTTTGGAGGGAGCGTATATGCGTTTGTCTTGAGAGGTTCGGACGCATATATGCGCCAGCGATGCTGTACAAGGTCCTCGCTCGAAAATGGGTGTATACTAGCGTATTATCGGCGGATTTGTGTCAAAGGTTTTAGTGTGCTTTGCCAGCCAGTGAATGCGGTATGCCAGGATGATGGGAAAGCGGAGGAGGAGGAGAAAGAGGAGGAAACGCCAGCCTGTCGCGGGTTGGCGCGACGCGCCTTCAAGCACGTGGCGTGACCGTCTGGCCAGCTAGGCGTGAGAAACACAGGCTAAGCTTGAAAGGTACTTATAATCAAATACGGCGAGTGCGACCAACATACACCGGACGGTATCGCGCAGAATCAAGTGTTCACTACCTAAGGTCAGTGGTCGAGAGAAATGTAGCACTCTTACTCACTACTGAGTACTACGATGGCCGAGGTTTCCGCCCTCCTCGTCCGGCGACTTACCGATGACCTGTCCTCGACGCGTGCGCGGCGCACTGTACTCGCCAACGCTCCCGGCGGACTTGAGCGATGCTGTGGTTCGCTGTTGCCAACGGCGAGTAGCGCCACGCGGTTGACCGTTACTGAGCGTTTGAGCTTTCGCTGAATCGTTGCACGCGTCTTAGCCACTCATTCTCTTGCTCTCTCTTCAGCAGTATATGTTGAAATATACCATGATATACCACCCACAACTGTTGTGTTGAGGCTCAACTTCAGCGAACACGGCAACTTGCCCAATGAGGATGGCGGAAACCTCGGCTATCGTACTGAGTAGTGAGTGAAAAGACTGTGGTTACCTAGGACCCCTGACAATTGGTGGTGATGCCTGATCCTCATCTGGACAAAGATTGCGCGAACGGGAGCTTCAGGCCTCATCTCGTCCGGACAAAGGTAGGTGTCGGGAAGGCGGAGGCCTCATGTACGTCCGGACGTCGAGGAGTTCGTGATGTGCGTGAAGCGCCCGAGCTTGGTCGCGGAGGGCTTCAGAGGGTGCATGCTGTGAGGCCTCATCCCCAGTCCGGACATCCCGCAGCGCGAACATGGCCAGAGGCCTGTTGCCACCCGGACAAGGCGGGGGCTGGTGCGTCCGGACAAAAAGTCGAGCTCGGGGTCAGGCCTCCCCACTAATCGTCAGGGGTCCTGGTTACCTCGACTACTTACTTGATTTACTTTTCGGTGAGTCGGCCACTAATAATTGCGTCGTACACACTGAGCACGCACTTGACTCGGGCGAGTGTGTATTTTTCGGCGAATCTGTCCAAAATCTGTCACTCATAATCGCACATGCATGCCAGTTCTACTTACAGGTCGTCCAAAGCCAATCAAATTTCGTATCCGACAATTCTCGCGATACTCGTCAATTTGGTAACTCAAGTATGCCGATAGTCGCCATCAGGAAGATGTAATGTGACTGATGCCGCATGCGTACTAGAGCTAGTCGACGCCGTCACGCGACTGAGCGGTCCGCGTGTTCACCCCCATCTCCCCTGGCGCCGACGGTGATGCGTATTTCGACGAGTATAAGTATCATAGCCTACATATTATGCGGCAGCGACGCGCTTGTCATTTCCGCCCACACTCTGAGCAGGATGCTCGGCACAGCCCTCATCCTCGCACTTGCTCCGACGATCGTTGCGGCATACGGTTCGGGCGCACTGTGGCGCACGAACGCGACGTACATCAACGACAACTCCTCTTTTGCGGCGGACCCGTACGTACGCTGGGACACGAAAACTAGCGCATACTGGGCTTACAGCACGGAGGGTGCCGACGATGGCTGGTACTACGGCATCTACACGTCGCCTGACTTGAGCACTTGGAGCAAGATCCCTGGCGGCGCGATCAAAAACGACTCGGCGAACGTGTGGGCGCAGGACTGGTTCTGGGCACCAGAGTGCTACTACAATGACCGGACTGGGTGGTACTTCTTGTTCCATGCGGGAAGGTATACAGAGCCGAAGCTCGCCGCGGAATATTTCAAGTAAGTGTTCAGGCTTTCATTTGTCTGCCGGCCTGAGCCTGCGTAGGTACCCCGACTTCGAAGAAGCGAGCAAAATTGGCGTAGCTGTCTCACGCTCTCCCTCAGGACCTTTCCTTGAGATTGCTGACAAGCCCATTGACTACTTCCCATTCGACCCCGACTACAATGACATCAACCTCCTCATGTCGCCGCCCTACCTTGTTCCGCCATCCTCCCTCGAAGTCGGCAATACCGCACCGCTGGGTACGTACATCCCATCCATCGACCCAAATGTCTTCTGGGATGACGACGGCTCAATCTGGCTGTTCTTCTCCCGCAACGCCTACCGCAACTGGGTGTGGAGCGACGAGTTCAACCGGTACATCGAGGAGAGCAACATCTACGCCGTGCGGCTGGACGACAGATGGTGGCACGACCCAGATGCAAAGACGCTGCCTGCAGTGCATAAGAGCTACCGGGACGTGTATAAGGGACAGCCCAAGGGGTGGGTCGGCTCTGTCAACGAGACTTACCCGGGGCCGACGAGGAAGGACGGGTTCGTCCCAGTCATCTCGTACAAGCTACAACCTCAGGTAAGAGTCGTCTGCGGCAAAGTGAGCGGCGAGGGAATGACCGTGGCCCAAGGTCTGGGAGAATGCGCACGTGAATGACTACGAAGCAAGCAACGGCACACTCAAGAACCGTCGCTGGTCTGAAGGCTCTACGACGATCAAGCGATACGACAGCTCAGGTCAACCTGTCTACTTTTTGACATACAGCGCAAACAAGTAAGTCTTCATCCGCCAAGTATTCGAGTGACGCCTCACGTCGCCTCCCTAGCTACGAGTCGCCTGACTATGGCGTTGGCTATGCATACGCGCACTCCGTAGCCGGCCCCTACTACAAGAGCCCATCAAACCCCATTCTCTCGCAAGATGCCTCTCGTATGTCCATGCAAGCCGTCTGCTGCTCACTCACTAATGTCTCGCAGGCGGAATCTACTCAACAGGACACGGCTCGATCCTCGCCTCCTCCACGAACCCGAACGAACTCTACTACCCGCACCACGCGCGGCCAGACCCCTCCGCCGCCCGCCACCTCTACACCGCGCGACTCTTCGTCGAGCCTGATGCGCTCTACGTTGGGTTCGGCGCCGATGCGGGCGACCTGCGCTTCCCGAGCGGGGTCGCGCCGCTCTCGATTCACGCCCAGCGCCTCGGCGACGCGGGGAACGGGACGGCGCGCTGGAACGTCAGTGTGCGCGCCGCGAGCGGGGCGGCGTTCGACCTGACGAGCCCGCAGAATCGCGTGTGGGCGGAGGTTGCGGGCAATGCGACGGCGGTGCAGGTGGACGGTTCGCTCGTGACGCTCGCGGGTGCGGAGAGTGGGGCGAACGTCAGGGTTGTGTACCAGCGCGCGAGAGCAAACGCGACGGAGCCGTGGGCAGACGTCGCGCAGTTTCAGAGTCTCCACGATGAACCGAAGATCGTGGAGGCTGAGGTTGTGGTATGATGCAAATAGGGTGCATGGAATTGTCTACCAATGTGGGTACATCAGCGAAACAGCCAGGGCCCTGCCTGCTCACGCAGTTCCGAGTCATAGTAGATGTCCGATCCGCACGGGAGTTCCGAGTCATAGTAGATGTCCGATCCGCACGGGAGTTCCGACCGCACCCTGCGAGGGGTCAATGTACAGTGCGCTACAACTTCATTCAGCAGTAATAGTATCCTGGTCCGTGATGGCCTGAGGCATAGTTTCAGTATCGTGAGTATGGGGGCGGGAGTGTCTGGTCACTATGCGAGTCCACGGAGTCGACAACGGACATCTCGTCGACGACTTGCACGAGGATCGGCCGGCCGCCTGCCACACTGACACCGCCATCTTCGGCCTGTCGAAGTGAGGTGTGCACCTCCGATGCGCGCCGCTCAGGCATCGTGGGCGTCGTAGCGTTCGCCTCAGTAGTGGGTGCGATGGCCGTTCCCGAGACTCCTGGCTCCGCACTCCCGAAGCTCGATTTGTCCGGCAACCACAGGCTTGCGAGCGAATTTGTCCGAGCGGAGACGGGGCTGGTGACAACGTACGCGGATGACGGGGAAAAGACGGGCGACATGAGGTCAGAGTGGGGCGAATATTGCCCCGGACTGAGGGTGCCGGTGGGAACGAGGGGGAATAAAGAATGCAAGTGAGCGTAGTTCCTCGCGTTGCTCGACTCGGAGCGCAGAGGCGATGAGGGCGCGCGTGAGCGTGGCTGGTATAGAGAGTGAGTGTCGGCGATGATGTTCAGGGAGGGCGCTGCATCCCTCGGTGGCTGTCACGGTGGCCCCTGTCGAAGCGGAGAGGCAGGTATGTATGATGGTGGACAGCCATGGTCTATTATCGCTGAAGGAGGACACGTCTGGGAGGTGTCGTGCGACGCTATCGGAAGAACGTAGTCCTTACGGGGGCCTCCGAATGACATCAGAGCACCCAGCGGGTCGTGACCACCAGAAGATCGGAGTACCATGTTACTGGAGGATATCTCCGACGAACGATTCTCATACACTTCCTCGGAGGCACCAAATGTGGGGACTGTATCAGGCACGGAGGCGGTGACGGTGCCCAAGGTTGTCTGCCGCCTTCTCTCTGTCGAGCGCATTCAGGACCAGGATCAATTTCCACATGACGTTCTCTACTGACCTGAACGAGAACTGAGCAGCTCTTCGTTCCGGGAAGCTCTCTGCCTCCGTATGCGCCATACGAATAAGGCAGCGATTGAAAGCAGTCCACAAGACAAGATAGTTGCCAGTATGTTCCGCTTCTTGTTGGACGTAAAGCTGGCAGTCGAAGCCGATACAGCAGAGGGAAAAGGTGTAGGGCGAGATCTGGCTGTCGCGGTTGTGGAAGATCTAGCGAGAGATGGCGTTGATCGACTCAGGCTGTTGCTTCCAGCAGCAGTGCCGGGCGATCTCACCGGCGACTGCGTGGGAGTCGAGGCAGTGACTCCGACTTCTGTGCTAGACTGAGACGGGGATATCGATGGACCACCTCCAGCGTTCGTGATCCCCGAACTGGATGCGCTTGACTCTGGCCGTGTCTCCGTCGAAGTAGTAGGTAAATACGCTGAGGACGCTGACTGAGACATTGTAGGAGTGTCCAACGAAGAGGTACTGGTAAAAGTGGGCGTTGACGATGCAGTCGTCGCTGATGTTGTGGGCTCCTTTGACGACGTTTCCGTTGGGCTTTCCGAGGAAGAGGTAGTGGGCGTAGGCGTATTGTTTGAAGTGGTACTTGTCGTCCATGGCGGAAACAGTCCGCAGTCCCACCATACTAGACAAGTCGTGTCTAGGGTGCTCGGGGAATTACTTTGTTTGACACAAGGGAGCGGTGGCACATAGCACTTACGTCTACCCAACAAGCCTGCATTGCTCCTCTCCGCGATTGCAGGAGGCTCAAGACCTATCATCTGGCTTTGGGCAGTAAATGTGAGCATGAGAAGTGCAAGCAGTGTTATTAGAGCGAAACAAGGAGCGTTTGCGTCGTGGGCCATATGAACAGAAGTTCGAGACGGCAGTGGATAGGTGCAAAGCGAACGCAGTCAAAAGACGAACAGGGCTCTGGCACCGATATAAGCATATCCCACGGACATGAGGCTAGGATACCTACTTTGATAACCCAGTTTGCTCACCAGTGATTAACTCCACAAGAAGGCGCATTGCTCCATTTGAAGTCCGAGTTCCCGGGGAGGGTTCGAAGTCTTGTGCAACCTCTGTCATGCGTAGTGACATGGTCGGCTTACATGCGTACTACGTGATGTACTGCGTAGCAGCCGCGATCGATTGGTATCCAGTACTATGTACGCCACAACTTCGCCTAGTCTTGTGCAACACGGACATGACTCGCCGGGTGAAGAGTTATGAACAATGCGCCACTTGATGAATGACAGCTGTAGATCTGATCAGCTTCCGGAACTCCGAGTCGGGACCACTGTAGACATCAAGTCTCCCTACCAGGATTTCGATGCTCAATTGGGCGACCATGCACGAGACAAGCTCCTATTAGGGTTCACCTAGCTCACGTAGGCAGCGGAGTACTCAACGGTATGTCGACGGAGCGGCGGCAGTCGTGGTCTGCTGACCGTCCCGCTACCCCGGAAACCGTTACAACTTGACGTTGTCATACTATCAGAGTGGCTGTCAGCTCGTACTGGTGTCTTTCTGAAAGATATGAGCACCTCTTTCCAGGATTGCGGGTATTGGGGATACGGGTTTGAGCATATGAGTCGTGTCCACCAGGGTAGTTTGGTCCGTCGCACTAGAGAGAATTGCTTAACCCGTCGTGGATGACTCCGTAACAACGGGATGTTCAAATACAGCTGTGTTTCGGATAAGTAAAGCACGGAGGAAACAACAAAAGGTCAAAGAAGGAGTGGAAGGGAAGGATGCCGAAGGTGTCCAAGACAACCGTTTCGTCTGCACTGCCCAAGCGATGTGCACATAAAAGGAGGTGGCCCTATGACAGCGGGGACACCTGCATGTGTTGTGAGCGGACATGAGCAAACAATGCATGGAAGATCACTGACCGTGTCCTCGTCAAGTGCGATGGGATGCCGTCAAGCTCATAACACCCCGGTCAAAGGCTACAGAGTGTTTCCGGTCTTGACTCTTTATTGCTCATGAGGCAAGTTGGAGTCGTCCTCTCCCCGTGACCAACAGAGATACGGTGAACACATAATGTAACGCGCCATAAATGTTAGAAAGACACTGTCTTCCTGCAGTACAACACAAGCCCCCGAAGAAGATCACCCACACCCAGTCCATACCTCATCAAAAAGATAAATACCGTCTGCCATCCTTGCATCGCACCAAGGAAGCGTTCCCTCAGTACATGGCATACGCCGGCGGCAGGGTAACTTCACTGCTTCCGCCACTGGAATCCGACGATACTCGGCCTTCCGAACTGCCTTTATCTCCCGGCGGCGCATTCTGTCCAACAGGTGGCAGTGGTCCTCCAGCGAGTCGGACTCCCCCATCGTCCGCACGCCTTCGATACGGCGATACGGTAGATTCCTGTAGTGCGTCTGCGATGTCCTGATCATGGTCAAGCGTCCGACTGCCACGTTCGCCCTGGGCCCGCGGTCCGCGTGGTCGAGCATGCGATGCAGGCCGTGCAGGCCACGAAGGCAGCTCGTTCACCACTGAACGCGACATGGTAGTCCGAGGCGTCAGCGCCGGATGCCAGGACAAGCGCCCCAGAACAAGGACACTAGATGGCGGGCGGACTGCGAGCTTGGGTGAGACATTATGGGGCGGAAGCTGCGGTGACTGCCAAGTAGTAGATGATGGAAGGGCATTCGAGTGACGCAGAAAATCGTCTATGTTTTCAAGCGAGAGGCGGAGAGTGGGACGGCCTGATAGTCGTGTGGGTGGACGAGTGTCATGATCGAGAAAGGGGTGATCGAAGACGGCAGCGACGCTAGTGACATCCGAGGGGTCGGAAGCGACGTAGGCCGTGTGACGCTGCTCAACACTGCAGGGAGCTGCGAGAGCGGACTCCCGATTCCCATCACAATGAATACTCGGCAGACGAGGTCGCTGACTGGCGACACCAAAGCTGGAATGGGAAGTCTCGGAAAGCCTCGCAAACGTGAGGGAATCCTTGGAAGGTGGTGACTCTGGGTGTAGTTGAGCATCATGACCAGAGATGTGCATAACTTCGACTCACCCACGAAAGAGGGAGAATCTCTTGCTAAATGTCCAGCACGTCGTCTTCGCAAGAGCCAAATCCCGATGAACACCAGCGAGAGTATCAACACAACGCATGCGATGATGAGGACGGTGACCCAAGTACGGACGTCCGATCGAGGACTCGTCGCATTGACAGAAACCGGGGTAGGTGATATACCCTTCGACTGGATAGACGTTGCTGTGGTAGCTGCGGGAACGACCGAGTCACTGAAGGATGCTGACGCGCTTCGGACAGCAGAGGGGGTAGTGATTGATGGAACTATTGTATGAGAAGCAGCACCGGAAGAGCTGGTCGTACTGCTCACGGATGGCGAGGCGTACGAGAGCGAAGCCGAGTTAAATTCTGTAGTCGAGTCGGGCGAGGCGGATGAGAGCGAAGCCGAACTAGATTCTGTAGTTGAGTCGGGCGAGTTAGATGAAGTAGGCGCAGGGAGAGGGCGCAACGATGTGGGTTCGGGAACGGGTGCAGCTGTCTTGGAGGCGTCCTCGGAGCTTGCGTCCGATGTGGTTTGATACGATGTCACCGAAAGCAGGCCGTCCGTCGTAGGCTTCGGGGCGGGTGTCGTTTGTTCACAAGCCAACAGAAATCCGAAACTGCATACTGCAAACTCTGAAAAATACGAGAGGTCACGAATTGTATAGTGCAGGTTCAATTCTACGCACCCCTTGGTGGAAACTGATATCTCGATGCTACGACGGCCAGCGCAGTAGGCGACGCTAGGGAAGCATTCTGCGAAGGGGTTACTGTGGATAGGTCATACGCGTCGGCATACGAGGCGACGCAGAGCACGACAAAGATACCCGCTAGGATGCAGATGGTGGACATCGGCTCCAAGCTAGCGAGGGGTCGAAAAAGGGCGAGCCAAAAAACTTGGGTAGCTCTGAGAGCTAACACTCCAGATCGTACGGAGGGAAGGAAAGGAACGGATGGTGGATACACCCCACCGGGAAATGAAGACGCGAAAGAATGCGCACAACGAGGCGAGCATATACATAACCAGCGAGTGGCAGGGGATCTCCGAAGGTTGATGTGCTGTGCGCCGGCCACACCGTGCGCTTCGCAGGCTCTGGCAGATTCGCGGAAACATGTCACTTATATGAAACAAGGCATGCTCACCTTCGCATCTCAAGGAAAGTCAGTGGTCTAGATTCCGAACTAGTGACTGCAATTGGACCGTCCACAATCAAGAGACCCCCTCGACTTCTGGAGGATGCTCGCAGCGACTAGAGCAGATCCATAGACCAAGCCACGCCCCTAAAATAGGACCTGCTGTCAGGTCATGACTAGCATCAATGTTCGCGGCGGACCCGTCGAATTGGAGACACCTTCTGTGCACGTCTGAGACAGAGCATTGCGAGTTGCATAATGATAGGGTTGCCATGAGAAATAGCCTGCCCAGCTCACGAGTTTGGTAACCGCTCCCATAGAAGGTAGGTGATACGTTAAGTACGCAGCAAGAGTACGTTACCTACCTAGGATCGGCGAGTTGAAGTAGGCTGAAACATGTAGCAACGCCATGACAATTGTATGATGAGACACTTGTATATCCCGCGCCAGAGTTCAATACTCCGGCCGACACGTTGTGAGTCTCTACATGACGCACAATCAACCTAGGAGAGGGTACACAGCCTGCTTTGAGCAAGTCACTGGGAGGATGAGGTTACCAGCAAAGTAGATGGGAACAGAGCCGTACAGGAAACCGCGTTCGGAAGCAGGTAAAAATTACCTTGATTAGGTAGATTTTCAACGATTGTCGACGCTGTCTTCAGCTAAGTAGTCGAAGGAGGGGACCGTTGTCACTTGTGATTGGGGGCTAGCGGCTGTCCGCGGACTGTGCCGCGGACTGGGGAGTTGCCACATATCGTCCGTAGTATGGAGTTGTCGCATCAAGGCGATGCGAAGAGGGTGTCTTCCTTCGCTGGAGGTGTAACCCAGAGATGACGGTTGAGTCGAAGTCGTAGGTGGCGGGAGCGTCGTGGCAGCTCTGATCTCGACCACTCACGTGACTTCCTTCCTTTGAAGTTCATCCAGACTCCGGCCCGAGCTGCTGCCGGGGAAGGTGGCGCAGAGTTGATCATCGATTTTTGAAAAAGCGTTCGTCTACTATCTAGGCTTCACATACTTGACTTACGGGTGGTCGTGGACAAAAAGAATAGACACTCGAGCGGAATTCTGAGTACAAAACAGAAACATAGCTGTCAAAGAACAAACGAGTCGGGACATGCCACCAGTAGGGCTTGTACGTATCAATACTACTCCGGGTATATCTGCCGGCAGGACGTCGAACAAAGAAGACATCACGAAAACTGAGAGTGGCTAGAAGCCACACTGCCATTGACATAGCCCCACGACGGGTCCGGCACCCACGGCGGGTTCCATGCATGCGCCGTACTAGGCTGAGGTAGTGAAGGAGGCTGTGGCAATGACTTCGAAGAGTATTCCTGTACTGCCTGTGGAGCCAGCGGTGTAAGAATTCGCGGCGTACGCCCCGGAATAAGTGCATCGGGTATGTTCTGGGCTTGTGGTGCGACTTGGAGTGGAACCGACATGTTCTGGTCGTGTGGAAGAGGAAGGGTGCCGAACTGGGAGGAAATGACAGAGCCTCGTTGAGCCAGAGACGTGACTTCCGCATTGGCGCCACGGTACTCAAGCTCGGAAGCCTCGCTTCGCGAATCTCGCGAGCTCGCATCAGAGGCCACATCTCCAACAAGACGGAGTCTCATCTGCGGGACGATCGGTTCAGGAGATGAACGGCTTGGTGAGCCTACATCGGCGCTATTGAAGTTGTCTGTGCCCAAGTATAGCTGGTGCACCTGCGCGTGTTTAGGCGGCGAGGTGATGAGGCGACGTTTCTCAGGATAGATGACGCTAGGCAAGCTGGGCGTCGGCTTGTCGGCTTCAAGGTCTGATACGAAAGGTTCTGCGAACATGGATGGATCCTTCATGAATTCGGGCTCTGTTGATAGACGTGCCATCAGAAAACGGCGTAAAGACACAAGGCATTGCAACTCACCGAAAGGAGAGACAGGGAGATCCGACAAGTTTCTTTTCCGTCGCGCCCGCACAGAGCGAGCCATAAGGCCGAGCAGAATGATCAAGATGATTACGCCAATGATGGCCACAATGACCACCCACGCGCGCACACCTTTGCGTCCGGAGCCGGTTGCCGTATTCGAAGATACTCGGGTTGAGGTCTCTGGTGAGGGCTCCTGCGACGTCGTCTGGGCGTGCGATGCACCACCCGCACTCAGCGAAGGTGAGTCCTCGGGACTTGGGGTGGTTGTCACCGACGTTGACGTGATCTCAGACTCCGAGACTGCGGACGGTATTTGGGAGCTTGCGTATACACTCGAATGCGTCAGCGAGGACCGAGGGGATGTTGTCTGGGAGGTGGCACTGGATGGATCGCCCGGGAGAGTGATGGAAGGCATGGCCACAGATATCGAGGAAATTGAAACGCTCAGACCGATAGATATTGTCGGTGAGTGAGGGACGCCAGTAGGCGTGAGAGCCGACGGCCTTTCCGTAGAGGCGGGGATATTAGGGAGGCAAGCTGGGTTGGTAGGATCAAGCCCAAGTGTGCAGATGGTTGCTGACGGGATCAGGACGCCATCTGGCAAGGGCGATGTTAAGTAGTGGAGAGAGGAATCCTAAAGACTTACCAGCTGAGGAGGGACCATGTGATTTGGCAATCGCATTCAACAGACGGGTGGTCGAACCTGATGACGACTGAAGGCTCCGGGAGGGCTCTACGTTAGTGACCGCGGATTGTTGCCCATTTCTCGGCACTGAGTTGGCATACACGAGGTGACTCCATACGAGCGAGCCGACGATAAACTGATGAAACGATGCACAAAGCATCCGCGCAGACGCCTTTTCGGGGTCGCAAGACTGCGGACCGGTATGAGAGGGGAGAAAAGAGCGAGCGTGTTATATAACGAGCGAAGGGAGGGCAAGGGCACGCACTAAGGGAAGCGTATAGCAATCGGTGGGGCGTGGCAGAGGCAGGGTCTCCTACATAACCCGTCAACACCCATCGAATCGAACTTAACGGGCAACTTGATTCCACCGGACGTCTGTGCACAACGGGAGATTGGGACGATAAGTCTATGAGACGAACCTTAAGGCTGCATATCAGGCTTCCTGATTCAGATGGGCGCTGCGCGCTGCGAGAAGACATCTTCCATCCATGCTAGAGTATCAAGGTAGCTACGTGCACCGCACGATCAGCCCACCGATATGATCAATTGGTGGTCGGATTTGGTCAACTAGGTCGATAGTGCCTTGGTGCTCTTCTCATTGAATCTGGAGTCAAACAAGAAATGGAGCTCGTGAGAAGTTGCATCCATTCTCAAATAAAGGGCAGGACACTTACTGTGCACAGACAGAGGCACCGCGTTTATCATGGCCCTCTGATGTGATAGAAGCCACTATGAGGGCTCAACAGCGCCGCAAAATCTACGGACAATCATCACTGACGAGTCGTTCAGGTTCCTAACAGGTATCGATGGTTGCATCGCTGAAAATTATTGGCCACTATATGAGGTGGTCAGCCTGCTTCGAAACGAGCGATTTCGCCACGACGCGCGTCTTGTATAACCAAAACCCGAATACACCTAGCAGCCGGACCTGCGGCGTAGGCTGCATCGAGATGATCCATACTAGTAGTAGAATTCAGCGTAGGCTGTTACTTGAATATCCCCTTACCGCAGTGGTCCATTGATCCTGATAGCCCAGAGAAGTATATACGGCGATGATCCCGACAGCTCGATAGCTCAGCGAACATAAAGCCGAACTGTCAAGGACGTGAAGAGAAGATATGAGGAGGAGGGAGGTCACGCCTCCGCCGCCGGTCACCGTCCCATAAAACGACTGGCGACACCAAGGCAACCAGTTACGTAACGCACCGAATATTTGCCGAGGCTATTGACGTACGAACCGTGCGTCACACTTCATCTATACTTGAAGGAGGTTCAACGTTCCTTCAAATCAGGCATCGGGAATATGAGCCAATGCCGAATTTTTCAGTTACACAAGAGCTTCCAACGGAACTGACTCACAATCCGCGGACGCATCGGCGTTAGATGACGAAGCGAGGTCCCGAAGCATGTCTTGCGTAAGGATCCAAAAGCAGTGGGCGCTGATTTCAAAGCAAGGGGTAATCAGTCTGAGGGTTCTCCACGAATGTTAGCAGACAGCTGGACGAGAACGCGTCGCGTCTGAGCAAAGCTGTATCTCAGCAGTAAATAAGATAGACTTAGTACTTGCTGCATCTGCACAATGTATCATACAAATCCGACTAAGGACTCACTTGAGTGCTGGTGGACCAACTGTGTTGTTCGGACAGATTGACCATGATGTTCGAGTGGGTCTTCAAGCCGGCTTCAAATACACAAAAAAGAGCTCACATGTGCCCTATCCGATTCAGGGACATGCCATGGGTGCAGTTGGTAGGCAGTGCATACAGGTCGAGGCTGCAAAGGGACCTGTTAACGTTCTGTCAATCGCTTTGATAGACGTCATACCGTGGCTAACTACGAACAGACCAACTGGTTCGCGAAGTGAATACTGGGCAGAAAAAGCATCTCGCTTTGGTGCCTTGATATCTCGGGAGGCGGTGCATCGAGAGGTGCAATGGTATCTGAGCGCGACAACAAGATTGCGTCACTATATCTAGCTGTGGCCCTGCCATTCCCGTCCCAGAACGTCTCACGCTCCTGCGCTCCTCACTTCGTACGGCGGAAGCGTATCAGTGCCACCATCGGGCAAATCACATTCCCGCCGAACGACGTGTGGGCCAGCGGTATTCTCCGCCCAGGATGCATCTTGATGGTCGCCAAACAGCTGCGAGTAGGAGAGAAGAGGCCCTCGAGGCCCTCGCGGACGCGCATGTATAGAGGGGCGCCGAGCTCCGAGCCGATGGCCGAGCTCGCTCGAAAGGCTCGTGTAAGGAGTAGGCGGCACAAGCGGGGGCAATACCGATGGATGCCCAGACGAGAGAGCGCTAGAAGGGGTGACTGGCCTCGCGTTGCCGTTCCCGACCTCCGCTTGCTCTATATCCCGGATTACCAAGCGTGGAAGACTGGGTACAGGAGAAACGTTGCGTGTAGGAGCGACGTCGGAGTCGACTTGGTGAAAAACCGAGCTGTACCAACTGCGGGTCCGCCGGCTATATGCGATAGACTGATGCCGACGCGCGGAATGCAGCGAAGTCGGGGATTGGGAGTAGACTGATGCGGTCGACACGGAGAGCACGGACTTCCTAGGCCAGGTATATGGATGAGCCATGTCGTTCGCATCGTCTGCACCTATAACACACCAATCAGGTCAATTGCAGCATAGAAAGAGTCAGCTTACTTGACGTCACGACTTCAAGTTCGGTCTGCGGCTTCCTAGCAAACCATGCACGACGCCAACCGTATACACAGAGGCCCAACAAAGACACGGCAAATATGCTCGCCACGATCGAAAGAATGAGATGCCAGTCCGAATGAGCGGAATGAGATTGGTTAGCAGCGAGGGTAGGTATGGATGACGGTGTGGGTGTTGTCACGGAAGGTGTGGGTGTGATGGTGAAGTTTGTATTAGACGTCGGCGCCCACGAGGTCGCTTGCACTGTTACAGTGGACACGGAAGGGGAATCAGACGACTGTGGCAGAATTGGAGGCACCGCAGATGATAGTGGGGTGGTGATGGCGTGAGCGATGTATACACTAGGGAAGGACTGTGAAGATGCGGTTGTAGTGACCAAGAAGGAGCTAGTGGAATTCCTCGACACCGGGGAAACGACAGTAGCATGGGGACCACAGGACAGTTCTGAATGCCACATGATACATTGCGACAGCGTAGTGTGAGCTGATCCTGAGGGTCCTCCGAGGACAATGGCATGAGTGACACGGGCAATTCGAACAGGACAGACACACAAACCATTGTTGCTAAGAGTCATGAATGCCGTGACGTTGTAAGACACTTCTGTCGACGGATGCTGCGTCGTGGTCATTGGCGGCTCCGACGACAAGTAGGAGTGTCTCCCCCCAGCTGCAGGATGAGTAGGTACACTACATGAGGTGTTCCTGGGACTCTAAGCAGTATAAGCCTCGTAAGTTTGAGACGAATGATAGGTACACATAGCTTCCATATACACAGCTCGCCGCAATGAATGGAGAAGCTGCCGCTGTAGATATGTAACAGCACGCCACGATGCAGCGTTTCAACAGATTGAACACCGGGAACTGATCGTTGCCTTCTATCGGAAATCTCAGTAGTGATATATAGAAGATGTGCGGGTGAGATGAACCCACGCGGTCAGAGGAAGGTTGGAGGCTAGACTCTGATCAAACCATGCTAGGTGTCGCACGCGTCATGAGTGGTCCACCCAGATTGGAAGTATGGTAGCCTTAGCCTATGGTAGCACACCTTCAAGTTGGGAGATCGTCACTTTCTACAGCGCTCCACGTAGCCTGTGCATCGCTCGAACTGCGATACTCAGCCAAGTGTAATTATATGCGCAAGCATTTGCTCCTGGCTGTGCGCACGATACACAGTACATTCCCCTAAGCATCAATGCCAGTAGAACACAGCGAGATATCCGGGAAATAAGGGCCCGAAGGGCACAACTGCTAGAGCATCCTCAAAAACAACGCATACGAACCCAGTGTAAGATCAATGGGATTCAACAGGAAGCTCCCCTTCGCTCATTGCTCAGCACTCGAAGAGGCCAGGTTCCTCGCAAGGTGATTTTGATGCCGGGTCTTTATAAGGAACTGTCGCCTACAGTGAATGCAAGGCAAGCAGCAAGAGACATCGACGCACCCACTGCTGTCAAAGCAAAGCCCTTTCTCAATGGACATGACTCCTGCGTCCTCATCCTCGCACGGCCGCTCCTCCGAACCTACCAAAGTCGTAGCGTGCTGTCCTTTCATTGAATCGGTTGTCCGAGTCGAGGATACGATCCAGTGCGTGTCAACGTTCTCTAAGATGATTTCGGGTGCTCCGTCTAGCACAGGCGAGAGCCCCGATGAGTCGAAAGGTTCAGTTCGACGCAAGAGTACGGTGCTGGGAAGGCGTCCGAGTCTACCCGCAAGACAGACGCTGAGCCAGCTGCATCTTCGGAGCCTCGATCTCAGATCCCAGTGGCAATGAACTTCACGGTGCTCTTCTGAGTCTTTAGTTGCCTACTCCCAGTAGCTTCATGATGAACTTAGCTACAACCTCTGCGTTGCGTTGCATATGCCACTGTGCTTGCATAACGCAAATGGATACTCTGCAGGCGGTCCCAGCATTATTCCAGTCATGCACGAGCAGGTGCCACCATCCGAGTCTCGTCGCTGGTGACTTGGACTGGGCCGAGTCCACTTATTCTGTCAGTGTATGTCACGCTCAATACGGCTGACATCGAGGTCGAACATGTTGCGTGGGGTCGTTTCCATAACGCTCTGCTGCATTCAGAGTAGGTGTAGGCGAAGGTGAGTCTTCCGGCAGCACCTATCCGAGTCCCGGACCACCAACTCTTATTGTCTTCACACAATATGCATGCTTATGAGTCGTATACGAGCATGATATCAGGCGATGTGAATGTAGCGTTAACTCAGAAGCACAGAGAGTCCGGCAACGCGACACGTCGGTGGTTTGTGATGGCGCCACAAGGTAGTGCGCCGCGAGAGGGCTTGCGACAACCACGCTGGAGGTGCCCTAAAATACATCATAGATTCTCCGAGTATGGTGGGGGAAGAGTAGATACATCGCTGTGAGTGTAAATAGAGTCCACATAACCGATCGTACCGCGATCCCGCCCATCACGCGCACGGTGTACCCCAAATCCGCCGATTCCTCCCCAGCGTAACTGTTCAGGCTGACGAGAGTGCTCCCCTATTTGTCTCCGGTAATCACTAGCGGGCAGATGTAGGACATTGTCAGAAAATATTCCGGCTTGAGCGGTGTGCGTGCCGTCTGCCAACTGTTGTACCATCAGCAGGAAGTAGCAATCTCTAACTGGATGCACTCTTGCCTCGCGGTCAAGTTCATGTGCATTTGAAGATGCGACTGTGTCATTCTGCTCTTCTGCTTCTAATATAAACTCCATTAGTAGTAACCATATTACACGTACGATCCCACGGCTTACTATCATCAATAGTAGAATCACTGGAATGTTCCTTGCGCTGCTTCCTCCACACATATATGATTGCGCCAACCAACGACATGGAAAATATGATGGTCATTGTTATGATGATCACGGTGAGATGTAGGGTAGTATGGCTCGCCGGTGGGTTGATAGTAGTCGTGGGCTGTGGAGTTTGTGAGAGGCTCGTCGAGAAGGTATCGGGGTAGGCAGTAGTAATGACCGTGGTCACTACTGTGATAGACTAGACTCAGCTGAACTTGTCCGATCTACACGCAAGAAAACGCACATGGTAAAACGATTGTTGTTTCGTGCAGAGTCTGCGTACTACTTGTCAACTGACCCGAGTTGCTGCTTGGCGTCCCGGAAACATTGGAATGCTCATTAGAGATTAGTTCGAAGTATGCACCACATGCCATGATGGCTACCTACCTCACTCCACGTGGTACTCGTAGGAGAACTCAGGCCGTAAAAGCTAGTTTTCGACTCGGATGTGAAGTAAATCGTGGTTTGAGTGCCAAGGGGCCCGGGGTAGGTGCCACTGGAAGGGAAAATGAGTCTCGTGGTGCCGTTGTTGACACATTCAACAGGCTGCTCTTCACGAAGCCAGATGATGGAGCACACTGGTGTAGGAGAATTGAACATGTTCTTCGAGACAGCTGATAACAAGAGAAACGTGACTTCAATGACGAAAACGCTTAACAAGATGATGGATTCCCAGAATTCCAAATGACTCACTGAGCTCTCCACTAGGGGCCGGTAAGAGCAATACTCTGGCTATCCGGTCGAGAATACAGTGAGGACACGTATGTCAGCATTTAATTCGGTGATAACTTGTTGCATTGTTGCAAGTGTGGACCCACATCAAAAGGGAAGAAGGAAGCTGAGGAGCGAGGATATTCAACCAATTTCGCCTATTTAAGGCCAAACCACTGTCAATCATCAATCACACCAGATTGAAGAGGGGATAGGCATAACTGGAGCTAGGTGCAGGATTCTTGGGAGTGGTGTTGTCGGTGCGAGAATCTAGTGTGCATTAAGTACAAGGTGAGCATGATACGAACTCGAAGGGTTTGCGCCGATAAGGTTAGTGGGCGGTTGAACGCTGCTCAATCGGTTAATCGCAGTCCTTCGAGCAAATAATTTGACTCTCACCGAATCATACATCTATCGTGGTTGCCGGGTTTTTTATCAGATCACGGAGACAACGTTCGCAGGTACATCTACATCAGCCCAATTGGGCGCGCACAGCATTAGAGGTATCCACCAGTGCCAACGACAGTCTGATACAATCGTAACCAGTTCAAAGGAACGGAGCGATCTTGACATGTATCTTCTGCATCTTATACGATGAAAGGAAAGACACAGATGCCTGTGAGAACCACCGAGTATGTAAGCCTGGAACAATGCGTAAGTGCCGCTCAAATACAACGTCATGATGAGGCTGTAAAAGCAATGAAGGCTGACGGAGAGGGAGTATCAGTTCACCCTTCGGTCTATGATTCCGGCATATCTCAGGAGTCGACGACAAGCAACAATGCCATGGACACGGCATCCGAACTTCCCGTAGGTGACGTGCTGTAACAGTTTGCACGATGATAGTATATCACTACACAGGGTGTTTGAGGAAGCCACCAGCGGGAGTCTTGCGTAATACGCTGACTTGTCCTGCAAGAACAAAGCGAACAACCACTAGTCACGCACTCAAGTCTGCCTCAGGTCCCTCGGAACCTCAGTGCGGCGGTCGAGCGCATGAGTCAGACTCGCTGGCCCTGGATATTCACGCACGCACACACGTACGCATGATATTTGGGGACCATAGTATAAAGATCTTGTTGAGTAAAGCTCTAGGATTATCAGGTTCAGCTCTCAAATCACAGCGGTGGGCTACAAGTATTCGACAGATTCGACAGAAGCGTTCAGATGATGCCACCGTCATCACCATTATATAATCACGTGGACGCATCAACGCGCCGCATCGGCACTGTTCGCTCTGAGCTCCCTTCTGAATGGTTCAACGCTCCTCATACGGAGGAGGTAGCGTCCTGGTGTCTGAAGTGGAGACAGATCCCCTACAATCATCGCACGAGCCGTCCGCGCACAAGTCCAACCTAGAGCTCTCACACCGGTGGTTCCCAGCTCCTCGGGGACCGCCAGCGAGACTCACGCCCCCATCCTCGGCATGCCTATGGTACGCGACGTTCCCCGCGCTTTGCGTTTGCTCTGAAGTGCCGTCTTTCTGATTGCCGTAGAGCTGCGAATACGAGAGGAGGGGCGGGCGGGGCCCGAACGGCCGCGCCTGTGTTGAGCTGATCGACGATACACTGAGGCGCTGGGGGCCTTGCGCGGGTGCGTAGGCCGGAGGCGCACTGGGCCATCGCGACAGCGATTCTTCGTCAGGTGGCGTCTCATCAAAAGGGGTGGCGTTGGGGAGCGGTGGATCTTCGACCAAACAGGCGCAAGGACCTCCCTGCGTATGCTCAGGACGCACACAAGGAGCCGCTCCGCGGTGCCCAATAGCACGCACTGCATCCGAAGGCTGCGAGTGGATATTTGCGTCATTCGCGAGGTCGCGGGTAGGATCTGCTGGGCATATGACGCTCGGTGTATTCGTCGAGAGCCTGTGCTCGTCGAGAGTAGACTCGGGGTGGGACTCTTGTTCTACACCTATAAGGGTGTGTTCGCTCTTCTAGTCGCCTGAGGACTCCGACGCCGGGCATTCGTAGCCTTCACGAGCGCGTCAACCTCTATGCATATCTGTACAACACACGGAATCTTACCTATGCTATGATCCCTCGCTGCCAAGCGTGCACGCCATCGGCGGCGTGCGTAGATCCCGAATACGCCGAATACCATGACGAGCACTGCGCCTACGATCCCGATGATCAATGGAAGCTCAATATGCGCTGCTCTTCCCGGCCCACTAGACGCCTCGTGTCTCTCCGGCACAGTCGTAGCGCTCCCCTGGTCCGAGGAAGCAGGGACCGACGACTCGTCCAAGCTAGCGGTGGTCACTCCTCGAGATCTTGCTACAGTTGACGCTGAGTATGCCCCGCGAAGCGAGGCCGCGGGCAAGGACACTGTGGCAGACGGAGCCGCGAGCGGATGATCCGATGTATCCAGTGTGTTGGATGCTGACTGGGAGGCGGAGAAGGTATACGAGGGAAGGTTCCAAGACTCAGTGCTGCTTTGAGCGGTCACCACGGAGACTGTGTTGGACGAGGACGAGGACCACGACGAGTGTGTAGCAGGTATACTTTGATTTAACAGCCCAACCCCAACCCCAGTCTCGGATGTTATAGTCGTTGAGGAGTTGATCAGGCATGGTAGAGGGTACCCTTCAGATGTTTGTGAGCCTGCGGGATGCAAGGGAAAGCACACTGGACTGGACGTGGCTGAGGATGTGTCCTTCAAGTCAGTATACATAGTAGTGCAGCGAAGTAAGTAGGGGGAACGCACATCTAGGAGCTATATGAATGTTGGAAGCGGCCATACCGGAATTGGTCAGTCCTGGAGCCGGGTCCATAGGTGTCGATGGAGGTGATGCGGACATTATGCCCGGAGGAATACCACCTTCCCGTGGACCTGCACTATCAATGCTGAGCAATAGCGGTCACAGTGAGTGGAGTATGCAGGGAAGCTGAAAGCGAGAACAGGCAAGGGCACAAGATCCGAAGCGAAGCTGAAGGGGATCCCAAGTAGGATGGGGAGGTAGAAACAAGGGAAGGTCCACTTTATACTGCAGTGCGGACGCTGTGCATATTAGAGAAAGGTTACGCACCCAGCTCGTATGAATTGGGAACGCGAGGGGTGGTCCGTTTGTTACTGACAGCTGACTTGACGATGAACAACAAGTGTGGAAAGCGGAGTCGCATCTGCTTCAGCACCACTGAGGTGTGGCCATCTTATGTGATTGCACAGCTAAGTGAAGTCGGACATGTTATGGCTGGGAAGACGACAAAACCTTCGCCATGAAGCCCTATAAGACGGGGATGTCAGTAGACGTTGCACATGCCTGTGTCGATCTCTGAGCGACAACAAGAGAGGGTTGGTACGGGAATGCATAGATCATTCTCAGGGAAAAGAGCCTACCAAGAGAGGGTTGGTACGGGAATGCATAGATCATTCTCAGGGAAAAGAGCCTACCAAGAAGACAACAGTCATTATAAACGGGAATGTGGCCCAGAGAGCGACTGCACTGACCATCATCAAGATTAGACACACTGCTATCACGATGAACATATTTACTGTACCCATAGACGGGAAGGGGTTGTTGAGTTCTGCTCAGCTCCATCATGCATCGCGCTGTGCACTCAACAATTCCTTCGTATCCGTGGGGACCGGCGCACTGCTCGGAGGACTTGGAACCACACGTGGGCTAGCTCTGCCTGGTCGTGGGCGTGCAAGATTCACATCTGGAGGAGCCAACTCAGCTTCGATCTCGAATGCCTGGCCGCGTGGAAAACATAGGGGGAAGATACTACTGTACTCACTATTGAGCAAGCTGAAGCTTGCGCTATGACTAGACGCGCTGGTACTGAGTCAGGGCCACGTCCTCCAACAAGATACGTACCTGCTCCTTCGTTTCACAAGCTCAGATATGACTCTTGAGAAAGCCCCTGCGGGTTGATGAAGCAAGATCCCCGTGTCAAATGTTGCACTCGATTGTGTCGGTCATTCGGTCAGAAAGACGACATAAGATGAAGGGCGGGTTCGAATGCCAGGCTTCATATTCGCCTTCACATTATTTCGTGGCAGCAACGAAAGCAATTGATTTGGTAGGGGGTAGGGCAACATTGTACGGCACAGCGAGGACACGATAGATGACGACGAGAGAAAAGATCAGACGACATCGCGGGGATGGGCTGTACATTGACAACGTGTGTCCGAGTTCAGAGCAAGCGCCGTCGAGGCTCCGGGCCGGGCGAGCCTGCCACTTACGGTTGCCCGCTAGTCCGAGGTTAAACGCCTCGCGCCACCGGCCTCCGCCACATCGCATCCTGCGACGACCTCCAGATTGTATGGGCTCTCACTCGCTCAATTGCCCTTCTGATGACTTGACAACCTCTCTAGGGTGCTCCTTGGACTCAACATGACTTGATAAGCTGTTTGAGGACGCGCGGAGACACACAAAAGCACGAGACATCAACGCTGAAATCCGGAGGTCGCAAGCGCCCACGCACACCAGCTGGCTTATGAGTTGCTCGAACGAGATATGGCTCAGTACATGGGAGATGCATTGTGGAGTCTTAAAGGAAGCGAGGAAGTGTAAGGGATGCGAGGGTAGATCAGGGAAAAGTGAGTTTGCCTTCATTGTACTGAAGGTCAGTATACAAATTCGGCGGGTCCAGTACTTGACTTGGCCCATACCCCTCTCGTACAGAGTTGAGTACAGCGCGATCGTAGCCAGCACTGTCCTCCAACTCTACGTATGCATCACTAACGAACTCCATGTTGCTCGATTGGTATTCGTGTAGTCGTGTTGATGCAGTGGTGATCAACCGAAATATATTTCATCCCAAACTCAAGATACGGCATATGTGGATCAATGGCTACCCCAGACATTCAGAAACCCACAGTAATAACACAGTATTCAATCAGTGCCCGCCACATTGCATGCCTTGAGTTCGGCCTTCGAGGATGTTGGTGCTGCCAGCTGGCGTAGGCGCTTGCGACCTCCCGATTGCAGCGTCGATGTTTCGCGCTTTTGTGTATCTCCACGCATCCTCAAGCAGCTTTATCAGGTCATATTGAGTCCAAGGAGCACCCCAGAGAAGTTTCCAATTCATCAGAAGGGTAATTGAGCGAGTGAGAGACCATGCAAGCTGGAGGTCGTCGCCGGACGCGATGTGGCGGAGGCCGGTGGCGCGAGGCGTTTAACCTCGGACTAGCGGGCAACCGTATGCCACTTTAAGAGAAGGGTCGCAACGGCATACATCCCACCTACGTGCCATAGAACTAGTTCATCCTTTGCTAACTCATCTATACAAAGTCTCATAGACATATGGCGAGTTTCTACATTTGAAACATTCCACCAATCGCGAGTTCAGAATATCGCACGAGGGTGACTTCTCACTGTTCATGGCTGACCATGAGAATGTCACGGCGTCACATTTTGTTGTCATCGCTTCCGGAGTCCCTATCTTGTACTACTTCAATATCTCATCCATTTCAGTTGTTTATTCGGAGCGACAATGGCGGTCTTCGCGACGGGACGAAGCAAGCAGGGCGATGTGACAGGGCGTGCCGCCGTGCAGTTGCGCACACAAGTTCTCCTCCACCGCTTACGGCCGCCGAGCACATCAGTTACACTTGCTGGCCCTCGATATCCACGCATGCATAATTTTTAAGGACCATCGCATCGGGTGTCGTATGGCGTAAAGCGCAAGGCGGTATCAAGATCACCGGTGGACTCTAGTATTCGACGAGGAAAAGAAGTGTTCGGATGTTGGGGCCACCGTCATCACCATTATGTAACCACATACGGCGAGTAGACGCATCATCGCGCCACACAATTCGCTCCAAGCTCCCCCATAATCGTTTCATCGCTCCTGATACGAAGGAGGTAAAGTCCTGCTGCCCGGGGTAGAGACAGAGCCCCTACAATCACGGCATGAGGCGTCCGCGCACAAGTCCAACCCAGAGCTCTCACACCGGTGGTCCCTAGCTTCTCGCCCATGCAAAGGACCGCCCGCGAGACTCACACCCCCATCCTCGGCATGCCTAGGGTAAGTCCCATTCCCCGCGCTTTGCGTCTGCTCTGACGTACCGTCTTCCTGATCGCCGTAGAGCTGCGAATACGACATGAGGGGGGGGCGGGGACCGAACGGCCGTGCATGGGTTGAGTTTATCGAGGAGACACTGAAGCGCTGCGGGTATCGCGCGGGTGCGTAGGCCGGAGGCGTACTGAACCATTGCGACAGTAAGTCTTCGAAGGGAGCGGTGTTCGACTTGTTTCTGCACGGCTCGCGGGGAGGTTGGTCCTCGACTAAACAGGTGCACTTTCCTCCCGGAGTATGTTCAGGATGCGCGCCAGGAGCTACTCCGGGCTGCCCACGAGTGTGCGCTGCATCATCAGCACCTGGGCACTGGGAGCAGCATTTCGCGTCATATACGAGGTCGCGGGAGTCTGCTGGGAACACGGCGTCCAGTGTGTCCGTCGCGAGCCTGTGCTGGTCGAGAGCCAGCATAGAACCGGGGTGGGAATCTTTGTCTACACCTATCACGGTGCGACCGCGGCTCCTCTCGTCGCCTGAGGACTCCGACGCCGGGCATCCGTACACTTCACGAAGACGTCAATCTCTATGCATATTCGCACAATGTACGACATCTTACCTGTGCTGCCCTTGTTCGCCGCCATGCGTGCCCGCAATCGGCAGCGGGCACAGACTCCGAGTCCTCCGAGTACCACCAAGAGCACCGCGCCTACAATCCCGATGATCAAAGGAAGCGCGATGCGCGCTGCTCTTCCCGAGCCAGCCGCCTCGGGCGTGGTACTCGTTGGGCCCTCTGACGCACTCGTAACACTCCCTTGGCTCGAGGAAGCGGGGGCCAATGGCCCGTCTGTGTGCCACAGCATGCTAGAGGTAGCGGACGTGGCCGCTCCTCGAGAGCTCATGTCACTTGACGCTGAGTACACCCCGTGAGACGAGGGCATGGGAGAGAACACTCCAGTAGACGGGGCCGCAGGTGTAGTGTCCGATGGATCCGGTGTGTTGAATTCCGAGTGCTGGATGACGGAGGTATCTGGGGGCGGGTTCCGATCCCTGGCCGTGCTTGTAGGGATCACTGCGGAGGATGTAGTGGACGGGGACGACGTGGCCGCTCCTCGAGAGCTCATGTCACTTGACGCTGAGTACGCCCCGTGAGTGGGAGAGAACACTCCAGTAGACGGGGCCGCAGGTGTAGTGTCCGATGGATCCGGTGTGCTGAATTCCGAGTGCTGGATGACGGAGGTCTCTGGGGGCGGGTTCCGATCACTGGTCGTGCTTGTAAGGATCACTGCGGAGGATGTAGTGGACGGGGACGAAGATGGTTCTGGGCTGGCAGCAAGCGTACTTTGAGTAAACGACCCAGGCTCCGTTTCAATAATTGTGGTCACTGTGGTGTAAATCACGGAGCCTGTGACGCGTGAACGGACACCCTCAGGCACCAAAAAGCCTGGGGGAAGCGTGGAAAAGCACATCGTAGTGAGCGTGGGTGTGGCTGAGGATGCATGTTCGAGGTCAGTGTGCGTGCAGCAAAAGGAGTCCGGAGAACGCACATCTGGGAGCTATACGAACGTTGGAAGCGGCCAGGTCAGGAACTAGGTCCATCCATGTCGATCGCGGTGATGTGGACATCATACCCGTAGGAATACCAGGGGACCTGAACTAACGATGACGAGCAATAGTGGTCACAGTGAGGGGAGCTAAGGGAAGCGGAAGGCGAGAACAGGCAAGAGTACAATACCCGAAGCGAAGTTGCATGGGATCCCGAGCGGGATCGAGAGGTACAGAAAAGGGATGGTCCGCTTTATACGGGGGCGCGGTGTGCGAGAGATATTCAGCGAATGTGTACCACCCAGCTTGTGCGGAGTGGGAACAGGGTAGACAAGAGCGTCTGCGAGGGGGTGTCCGTTAGTTACAGACATCTGACCTGACGATAATGAGATGCGTAGAGAGCGTCGTCGCATCTGCTGCAGCACCACTCCCAACAAGGTCTAGCCATCTTCTCTCCCACTGCCATAGCACAGCCAACTGAATCTGAAAGTATCGTGGCTGGGAAGACGAGAGAACCGTGGCCATAAAACGGGGACGTCAGTAGACGGTGCGCATGCTTGTGTCGATGTCTGAGCGACAACGACGGAGAGCCAGTGGGGAAGCATGCAGATCATTCCCCGGACGAAGAGCCTGCTGTTTAGACAGTTCTTTGAAAGCGGGAAGGTGGCCTAGAGACCGACTGCACTGTTCGAGATCAAAGTCAGACAAAAAGGCATCACGATGAACGGATATAGTGTACCAATAGATAGACAGGGTATGGCATCCCAGGAGGCGAAGAGGGCAGCGAGAGGAGACAGTCGCCCGGTCGAGGATCCCCCGGGCTAGCTGAGAAAGACGAAGAAGTTGCCTCAGAGCGTGTCGAAGGTTCGCCAGGAGATGAACAACGCCGATGATCAAGGCGAGCGCGAAGGAGGAGTGGCGAGCATCGCCCGACCGCATTGATGACAGGATGCCACCTCGTGCATATCGACGGCTTGCGGAGAAGCTACCGAGACGTCAGGCGAGTCTCCTCATCCAGTTACGCACTGAACATGTCCCGCTTCAGAAGTATTTGCGCAGTCTTTGAAGTACCGCCGTGCCCGGATAAGGCACGTAACGCTTCTCTCGTTACGCGCCCACCTTCAGCCAGCGAAAGCGTCAAACAGCTTTCGCAAGGCTTGAATCTTTTTCACCCACCCACCTCTCCCAGTGGAGTCCACGACGTCAACTGCGGGAGACGCAGGCAAGTGGACTTTCCCGCTTCTCTTTGGTTCGACGTGTTTCCTCTGTGACATTCAACGGAAGCAGAGCTGTCGTGGTGGGACCACCCGCCCGCGCAGCTCATCCTCGACCACAGGTCCCGGAGGTACGTTGGGCAGGGCAGCCCGGAGGCTGCGCCCCACACGAGCCACTACTATCAGTGGACCAGTAATGCAACTTTTTAGATGTTCCCTTCCTCCTGTACGAACCACTCACCGGACTGCCTCGGAGTTTGCTCAGTCTGACGGATGGGCATCAAAGGCTCCTCTGTGAATTTTTTGGGGCTTCTTAGGTGGTAGAGAGAGGATACCGAGAGGGTGTTAGCACTGGAACAGTAATGCAACTTTCCTCCGCAGGTCGTCACGGCCGCTGTCACGATGCCGGGGCTGCCATGATTCAAAGTCCGCCTTGCCGAGAGCGGCCAGTGGCTGGCCTGCGCGGTACAGAAGTGCAACTCAAGTGCAACTCGCGATCAGGACGACTCGGAGAGCCGCGGGCCGAGCGCACAGTGGAGGCTGTTTGTCACGCCTTAGCCACTGTTTTCTCGACTCGCTCTCTCGAGCAGCTCTCGGAACACGTCGGAAAATTTTGGTAAACATAGCTAAGGTATATATCAACTCCCCACAAGGTTCTTGAGGCCTGAAAATGCATAGTTCATTCAGCCGAGGCCAACCGAGTTCGGAATGAGTGCATAATACAGCTGCACGATTTGTCTCGACATACACGCAGCGATGATAACCCAGAAAATCACACAATTTACAATGATGTGCTTCTATCTGTCATGTGTAAAAGTTGCAGAATCTTCGGAGGGAAGGATCGGCGTCGAGTTGAATAGTTGCATTACTGTCCCAATTACAGTACCGGGCCACTGATAGTAAGTCCGTATCTTTCGCAATGTACCTCGGATTACTATGCAGCGCGCCGCGATCTTCCGCCGCGCGCTGCCCACGTACACCAATACATCACTCTTCTAATGCGCCTTCATCCCAACTAGGTACCCAGACTGCTGAACACGCCACGACTCACGAAGCTTCCGCGCGACGTACGGTGACCTCGCACTGAAGATCACCAGGACAGTTTTCCGCGATAAGAGGTTGATGATATACGCTACTATGCTACACTACACCCGGAGCCATGGCGAAGGGATACTCAGGGAGAAAGTAGAGGGAAGCTGGAGGGCAGATGAGATCACCTGAATGCTTCAACCTCAGTGACGTAAAAGGGAATAAACAAACAAACAAACAACTCCCTCGTACACGTCGGCACCAGCGCACTGCTCGGAGGATTTGGGAATACCCGTAGACTAGCTATGAACGTATATGAACGACCGTGGGTCTGGGAGATTCACAATCGCATGCGGAGGTAACGCCCACATCAGCTCAGCCATCGAATCCTTGGAGGATCCCTAGCCATTGGCGGGCCTGATGCCGAACTCGACGGACGCGCCTTGCCCGGATGGCGATAGGCCACTGGCCATGTTCCCGCTGTGGGATGTCCGGATTGGGGTTGCGGCCTCACAGCATGCACCCTGTCCCTCTGAAGCCCTCCTCGAGCAAGCTCGGGGGCCTGCACGAACTGCTTCTGCCGCGTATACATACGGGTGGGAGTCGAACTACCTATCTCCTCCTCCTCGACGTCCGGACGTGCATCAGGCCTCTGCCTGCCTGACCCACTTTTGTCCGGACACGATGAGGGCTAGGGCTCCCGTTCACGCGATCCTGGTCCGGCTGAGGGTCAGGCATCCCCACCAATTTTCAAGGGTCCTATCCTTGGCCGCGTTGAAACATGTAATGGGAAGCCTACTCACTACTGAGCATACGATATGACCAGACGCGGCGCTGGTACTGGGTCAGGGATATCTTCCACCTCCAACGGAGGAGTTAGACGCACCTGGAGGCCAACCTCGTTGCACGAGCTTAGAAATGAGGAGAATTTGCGAAGGCCCTGGCGGGTTCCACGCGTCAGATGTTGCAATCGATGGCGTTGGTCATTCAATCACAGAGACGACATAAGACGAAACACAGTAGAAGGCGAACACAGTGCGAGGGGCTTTATATTCTCCGTCACATTATTTGGGTCGGCGACGGAAGCCGTTGGGTAGGGCATCATCGTACAGCACAGCGAGGACGCGACAGATGACGATGAGGCAAGAGATCGGACGACGAGACGGTCGCCAATCCCGGTGGCGGCTGGTGGCGGCCGATCACGTGGAAGTTATCGAGGCGATAACGTCACTGGGTGGGTTAGGTTGATCAGCAGCCCGATAAGGCGTCATAAATACCACTCCTCCTCCTCCGCCTCCTCCCTCGTCTTCCCACCCGCCAACTCCCACCAGCGCACCCACCACCCACAGAAGATACTTTCTTCACCATGTCCGGCCAGCACCAGCTCCCCGATCTTCCGTACGCGTACGACGCGCTCGAGCCGTTCATCTCCCGCCAGATCATGGAGCTTCACCACAAGAAGCACCACCAGACCTACGTGACCGCGCTCAACGCCGCCGAGCAGGCGTACGCGAAGACCTCCTCCCCGAAGGAGCGCATCGCCCTCCAGGCGGCGCTCAAGTTCAACGGCGGTGGTGAGTTCAGCCATTCCGGAACGCCGTCTTTCGTTGGTTGGGTGATAATCAACGCGCCTGCAGGACACATCAACCACTCCCTCTTCTGGAAGAACCTCGCGCCCTCGGCTACAGAGAGCCGCGGCACCGGCGGTGTCCTCAAGGACGGCCCGCTTAAGACAGCCATTCTCGAGACCTTCGGCAGTTTCGACCAGTTCAAGAAGGAGTTCAACACCGTGACCGCTGGTATCCAGGGCTCCGGCTGGGGCTGGCTCGTAAGTACTTCGTTCGATGATACATCAGGATGGGAGGCTCACGACTGTTTGATACAGGGCGTGAACCCACAGAGCAAGCGCCTCGAGCTCGCCACCACCGCGAACCAGGACCCACTCCTGACGCTCGTCCCCGTTATCGGCGTCGACGTCTGGGAGCACGCGTTCTACCTCCAGTACCTGAACGTCAAGGTCGACTACCTCAACGCGATCTGGAACGTCATCAACTTCGACGAGGCCGAGAAGCGCTACCTCGAGGCCATCGGCGGCTCCAAGCTTTGAGATCGCGACGCGCATTCTTTGCTGAACGTTGGGGGGTAAACTTGGGGAGGAGAAGGAAGGCGAGTGTATGATGCGATGCAAAGTGAAGTGGAAAATAACACAATGTATTATCTCCGTGCAATGCGACGCTGCTTCTCGCTGAGGATCTACTCATCGCGATGGCATCATGATGGTCGTTGCAGCTACACAGTAAGCTAACTCACGGGAAGACTATTGCAGCTACGCCCGTTCATGGGAAAGTACTACGCTACTCGTTCGCATCGCTAGCTACGGTTCGTACGGTGGGGGCTGTGTTGACGCAAGAGAGTTGTTCGAGCTCACGCTGCGCGCCAGTTCAACTCGCCCATCTATCTTCTCATCCTGAACCTGCGTATCGAAGATCTCCATCGGTGCCGACGGGTGCGGTTGTGAGGTAGACATACGCCTACCCATGCTGACGCGCGTTGATAGATCCCGAGCGGGGAGGTGCTGGGAGCTTGGAAGGGTCCCGGGCCAGAGAGGCCCTAAGGGCGCATCCGGGACGTCAAGGCGGTTCAGTTGTGCGGGGTTCCAAGCACTTGCAACATAGGGGGGCGAATCCGCGACAACATTGCTCCGATGCTCCTCGCTGGTTGAGTCGTACTGATAGGGCTCTGAGAAACACGACGAACGAGCAGGTTCTGGCGCGGGTGACACTGGCGGTGCGTGCTCTTTCGGCCTCATGGATGTATCAGCTAATAATGCAGCGTCAGCGTCGTTGGTCAGTGCGCTACATGTACACAAGCGCGGCTCACCCGACGTGACGTCGATCATTGCTGGTTTGCGGGCGCGCCGTCGCAGACGCAGGTATACCCCGGCCCCAGTCAAGAGGATGAGGATTATCACCGCGACAAGGACGGGTATGACTACGTGCGACTCCAGAGATGAGGCGCCTGAGTCGGATGGATGAGAAGTAGGTTCGGATTTGGCAGAAGAAGACGGAGATGGCGTGGGCTGACCGAGTGGTAAGGAAGAATGAGGCTGACCGAGTGCTGAGGAAGACGTAGGTAGTACGGAGTCAGGGAAGAGTGCTGAGGAAGACGTAGGTGGTATCGTCTCAAGGAATGATGAGGACGAGGTCGCACTGGTCTGCTGTGCCAGTCTCGTCGGCGCCACTGGCACGCTGGTAGGGATATTGGATCCTCCGGGGTCTATGCTAGTCAGCAACTCCTGACTCGCAGATGTGGTGGTTGCGCAAGATGCAACTTCCCCTTCGGACCCGCGCCACACACCCTCACCTATGGGCGAAACGGGTCGCCAGTGAGCACAGTGTATTATTAAGTGAAGCAGTCGTTACTATACTCACATATATCCGTTTCATCCTGACGATGTTTCAAGTGTTCATTTTCTACCTGTGAGGACATCTATGGTATGAAAGTGGATCCTGAGGGAATGGACGACCTCGCGAAGTGTAGTAGATTGATTTGAGACGGGACACATGACGCTACTTAAAAGTGTTTTAGGGACGGGAGGTAACGTGGCTATACAACGTTCCGAGCAGGTATCATGATGAGTTCAAGTTGCTAGGGGACAGACTGCAGCTGATAGATTAATGTCTCGGTATATCTCCGGTTACTGAAACGCAACGCATTCGTGTCAATCAATGTTCCCTTCCTCAGACGGTTCAACGTCTTCGTGGTCCCTGAACGGATAAATTATCGTTGTCGCTGTACTTCACGATGGTACCCATTCTCGTCCGCTTAGCCAAAATCACTTCAAATTACAGTTGTATGTATGACAGTGATAAGGATAGTAACTCCTCGACTATTCCTGCAGAACTGCGCTGCTCAGGCTCGCCGCCGACTTTCAGGAATTCCGAAACGGTACGTTAGTAAGGAGCGGGGGCCCTTGCGGGCTGTTAACCTTCCTCAATGTTCTTCCACTACAATCTAGTTCTTTATATCGATTTACCTTCATGTTTGTGTCAACTAGCAACCTGAGATTAACAGGGATAAGATATTGATTCCGTCTACGTCTGTACCCCTCCCGGGCCCGGATACTACTCTATGTAGGCAGCGATAGCTACCGTTCGTATGGCGGGGGCTGTGTTAACATACTGTGGCTTCTAGATAGAGCAACAGATTCCGTATCAATCAGGGCAGCGGAACCGTCCGGAATCACGCTAAGTGCGTCTCTGTTCCCATCTACTCGCCCGTATAACTTCCCATCCTGACCTGTTGCCGTAGAAGGAAGGAAGTTCTCCCTCGGAACCCTCGACTGAGAGGTGCCCGCGAGTTGAATCGCGTCATCATTTCCTTGACGTGATTCTCCATGAAGTCGCTCATCTCCACGAACAACGTCGACAGGAGTGTCTCCTGGACTCTGCGTATCGAAGATCTCCACTGCCAGTGGGTCCGACTGGCGTTGACGTGAAGTGAACGTACGGCCGCCCATGCTGATACGTGCTGCCATGTTATGCGTAGAAGATTGCTGAAAGGTAGAAAGGGTACCGGCGCGGAGAGCCTCCAAGGGCGCATCCAAGACTTCATGTCCGTTTAATTGCACGTGTGAACTCCAAGCACGTGGAGTCATGGTATAGGTGGAGGAACCCGCAACAAGACTACTCCAATGCTCCTCGGACGTTGGATCGTGCCGACGGGGTTCTGTCAAATAGGTAGGATGAGTTGGTTGCAGTATCTCTCGCTCTTTCGACCTTGTAGATGTATCATCTAGACGTGATGATGCAACGTCAGCGCGTCGTTGGTCAGTGGATCACACGAACATGCGTCACTCACCCGACTTGATATCAGTCAACTTGGATACTGACTTGCGGTCGCGCCGTCGCATACACAGGTATACCCCGAGCCCCGTCAAAAGGATGAGGACTATCACCGCGACAAGGGCGGGTATTACCACGTGTATTAACTCTGCAGAGTCGGAGTCGGATGAGATGGATTCAGAAGTGTCCGAGGAGGCCGCATGTGGTATAGTTTGAGCGAGTGGCGAGGAAGCAAGCGAGACCAGAGTGACTACAGTGACCTGTAAGATTGACCCAGAGACGGTGGATGCTGCAACTGTCTCTGTGATATACGGCACAGGGTCGGAGGGAGAAGTGGTCGGCAGTAAACTGCCTGTACTAGTGTCTATCGCAGCGATTGTAGCGGACCCGCCGAAGTCTGTGACAGTAGTGTATCTTGGCCACTCCGTCCATGTAGTGGTTACGCAGGACGTGAAGTCCGCTTCGGTATCACACCATGATTCACTTGTGGGCCGAATGGTGATTGTGACTGGGTGCCCATGATGGGTTAAGCATGATGTGTTGTTAAGTGAAGCAGTCGTTGCACTCACTTGTTCCCAGCCCATTTTGACGACGGTCCAGGTGTCTCGTCTCCGCTTCTGAGGGCATACTATGATATGGGATAGGGAGCGGAGGAGATGGGATACGTCGCGAAGTGTAGATTGAGACGGGACAAATAACACTGCTACTGGAGTGAGTCGGTGACAGCAACGAATGGAGATATATAGCCCAACGTTCACCAGTATCATATTGAGCTGACTAGGGCAATACGGCAGCTGATAGAATGATATCAACAACTATTTCCAACCATCAAACTCCAATCGCGTCTGTGTCAATCGATGTTCTCCCCATACCTTTTGCATACCGAGTCCATTTCGTAGGGACCATAGTAGACTCTCATTTCATTTCGAGGTGCCAAGTCACGAAAGACAAGAAATGAAATGGTGTGCAGAGGTATACGATACCAGGCTTATCATACGATGGTACCGTCACTGTATCTGTGCCAACAGTCGATGAACTGCCACTTGGGAGCCGTATCAACAGAATGGCGTTCGTGCGAGCTGTGGAAACTGTAGACGCCGCACATGTATTCCCTAGAGAAAGAGTGAATTTAACTGAGCTAAATCCTCATATCTATTGTGCATGTGCATGAGTGGTAAAGACAGCCAGGGGTGCCGCCAGCTTCTGGGTCGAGGTTCAGTAAATCGTGCTGTCAAGGGTATGACGTGATCACTGACCTCTGCTAGTGACTGGACTTCTGAATATGCCCCTCGGTCTATGGCGGGCAAGGACATGTACGCATTTCACTGGTGAGTGCAACTGATGGACCCTTCACTGGCATGTAAGATGATCGTTGCAGAGCGCCCCGTCACCATTTCACGGTTCTATCAGGGTCACAGCGCTGCATGTCCATACTCGACAGAGCCGTACCAGTGATGATGCCTCGTATCGAAAAGACTGGGCTACGGCAGTATGTATGAAGTTAGTTTGATTCATTCTCGATCTTGTGCTCGTAGCGCAGCTCACGTACTATAGTGATGATCTGCATCCTCGGTCCTGTTCCAGGCCGGCCCGTCCGGTACAGCGCTAGCGTGCATGAGAGCTTTGTCAGTTTCCCCTCTCTCCTTTCGCGGCGAGTGGCTTTCACCCGCGCATATGTCGATGGTGACGATGATGTAGCCACCCAAAATTGAAAGTAAAAGAATGGACTGTGCTTGTTCCCAGAGCTATTCGTGGACCACTCGAATGACGGTGAAGGCTAGAGGAGGAGGAGGAGGTAGGTCAATATTGATCCCCGGCTAACGCCGCGATTGCCACAGCGGAGTCTCAATATCAGATGCGTCCGCTCTGGCGCGACTCGGACTTGGCCTGATTCTGTTCCGTCCTATTGCTGATGTTGGTTACTGTGTACTGAACATACGGACCTTGATAGCGAGCTGTGCGAATGATCCACCAAAGCCTTCTGTTTCGCATCAGCGTACGACGAACTGGTGGTGCAAGCTTCAGCCGAAGGTCCATCCAGACAAAGTCTCATGAAGCCTACCTCGAATCCGTTTCAACACATCCCGGCGTATCATTCCTATCTCTCAATAGACCACATGCGAAGAATGCTATTTCTACGCGGCTCTTGAAGGTCCGTGGGCTTGCAACTCGTGGAAGAGCGTCGCGTGACGATGAAGATGTAGGAGTTTCGGGAGTGCCTAGAGACGGTTCAGTTTGACCCCAGGTGCGTTGAAACTTCGTGTCAATCTTGACATGAAGGCTCAATTCTCCGTATAGCATACGCGTACTCGTCGTGCGATCCTCGACACCTGGCTCCTTCTGTGCCGGGGCGGACCTCATCGAACGCCGCTCCATGACGAAACCTCAGGTGGACAAGTTTTTGCTCGACCTGCGTGGAGCACTCGGCGCTCTTGAATCTCTACCCATGCCGACCATCGCTGCCATCGACGGACCTGCACTCGGAGGTGGCCTTGAGCTTGGGCTCGCATGCGACCTACGTGTGGCAGGTGGGTGACTCTTGTTAGAGTCCCGGTCCTCATCCCTGACATGAGTTCAGGGAACTCCGTGACAAAGATTGGGCTTCCTGAGACACGGCTCGGAATCATACCTGGTGCAGGTGGTACACAGCGACTGACGCGCTTGCTCGGTTTGTCGAAGGCGAAGAGTTTGATCTTCACAGCTAGGGTGCTCACTGCTGCAGAGGCGCTCGACATGGGTACGTCTCCGTCTCCCACCATACACACACTTCGCTGACACGCAAACAGGCGTTGTGGACTACGTTTCTACTCCCGAGCAGACCGCCGTCGACCGCGCTTTGGATCTAGCGAAGGACATGAGCGCAAATGGTTAGTGCGCCCGTGCTACCTATCGCATCCTGCACTCATGCGCCATCAGCCCCCCTTGCGTTACGTGCGGCGAAGCAAGCAATTTCCCGAGCGCCCGAACTGAGCCTCGAAAGTGGTGCGCCCGGTTTCGTTCATCGCTGTCGTTGATTATAGCTGATGAGTGGGCGTCGCAGGTCTGGACTTCGAGCGCGCTGCGTATGAGCCGCTACTAAAGACGAACGATCGGATCGAGGCTTTAGACGCATTCAGGGAGAAGCGCGCACCTGTGTTCAAGGGCGACTGAATATGATGAATGGAACTTATGCATCATGAACGGTACCTCGCTTCGGCAAGCAATCGGGCAACTGATCCTGTGGAGAATGCATATTGCCGTACGTATGCGCCCGGCGTTCCAGCCGCCTTTGTATGTTTGCACAACAGACATGAATGCAACGGTCCCTTCATCCATCGCCATCTGAGGTCTCGATCGTCGACTAGCAGGTGCTCCACACAGCTCACATGAGTAGTGTCTGCTCGCAGTGCCAGCTTGAAGGGGGGCCCGTAATCAGCAGCTCGAGTACACCGCATTCAAGCGAGGCGACAGACGAGTTCAGTGTTCTATGCACCTCGATGTACATGTATGATGCATGATGAATTGCAGTCTCTTCGTCAAAAGGGGCCGGGAGGTTTCATGGTCGCCATACCTAGTGGTATGTGGGGGCGAACTTCGTGCGTCATACACGCAACTCGTGAGCTATCGTTCTATCATAGATCTGAGAATCAGTATTCATCTTCACTAGAATGATATGTTTCACCATACCGTGACGTGTTGCGATGTATGATGCCGTCCTTGTCAGACCACATCTACCATGGCTTCAAGCGCAGGCTCGTGTCTTTGAACACACGCATCCTCTTCTCGCCGGCGTTACCTTCTTTACCAACTTTTCAGCTCTGCTCAAGGTGACTCTAGTTGATTGGTGTTCGTTGCAGAGCGTCGGTGTCGCCCACCTTTGAGACGTCCTCGCGTGTAGTCGGTACGAAGGCGAGACATCTACTCAATTTCTGCGACGAAGCCCACTGTGCCCCACTTGCCATGGATTCCCAAGGTACGTCTGGGACTGGGTTTCCTTCTCAGCTTCCGATCCTTCTGACTGTGCCTATGTCGAAGCAGAGAGCGCCATACTCCCCAGTGGATACAAGTCGGGTGTTATCAATGCCACTCTCGACGACATAATCGCTGAATCCCCTACAGCTGAAGCAGTACTGTCAGCAGGTAAGTAGGCGTAATCAGAGATGTACCACATCGATGTTCACCCCGTGAGCCAGTCGGGAGCGTCCCATCATCTCAATCGCAGCATTGAGCGGCCTGCTCTTTGTGACATCACGTCAAGTACGTGATCATCTGTCTATCGCCCACACATAAGTACCGTGTGCAGTGAAGCTATGTTGATGAAACCTACTACACTAACGAACCATATGGGCAGTGTTTCATCGAAACAGAGACCCTCTGCCCCGAGACCTAGTTACTCATCTGCTCTTCAGGCTACCACTGCACGCTCTTAGCAGCCACACGGGCTTGAATACGCCGAACTCAACGCCGCTTCGACCATTGGAACTGTCCGTCGCGCTGGCAGATACATTTGGTATGTCTCGGAAGACTTATAAAGACGGTATTGGCTCACCCGAAATGCACAGAATCGGTGACTACCGTGACCTCAGTGGTCAATGCCACCGTCGTATGCATATGGGACGGCAACGGGTGCGGATCAATCAGTACAGAGCCGATACCGTCCTCGCCATCTTCCTCCTCTACGCCACAAAGCCTACAATTGACGCTGACGCGAACAACACCTTCACCTTCGTCGCCCTCGCCCTCACTATCACCGTCTCCACCCGAAGCAACCCCTTCGGTTTCCACCACACATGTCGCAGTCACCCCGTCTTCATCGCCGGAGGCTAGCGAGGCATTATCATCTTCAATCGCTACTCCTGAAGACAACACTTCCACCGTCAATTCGTCCGAGAGGCGGAGTCCCACCAGTACGATTTTGACTGAGAGCACACCAGCCTTTTACACAGAAACGTCAATGCTGCGTTCGACCATCAGCTCCACGGTAATTTCCTCACATAAACTGGTACCTGCACCGACATCCTCCCCAAGTCAAGCCGTACGCAATTCGCATCCCCGCATGTTTATCATCCCCGCAGTTGCAGGATCCATAGTTTTGGTGGTGGTATTGTTGGCGGCGCTCGCATGGCGTAGACGAAAGCGAAGACAGGCGTCAATGGGCATGAGACTGTCACGTAAGTGCTCGTTAACTCGACGTACGAGGAGGCTCTTACCGGGCTCGACGCATTGAAAGGAAGCGGAGGCAGGTACCCATCGCTCGAAGACGACAAAAGCACCTCTATGGAGCCAGTTTCATCGGACAGGTTGGGGTCCACGCATGCGGACGGATGGCTGCGACAATTCGGACAAAATTGGCCCGAGGAAGATTATGACGCTGACGTGGAGCCAGCCAGTGATGTGCTTACTATTGCCCATTCGTCGACGACCTTTCTGGGTAGCGCCCACCACAACGAGGTCGGGCACCACAACGAGCCCTCCGCGTCGTTCGACCAGTCGCATCAAGATTCAGCTGTGCGTAGGAGTCCTCTCGGTTTCATTGACCAACCCGTCCAAGAGCATTCGCATTCAACGCACATTGAACCACCGCATCTCCATCCTATCCGAAACGTAGTCCCGAGCGAAGATGGATCCGACGAAGTGCCTGATAGACTCGGAGAGGGTGTACAACCTATGCTTGCGAACCCCGGCAACCCGCTACGTCCTTGCCGCGAGTCATCTGCACCCCATCTACGCCCGCTAGGACCGAGAGGGCCGCTCATCTCTTACGCGCAGCTGTATGGGGAGGTCGGCGAAGGAGACACAAGCTCTGAAGAAGACAGTGTGGAGGCGGAGTCTATCGACCGCTGTAGCGAAGTGACTCCACCGCCACCGTATGAGGGAGACTGGGTTTAAATTTTACTATCCGATCGGGCTGGACCGGAGCAACTCGAAATGCTACCTCCCATTTTACATATAGGTAGCATCATAGGCCGGGAATAAAACACTACATGATATACTTCTCAAGGGTGTGTTCCATTTCTTGCCGTGAGTTAGTAGGACACAATCGTTACTGGCATTGCACAGATTAATTGTTCAAGTTGAGCATCAGCCACAGTGCCGCCACGGATACTCCATCTCCGACTCGGCACTCCCCGATGAGCACATGGCTTGACACTGACAGCCGCATCATCTATGTGTACTTACCCTTCGACACCGACTAGTATTGTGACTGATAACATGGTTTGCTCCCGCCATACAATCTTGCTGGAATCATCAAATATGCCCTCTCCACTGCTCGACGCGTCTCCAACAATAGAACCAAAGGAGGTCCTGAAGTCGACTTGAAGGGCCAAGGCCTCGTTCCACAGTGGAAGGTCTACAATCTACCGCGCTCGCCCTTAGGCGCATTCTCACACACAGGACGGCGGGACATAAACATAAACCGATAGTTGGCAGGGGAAGCAGCCATGTTACTTGGTCAGACAAGCGTTCGGAGTAGTAGCCGAGCAAGTGACAGTACGAAGGCACGCAAACGGTGCTATACATAGTGATCCTATTGGGAAGCAACGCGAGTACGTACTCTACTCGAACATAACAGCGGATAGACTCTGTCTAACCGTCACAGTAAACCGTGCGTATCCATAAGTTTTGTCCCGCCGTGAGTGTTTACCGATGTAAACAATGTACAGATGCGGCCTGCTGTGCTGCTTATCGAAGCCGGCGGATGACAGACAAAATGATGGTATGTCGTCCTTCCTGCAACATGTCCAATAAGCTCATGCCGCCGGGCACGTGAAGCGTCTACTGCCCTTATAGTCATTGTTTTACGTATGCGAGAACAAAGAATATGGGTGCGTAGTACCTGGATACCGCCGTAAAAGTCACTTCAGGACGCATTCTTCTTCGCCGCCGACGTCGAGCGCGATCCCTTGCGCACCCAATTGTGAAACGGGCATACACGTGAGTCCTGTTTTGATATAGGGTACCGACGACAGCCTCACTGTACCCACCTCTCCCGTCTCCCTTCCCGTGTTCTCTCCCTTTGCAGGGCGAGCATTCTCCCTGCAATTTATACCTTCCTGTATTCGTCAAACGTTCTCACTGCTGTCATTTTTGCTCACATCTTCCTATAATGCTCTTGCTCTCGATACGACTCACACTGTTTGCTGTGCTTCCAGTCTCCTCGCTATCGCTTCCTGCTATCCGCTCTGTAGATTGCTTTCCGAATGCTCTAGAAACGCCATGGACACCCACGTCGATACCACCAGTCATCACATCCCCGCCATATCCTATATCGCCGGACATCGGGCTCTCTGCTAGAGGTACGTCTTGCCTCTGCTTCTTGGAAGCACTGCTGGTGATGACACATACGCAGCTGTTATGAGCATGACCTCAACATGCGTGACGAATGGTCGAGGAGATGTTCACTGCTACCGAGTGCCAGCGACGAATGCAGCAACCACTTCGACGACATCCTCCACTACTACCGCATCTTCTTCAAGCCCAAGCCCAACCCCAGCCCCAACCTCGACTCCGACCGACTCACAACCTACGACGTCACCTCCCTCCACAACTGCAGACCCAGCGTCCACACCGCCGCCGACTCTAGTGCCTACTTCGCCTGCACCGATTTCCTCCGCTGCACCTGGCTCGTCGCCCACGGCTCTAGCAACCTCGGACCATGATGTTTCCTCGGTGCTCTCTAAGACGACTGTCGTCTCTACAGAGGTCATCTCCGGAGCGACGACCGTTGTCACACGCGTGTCCTCCGTAATGCCTGCGTCTGCGATATCCGGGGCCACTGGGTCGACTCCGGTGAGTCCATCGAAGGCTTCATGGACCGCGTCTTCCTCCTCCGTTCCCGCCTCCGAGTCTGGGTCCGTGCGAAATCCGAAGCGTCCCACGTTGGGCATCATCCTCGGGATCGTAGGGGCTGTTCCCGTTGTCCTACTTCTAGCACTTTGGCTAGTATTGTCGTGCAGGCGGCGGCGGGCAAGGCGGCTAGCAGCTCTGCAGAGCGCTATACCTTTCGGTGAGTGTCCATGACATACTGAATGTTCATCTCGTACCCACAACATCTCTAGTCTCCGAAACAGCTCAGCCTATGCCTGATATCGCAGATGAGTCCGCATCCTTCAGGGACGAGAAGGCCGAGAGGCTCTCATTTTCGCTATCGGCACCACCGAGCAGGTCCTACACTCCGGACTCAGCATACCACTCAGGCACTCGTAACCACGACGCTGCCGCATCCACTACCCTAGTGGACCTAGGCGTCCCGCTCTCAGCTCAGCCCGCGATCTCCGGAAGCTTACCCGCTTCCGAGGACCAGCCTCGCCCTCGGCACATCGATGATGTAGTAAGGGAGAAGCTTAATAAGGTGCGCGCCCGCGCAGCGCGCTCGACTCCGACGTCGACATCAGCATCAGACCCTGCGCAGATCGGGACACCTCGAGGTGGCGTTGCACAATGTCGGCAAGAGGAAGACGGCGGCGTCTGCTTGGCTGGCGGTAGGCTAGGCGAACGGATTCGGGGAGAGGACGCGTCAGATGGGTTACGTGCAGAGTCTCTACAGGAAGACGTGTGGTCGGCAAGACGCAATAGTTTCGCGACTCTGCCCCCGCCTTACGAGGAGCGTTGAGCGAACGCAGGCTAGTGGCGTTTGGGCGTGAGGATAGCCCTTCCTATGTATGTTGTCAGTGTAGCATACCGGTACGTCTGTATCCGCTTGCAATGTCATGCATTGGTAATACGCATCAACTGAAGATAGCATTGATAGTGCTTTCTCGCTGATGCGGTCCTCCACTGCCGGCTCCACGTACTGACAGCGTCTGCGAATGTACCGCAAACGAGTCAGGCCCGCCTCGCACGCCGCCGGGCCGAATCAGAGAGTCTTCACCGACCGCCCCGCGTGGTTCGTGTGCGATGAGTGCTACTTTGCAACAGCATCGGGGTCAATGACTGGTTCAGGACCGAGAGGGTCCAGGTGTTCGATATACAAATATAGGAGGTATCTCGTGGCCCGAGTTCTTTGCCTTCTCTGTTGATGTGTCGTGCAGGGTTCACCGAAGGATATTTCATGAACCTGCTTTCCCACTGCCCTTCGTGCTACGGGGCCTGATAGGGCTCTTGTGACCTGCTGCCCGACAGATGGTCAGTTCTATGTGTCGTTGCTGTCCACGAGTTCGCCTCATGATCCCACTGTCCTACTTCTTCTGTACACAAGACGTCGGAGGCTCCATGCGCGCGACGTATGTCAGCTTTCCACTTCTTCCAACGCATACTCATGATATCGATGCACATTAAAAGGTGACGGTCGATAGACGGCTCAATCGTCAACGCACATCATGCGCGGTGGGCTTGTTTCCTTCATCACCCTCTTTGCTCCCACCGCCACCGCTTCCAGCGTAGGCATCTCATCTGCTCAACCCTCCGAGTCCGCAACAGAAAGACCCTTCAGTGACCCTCTCTGCTCCGGTTTCTCTCAAACCTGCAACCCATGGGGAGGATTGTATGGTAGTGATTACGCCATCCTTAACGCAACGTGCAGCGAGCTTTCCGGAGGAACAAACACGACCTCCATCAACCTTAACGACTGCATTGCTAACGCGGGTACCAGCCTTGCCTGCGAGACGAAGTGAGTATGCAGGCTGGACATCTTGCGTGTGATTTTCATAGGGCAGCTCGCAGCGGATATTTCCTCGCTGGATGCACTCTCACTTCGGGTCCATCGAACGGAAGCACAATCTTGACTGCCATTTGTGATAGCGAAACACTTTCCTTCGATGTTGGTGCGTGTTCCAACTCACTGTTACGTGGTGCACTACTCATCATTGGCACGGACAGACACCTGCGTTGGAAACGTAAACGGTGTCTTAGAATGCAGTTGTTAGGAGTCAACATTATGCCGAAAAGAACGACATGGGCACGACTGCCAGTGAGGACTGCGCGCAATGCGTAGCTCGACCGAAGTCGGAAGGACGGCGAGAGCGCAAGAGACACCGCGGTGGCAGGCAACCGTGACGTTATTATGCATACTTTGTGGAACAGAATATGGAGGGCAGAGATACCTTGTGGACAACGTACCGGATAAATTGAGACCTTCGTACATAACCTATCATACATGTGGGGACGTGTCTAGCCTCGGCGGCCTTGGCCTCATGTCTCTCGTTCTCGTGATTCCCCCCTGTCACTGGACAGGATTCACCTTCTATTCGAACGATACATGGAATTCCAAGCGTGTGCCCGTATCGCGCTGTATGAGAATGACAAGCATAAAAGGGTGGATTCAGCAGCTGGTCTATCACCCCCACTACTAGTGTTTATAACCGTCATGTGGGCCACGATTGTGTCTTTCATCACTCTTGCCGCTGCCACATCCGTGTCTGCCAGTACGACTGACGTATTCGCCGGACCGTCTGCAACGGGATTACCCTCCAGCGATTCTAGCCTATACACTGATTTCTCTCTTACCTGTTCGTCGTGGGGAGGATTATACGGTAGTGACTATGCCATCCTGGAAGCGACATGTGACAACGAAAACGGTGGAACAAACACAACTTCCATCAACCTCAACGACTGCATTGCCAACGCAGGAACCAGCCTAGTCTGCACCAAGAAGTGAGCGCCCCTTTGAAGGTTGAACTCCACAGGACGGCTGAGTAAATGCGACGCGCAGTGGCTATTTCCTCGCCGCATGTACAGTCACCTCGGGGCCGTCCACCGGAAGCACGATGCTGAATGCAACTTGTGTTGGCGACAACAATGAAATGTTATCAGACTCCTTTGACGTCGGTGAGTACAGTCGACTCGAATTGTTATTATGTGGCGTACTCACCACCGGCATGACCAGACACCTGTGTAGGAAATATACAGGGTGTCTTGAGATGTTAGGCCTGAAAGGGATATGAGAGTCAAGGGGTCCGCATGGCGCGATACTGCAGTCTTGGTGTAACGAGACAACCGACTTGAATATGTGAGCAATATGAACTGGCGAGTTGGCTTCGCAAGCAGCCTAAACCTTAAGCCTGTCATAGCAGACCGTGCACATCCCGAGTCCAACACGCATCGTAATGTTGTGTCGAGCTCAGGGAAGCCCATCTCTATCGCCTGCGGCTAGCTGAAACTATGTCGCATTGGACGAGTTCGATACATGTCTCAGCCAAAGTCAGGAACGATTCACGCGAGAGTTCCAGTACCAACAGCCGATTTCGCAATCCTTCTGTGATGGCCAGCTCGCGTGACATGCGGGTCGAGCTTGACAAACCACCACTTCGCACACGTATGCCCGGGGCATCAGCAGCCCCCACCGTCAACGTCACTATACCACGCAATGCAAATCAAAACTATCTGCTGCGAGGGCCCTCGCCTTGCGACACATGCTTCGAAGCAATAGCTCGTCCATTGCATCAAGTGACACCGCGAACAAGGCTTCGCGCAGAGCTGCGGTGGAGGCTACGGACACAACAGCGGGAGAAAGTCCGCTGTGGCTGTAATGACAGCCTGAGCAGAGGCAAGGAGGTCTTGGATTCCGTAGACTTCCAGACTTGCATGGCGAACTGCGGCGGCAACCTCGCTTGCGGCACGATGCAATCAGCCCGAGCTCAAGGACTGTCGCTCTAACGCAGTATCGCTGGCGGGTCACTGTACACGTCAATGGTGACTTCGTCGGCTCATGCTCTGAGGGCAATGGAATGGAGACCAGGAACAGCTGCAGTGAACAGAGGTCAATATATGCGGATTCAGTGATAACCGGAAACGCACCCCGACGGTCCATGCGCCTCTGACCTTCATGCACCTCCTCACAACCCTCGGGATCCTGGAAGCTCACAGTCCGCCCCATCCAGTTCGGTCCAGACGATGTATATGGACCACCTTTCCACCACTACGCACCGAATGGTGTGGTCACTACTCACCCTGTTGAGGAGGAGGAGAGTCGGCCTTTGCGCGAGCAATCTGCAATGCCTCGTTGTTCCGGAAATCACCCAAGCAGAAGCCAGTGCCCTGCTCGACCGAGCGCGAGCCAATGTGTGCGTATATCTTGACACGCCTCAGCTCATGGCTGTCATCCTCCGTCCACTGGCCAAGTGCATCGCTCCCTATGACAAAACCCTGCTCCTGGTCTACCCCCAATACCTCTCGCCCGGCTACAGCGTCCCTAGACCGGAGATCGGCTCCACAACCATCGTCAAAGGTCCCATCCAGTGTCGCGGTAGGGGAAAAGGCGAGCTGTTCGACTCGGTCAACTCGGGCGTCAAGGGTCTGGGTCTGAGTATCAGTGGCAGATTCGGCAGGCCGCAGCATGGACACTGCTCATAACAGTGAGGACGGTCCCGAAAGAAATGTGCTCGATAGGAGGTGAACATGATGCCAGGCGGGGTGGTTGAGGTCAGCAACCAAGGCATGTTTTCCGGTGTTTGTCTCTCG
>KE504182.1:161736-175234 GCA_000344655.2 Fomitopsis schrenkii
TTCCTCGTCAGTACTACGATAAGGTTACGTCTCTGCGTCCAAGACCAGTGCCGCTCACCGTTGTCAACTTTCTCTGTGCTAGCACATCACGGGCCGAGGTGACTGTAAATTGCGTTTCTGAGTGATCGCTTGTCTCCCGCTGCCAGTGGGCACGGCTCCTCGAACCACCTTCTATACCAATCTTCTGCCGCCTGCGTACTCGCAGCTCACTCGCATGTTCGGGAAATCCGTCACCTCCCAGTATGTTACAGGCTGATCGCTGCAGCTTCATCCAAAGCTGTCGCCTCTATGCGCACGTCACGGTTTTAGTGCTACACTTCAACTGAGGCTTGCGGTTTATCTTGGGTAACTGAACTGGTACAACTTGAAGCCCCCGGCATCAGATATACCGCGGTTGGTAGGAAGTGACCAGTCATTTCGCGCCGTTACATGTGAGTCGCCGCAACATACATACAGAATCCTAAGCTAATTTGACGATTTGTGAGGGTGGTTCGCTGTTCTCAACATCGATCGATTTAATCTGGGTCTCTGCATATCGTTAAATCATCTCTCTTGCTTCCCAGACCCTCAGTCCGTTACCGCGCCGCAATATTCTCTGGGAACGCAGTGATGAGCCATTTTCCTCCCGGCCCACACTGTACTCGTACACTCCCCGGTCATTCCGCACAAACAAGAAACTGAGCATGGCGAACGCGGATGGTTGCGCACTCCTCGGTCACGTCGACGCTCCATCCATACCGTTGAGCCGCAACTCCACTTCACCGTTTTCGTCGCTGCGGTTTCATTACACGCAACCGTGCACTGATACTCAGGACTGGATTGGATTTACCCTCCGCTGCAGCCGGAATGATGTCTTCCTTATAGTCCAGAGCGGGCGTAATACTAAGAGGTTGGCCGAGTGAGGTAAGAAGTTGCCCCGGTGGGCCGCCATATACGCGAGCGCGAGCTCAAGCTCTCAAGACGCAAGTGTGAGTTCCTCCCGTTCACTGCGACGATGCAGGTGTCATTATGTGATGATCCCTGCATATCGCGCGCCCCTTCGCACCACACACAGCCTCAGAGTGTCACTGCACTCGCAGGCCCGAACGCCAAGAGAAATCATGATCTGACGAATCAAATGATGACTAGATTGATAAGTCTTCCTACTTACCGTGTGTCTTTTTTGCAGATGGAACCTAATGCCCATGGACTGAAGTGATTATTGAGCACCATCGGCATCGATATCATGTCCATGATGCGCTATTGAGGTGAGACTCGGAATCGCTCACTCTATGTTCCTGATTATGAATTGTTGCCAGGTTTCCCGTGCTGGTATCTGGAGGCCAGATAGGTGACGAGGCGGGTAAGTCAAGCATGCCGACATCGTAAACAAGGTTGGTCGCTGTGACACTGCTTGTCATTCTACGGACTAATTCGAGTCATCATCGAGAGATTCCATTCAGGACTCGGATGTCTTCGGCAACCAAGAATCACGAGCAGGGCTCATAGCGGCAGCTCGGTCATATGCGGGGTTGGGAGAGAAACAACCGTGATTGACCGAGCTGCCGATCAAGCTACTGCCAGCATTGATGATCAGCAGCTGCAAGATATTTGGTATATCTTTTGCCTGATCAGCCACGTCAGAAGAGGTTCTGCCATGGCGACACTTGCGGGCTCCGGATGTGTATGCCCCTCCCAGTGATTATCATCGAATGCTGACATCGGGGTGTCTCTTGACAGGGCATTAGTATATCACTAAGTAACTTTGGCGCGTTGCATGCCTTACAGTGTCCTCTTTGTGCCCTCGACCTCTCTCGACACGAAAACTTTGGAAAGCAGTGACTCCTCTTGGTGAATATACCTCATACTCTGACACCCATTCGCAGTACCACTCTTCATTTTGTCTTTTTTTCTGCATTGAAGGCCGCCGGTCTAATCAGACCATCCACAGTGTCTCGACACAATCACTTCGTCCTGCCCTCATTAGTACTCGACTTAGGTTCTAGTGCCGACATTCGCCGTGTCGTGCACTACCATGGCTTATACGGACCACGACACTGCCGACGATGCGACGAGAGAGGCAGAAAACGCACACACTACCGTGACGTACCCGCTACTTGGAAGGAGTACAACAGAAGTACTCCGTCGTATACCAATTTCACTGGATGTATTTGAGACAGGTGAGTACCTCCAATGCTTCTCTACGTGTCATGAGTGACGTAGGAGTCAGTCATCAAGCGCGAACTTGTTACATCCTCTTACTTTACTACGGAAACAGAGCTGAAAACAGTGTCTGGATCGTCGGGGCCAGAGATCTTGACCGTTGAATACCGCCTGTTAACATGGAAAATCATAGATTCGACGCCCCCGACATACGTTGCTCCGGCAACTTCGACGACTTCGGTACTGGCATTGTCGACGCTGCAGCATCAGTCATCTAATTTTACTACTCCGAGTCCTACATCCACTACACCGACCATCCCATCTCCAACTCCAGAGCATAGCTCCACCTTTTTGACCTCATATACGTCAATGTACCGCAGCGACACATCCGCTCCTCAGTCCATCTGGGGCGCATCCCCTGCTGGTAGCAGCGCAGCGTTGACCGGCCCGTCTACGTTGCCGTCTGTGGGTGGCATGAACGCCACATACCCAGAAACACCATCGGCCACGGGAACATCTTCCTCAAACAAACCGAGTGACCATTCAAGTTGGCTTATTGCCGTTATTGTTCTTGGAGCAATCATCGCGCTGTTACTCTGTGTAACGGCAGCGATTCGGTGGGTGCGGAATCGCCGCTCTGTCTATCTTGCTCATAGTACTAGGTTGGGTAAGCAGTTTCGATGTGCTATTTGTTATCGCTCATACACATACCGAATATAGGCGAGTATGGTTGCAGGAAGCGGCACTCAAATCGATTAGCCAATGAAGCTGCAGTAGTATCTAACCCAGGTATTCTTGATCCTAACACCGTCATATTGTGTCCTAAAGCATAAGACAGACACTACGAGCAACGAAAGCAACGGCCTCTCGTTGGACAGCAGGCCTCCACCCGTGGAGCACGTCGGTGCCCAGTATGGCGCCTCAATCACCTGTCAATCCCCAAATGGCGATCCAGGAAGAAAGGGCGAGGAACACCGTCTCAGGCCCCCCGACGCGCTCGTACACCATGCTTCGTTACGCCACTCTCCGTCGGAACCTGAGATGCATCCAAGCATTGAGGCAGGCTCGATGCTGCCGTCTTCCCTTGTCCGAAGTGCATCGATTATGCATGCGGACTTGACGGCCGCGCGGGGAAGCACCTTTCCCTCCGTCGATTCGTCTACCGATCTCGAGGAGAAGAGCTCTACGGAACAGCAAGAGGCATCTAACAGAGTCAGTCCTGACAGCTTAGAGCTCCTTCTTCCTAGACTTCGACTCCAGGCGGAAGATGGTGGTGTTTGGCCAGTAGCTGGCGGGCCGCGCCAGGCCCTGCCACGGCGCCAACTGGAAGAAAACGAGTGGGTACAAGATGACAGTGTTGGTCGTGCTTCTTGGGTGTATTATGAGCTGGCGGACTACTCTAGCATAGACACCTTGCCTCCACCGTACGAAGAGCGGCGACGAGATGATGAGCGGCCGTGGGGCACAAGTACATATACCACTAGCGATGATCATGTTGATATGCTTACGTAATCGCCCGTCGACCCGCGTTCAAACGTTCATCATTGCATGGGGTACCTAAGGCCGGTCACTGGCCCTTGTACACTTCCATTGAACTGGTACAGACGACGATAGGTTCGAGACAAACCCCCGCCGCGCAGAGGGTCTTGGCATGAGACTACAGGCGAAGGTATGTGTACAATGAGTTATTCCGGCTTGCCGTGCAACCTCTCTCCGAGTCGTCCAACTAGGATTTTGTTTCCGGCCGGTGGCTGAAATGGATAGAGTCTTCCCCCTCCCCCTCCTTCCCACAATTCATATGCCTGCTGCCCTGTCTTGTATCCCAGCGTGCGTTCCGTGGCCCAGCAATGCACCATTATACATTTCTCGGTATGTACATACTATTGATCTGGGCCATGATATAATCATATCCTGATGAGGCCTGTGTTGCATGCTGATAGATACGGGGTCAACATCGCTGTGAGTTGAGAGCAAGCGTGGACAGCGTGAGTCACCATCTGTCGGTTTGCAGATTTGGAATGAAATCATACGCCGCTCAGAATTCAGCCATGCAGTACACCGACGCCTTGACAGAAAAGGTATATAAGTTCTGATAGCTGGACATCGGTGTGCCGCACGTCCACAGGCTCGACATCGAGGTAGGACCCACCTGAGCTTCGAAGCGCACTATCGCTTAAACTAACCTATTGATAATCCTTAGTCCCTTAATCCGACAGCAGACTTCCGACTGCGTTGGTCGGCTCGCTCCGCTAGTACACCACAATTTGCGACAAGCACTGCTTGAAGTCAGTTTTGCCCCCTCCGTTATTGCGGTGGCGTCGACCCCAACAGTCACCAAAACCGAACAGCCATCTACGTACTCATCCATGTCTTATACTCAGTCACCCTCATCGGTTCCGGGAACAAGTGGTTATGTGGGGTCGCAAATGCTCATCGCGGTCACGATTACGTGCTCCTTGTTGTTTGTTATCTCGCTACTGCTTTACGCTCGTAGGAGATGGTGCAGAAAGGAGGTATGGAGACGGGCCAAACCTATGTACGGTTCGCTAGGTAAGCAGTCCACGTGTAAGCTGGGACGCATAGAGTTGATAAAACTGGTGCAGAGGCGACGATAGCACAAGACTGGGAGAGATCCGCTAGAAGGAGACTTATTCTGTCTACTTCTAGCAAAGGGACTAGCTCGCGTGCTTCGAGCTCCGTCTCTTCACGGAGTGAGGGGCCCGCAATCGCCGAGCCCTCACGGAACCATGGTACTACAAGCCTGCCTGCGGACACTGAAGACATTCACATCGATACACCTAACTGTGCTCGACTTTCATGGACATATGCGAATTCTGCAAACCTTACTTCCCCGCCAATCGTCCAACCCCCGGAATCCTGTGCCCTCAGCACCCATTCGATGGAGTACCCTCGTCAATTTGGGCGCCGCGAGTCATCTTCGCATCGCACTGTGGCAAGAAGAGCAGAGATCCCACGTGATAATCGTGCTCCCCATTCTCTCCATCCGTCCCCCAGTGCCCGTGCGCTGCATCCGCTTGGACCTAGGGGACCATTGCTTTCATATGAGCAGTTGTTTCAGACCCATCCGAGTGATCGGGATGCTGACAAGCAGGTTAGGGAGGGAGCGGACACCCTTCAGCCTAGTACCTCGCAGTTTCTTGCTCCAGAGATAGTCAGACGACGGCGACAGGCAGAAGACGGGGGCATTCGCTTGGCGGGTGGTCCACTCACCTTATCATCCCACACTAGACGCCTAACTAGACTGGTAAGACGGCCCTATATAGGGGCCTACTTAGATAGCTTCTATAGCATTTCCGGGACTTCCGGTTATTTCCCTCGATATCTCCCCACTTCAGCACGGTGCCCGTACGCTATTACCGCCCACCGCCCTTCACGTGCCCACATCGCTCAAACGCCTGTGCCACCTCGCTCGTGACCGTTGGCCTCGACGTGTTCCGCACCGTCCCGTAGCTCGCGTGCCGCCACGCCGCCTTCCTTCCGTTTTGGGCTGTCCGTCGGTAGGTCCCTCCACGCCCAGACCAAATTGATGCCACCTTCCCTTTTCGTAACTGATCTGCTATCTTTCCCCTGACGTCGTTCTGCGCCATCCTCCCGCGCCACCATCCTCCCGCCCAGCGCTCCCTCCTTCCTCTTTTGTCGACGTCCCGCCCAGCGCTCTCTCTCCGTCCTCCCGCGCCACCGTCCTCCCGCCCAGCGCTCCCTCCTTCCTCTTTTGTCGACGCCTCGCCCAGCGCCTTTTCCCCCGTCCTCCCGCGCCACCATCCTCCCGCCCAGCGCTCCCTTCTTCCTCTTTCGGCGACGTCCCGCCATGCGCTCTCTCCCCGTCCTCCTGCGCCGCCATCCTCCTGCCTGGTACTCCGACTTTCCTCATTTGCCTTTGTCCCGCCTGCCGCGCGCCCCGCTGCCTCTCCCCGTCTCCGCCCCGGCATCCCCTCCTTGTCGCTACGTGTTCCTCCGAGTCCCTCCTTTCCGTAAACAGACTGTTGTGCCCCTCCATAACGTACTTACATTACCATATATTGCTGTCAAGTCCGTTTCTGGTCTGCAAGAGTGCCCCGTAAGGCCTCGCCTTCGTGATGTTATATTTGGCTAAATATGGCAATCATCCTGTTCATTCATTCTTCTCCATGCTGGATAGAAGTGTACTTGTATTATAGTGATGTCGAGTACAACAGCATCACCGAAAGCGCAATGTAAACATATATGGCATAATGAACTTGAGCATAGACAGGTGCGGCTAATCAGAGTCGTCGATGAACTCATTGCTCTTCGGCTCGGCCGCGCCACAACGCGTCCGGCGCCGCTTGCGCGCAGGACAGTTCTCCTCGTCACTGCTATCCTCGCTGCTGCTATCGTCGCTGCTCTCTGCATCGCGCGACGTCTTCTTCCTCTTCTGATGCTTACGACCAGCATCACTACCAATCTTGCGTGGCACGATCTCCCCTGACTTGACCTTCGCCTCATGGGCTGCCTTGCGCTTGGCATGCTCGGGCTTCGATAGACGGACGAAACGGCAAGCACCAGAATTGAGGGCATCGAGGAGGGTTTGAAGGGCTGGCAAGCTTGTGCTGAGCTTCGACGGATCCTTCCACGTAGGATGAGTCCAGCCAACGATGTCAATACCATACTCAACAACGATGTCTCGTTCGAAGTTCTTGTATGACATCTGGACCTTTTTGCTCTTTGTGATCTCGGCTACGCAGCGCGTGAGTCAGGCGTCGTATGAGTATGTGGCTCACCTCTTACCGAGGCTGTCGTTAATCTTGGTGCGTATCTGGGACTTCAAGAGCTTGGCCTTGGCCTTCCCACTCTTCGTGATGGCTAGAGTAAGATAAGTAGAGACTATTGAAAGCGAACGCGGCACGCACCAGTTAGATCACACTTAGATAAGGTGAAGCCCTCTACGATCGCGCCGACTCGGTCTAAGTTAAAACCCCTACGAATATTGTTCTCCATGTAGGGACCCATGGCAGGATTCGTGAAGAACCATGTTGGGGGGTATTCAAAGGTGCCATCACTGCAAACCACGAGATACGTAGCCTCAATATCACAGGTAAGCTTGAGGAACTCAAACTAACATTCAATGAGCTCGAGGAATGAGAAGAGTAAGTGCACGTACCAGCCGTTCGATCTTAGAGAGTCCAGCATTGAGCGTCCTCTTACGCCCGCGCGATGTGACGTGTTCGGTATTCAGATTGGATTCACGGTCCTGCATCAACTCCTCGATCAACCTTTCCTTCTCCTCGGCCGTGAGGGCGTCGTATTCGTCGCCGTGCTCGGCGCGTATCTCGCTCAACTTCTTCCTCTCCCCCTTCGGGAGATCTGCGTGCAGGACCTCAGAAGATTGCCAGAAGATGATGGGAACGACACTCACCCTCGTTGACCGTATTTGCAACATGGTGGATCCAAGCGTTATACGCGTTAGGTCGCCGACTGTTCATGATGTTCGCGCCGGCGCGGAACATCCTGGTCAGAAAATGCTGATGCGACTTGCCATGGTCCTCGGAGAGCTTGGCGGCTACATTGACCGAATAGTTGTACCACCCTTCGATCACCCTTTCGATATCCTCTTCCCTTGCCAGCCGCGCAGCTTTAGAAGCCTTCTGCTGCGTGAGTGGAAGGTCAGGAGGCCTACAAGCAGGCTGCGACAGAGGAGGCGGAGCAACGGTGACCTCGGGGTCGGCGCGTTCAGGCATAGAGAAGTAAGGTCGTCACCACAAGTCGACACGTCAAAATGGGGGGCGGGTAATGGGGAACGTCACCGGGTATCTTATGGTCGGCGACACCATCCTCTTTTGGTTTGGACTAGGCAACCTCTTGCCGTCAGTCATCCCGAGGCCGCAGTCGGCAAATAGAGCTCTTGGTGTCGGTGGCGACGTTGAAACAGGGCGTTTGTGTATGCGGTTATTCGTAGAGTGAACTGTGGGTGTCAGGGTTTTGCTAGCGAGATCGGTATATATTGTCAGGGTTGAATGTAGCGCTGGAGGGATATTGAGCGCGTAAATACTGAATCGAAGGCGGCCGGGTGATGTTCAGGACTAATTCAGGCAGGAGGGCGACCAAATCACACGCACAGCGGAACATAGCATTACGACATTACGGGCCACGGGGATACATTGTATGCAAATTCAAGACGCTCCAGCCGCTCGTTCTTCCTCACGCTTGTCAGCGCGCATAGCTTTCGCGAGGTCCTCCGATTGCTCCGTGGAAATGCTGAGCCTCGACTTCAGCTGGTCGGGCCATGCGTAGTAGACGAACTCCTCGAAGATGAAATCCAACGTGTCGTGTGCAAACTTCGGCTGACCGATCTCGATGAGGTAGCGGGCGGAGCGAGGGCCAAATCCGTCAATGAGACGGCGACGGTCTGTGGCGGGTCGCTCGGCAACCGGCGACGGCGACGTGGGGCACGAAGAAGGGGAGACAGATGACTCAGACGACACGGAAACCGGCGAAAGATGGCGCACGGAGCTGGACAACTTGAAGCGGCTTGCCGATTTGACAGGGGTGCTAAATGCGCTTCCCAGCTTGGGAATCATTGGCGTGCTTTCGCCTCTTCCACGCGACGTATACGCCACACCATCGGGGGTATGAGCGGGAGAAGCAGGCACCAAATCTTTTGCGCGACCCTTACCCTTGCCGACACTCGCTGAGAACGTGGTAAGAACTTCAGCGGTCTTCTCGGAACAGCCATGATAGCAGACTTACACTCCGGAGTGAATACCTGCTCGAAGGCGCCCCCGCTGGTCGGCATACCCGCCTTCATGAAACCACGCGCCGTCGCTGACCGCAATGACTTCGCCAAGAGGGGTGAGGCATTGAGACTCGCAGGCGGAGCAGTGGGACGTGATGCCGTTGACACCTTCGACGCCACAGGAATCGAAGTGTCCGCCAAGTTTGGCATAGCCCTAACGGGCGGCGTAATGGTACCTGGCCCGAAGACATATCGCACTAAGAATATGTTAGCTTGATACAATTCGCTGGTCATATGAGTCACGCACCTTCTTCGCTGTCTTTGCGAAGCTTCTCAGCTGCCCGCATGACAGTAATTTCCGCGTGCTGGCTGTCAACGATTGCCTGCAGGCACTGGTTATCTACCTGCAAGCGATCGACCTCGTCGGAGAGTTGCGTAATGGTCAAGGCACACCGGCAGCTATCGCTTCCGTTGTCTGCACGCGCTCCACACCCGCACAGTGCGCAGCAGGCGGCACTAGAGTCACGACGCCCCCCCGAAGCCGCCCCGACCTCAGCAAGCAAGGTGTCGAGCTCGCCGACAGGGCGGCCCCAAAAGGTGTAGGAAGAGCAGCGGCCGTTGTCACCTGGGAATATAGGAAGAACACCCTGCGGACGGTTCACGCGAACATCCCCGCTGGCAAGCGACCAATTGTTCGTGTCGGCACAACGCAGGAATCGTGCAGCAGCGGGTACACCGATGTTCTCGACAAAGGCCTGCACAATGCGCGCAAGGGCGGGCTGCAGCTCGGGGAGTTCGTCAAAGAGGCCAGGCGGGAGGTAAACATCAACCTTGAGGTTCTGCGGCTCGAGTCGGGTCCCCGGCGGCAGCCCGCCGGCTATCGTCATAGTCACGGATACGCCGCCGTTAATACGGTCAAGCATCGTAAACTACAATATGTCAGTTCTGTATTGGAAGCAGACTAAACATGAAATACATACCGCATCATGCCCTAGATGCATGACATCCTGTCGGAAGTTCCAGTTCTCGAGCTTGTCAGACCATGATCACCTGACGTTTTGATAGTCTGGATGGAAATCATTCCGTTCGGCGAGATGATGCCTGTTGTCGTTGCGTGCGTTGGCAAGGAGGAAACCGAGAGCAGCTGAGGCGACACGCGCTGAGGACTGGGGGTTAGAACCAAGCTCTGAATCGCGCATGATGTGATTCTTGATGGAGCGTAACCCGGGGACGTTAACTGTGCAGTCAGAGACGCGGAGTGTGCTGTACATCGAGGATGATAGTGAGCATGGCTGCTGGTCGCAGCTTTAAGGGGACTAACGAGCGCGCGGAGGCTTCGATGTACGAGCTTCTTAATCTAGAAGGATCGATCTCACGATCTTGTCCTGATCGTGTCCCGATCTTGTCAGATCTCAGAAGCATCGAGGTAGATCTCACTGCGTTAGACGATAGTACTGCGTCCAAAGCCGTGTTTTCGCTATATGTCTGCGCAAGAGGCATCAAAATGTTGAAAAGAACCAAAATTAAGCTCAGCTGAATGTATAACTTGAAGCCGAAAAGAGGGACACAGATATGTAGCACACAGTTGTACGGTGGAACACTAGGCAGTCACATACATTGTGCCACTCCGAGGTTGTGGCATTCGGTGAGTACCTAAATGGATCACACGAGCGAGCAGAATACCAAGTTAGTGAAATGGGATATTAATCACTGTATCGAGTGATTTGTAGTGATATGGATGTGCGGCGAGATGTTAACTAGTAGCTATTAGTATTGAATGCTCTGAACTAGGTACTCATGTAGGACACAACGAGTTCGGCGCCAGCGTTCAATGTGATATCACAATCTGACATGTTCGACCGTGTCCGCAGCAGATATATGGTGACCTGAGAGTCAGTAACATATACCGAGCTCAACGTATATAGTACATAATTCGCCGCGGCTTGTGTAGTGCAAAGAAATGCAGTACTGGTACGTTCTATTGCCAGCACATTTACTGTTCTCGTGTCCACAGTACCCCTTGTTATCCCGGCTTAGAGAATGATCCATTCAATGATTCAGTTACTAGCATACATTCACGTATCTACCAAATGTACGTAGATAAGTGGGTGTCATTGCCGTTCTATGTGATGTACTCACCTATGCCACTCATTCCCATCTTCGTTAGCTCGAAGAGACGCTGCACGACCAGCCGTTCGAGCTCGTCGACCGCCTGGTGGTACTCGTATAGGGAGAGTTCACCCTCCGCCGCTACATACTCGGGTGTTCCACGCATCCAGCGATCTGCGAGATCGAGCTCGTCCTCAAAGGCGCGACACTCGTCGTCCACCAGCTGATGCTTGCGTATGGCAGCCGTTCACTTTCTCTTGATTGCGCTGACCTGCTTGGGCTGATAACCTTTCCGGGTAACGTAGTAGTCAATCTTCGTGAACTCTTGCTCTGCCTGCATCTTACGAAGTCTGCTATCCTTCAGCAAGCTGCCTTGTCTCCAGTTACCTACTTACCGAGCATCCTCAAGGCGCTTCAAGGCACGCATGTACTCCGCCTTCCGCACAACTTCCGGCGCCTCCTTCTTTTGGCCTCGTAGGTACTGGCGCTCCTCCTCAATGAAGCGCTCGAGGTCAGCCGTCGTAAGGTTCTGTTGCTTACATAACAGCTGGAGCTTCTGGGTATTCTCGCTGATGATCGCGAGCGACTGTCGGTAGTTGTTGTAGATGAACTTCCCTGACAAAAAATTGAACGTGTCAGCGCCCATCCTTCGCGTAATGAGGCCGGCATACCTGATTCCACATGTTTCATCTCATCCCAAAATTGGAAGAACTCTTCGATCGCTTGACGACGGTGGAAAACTGATGCGAGACGGGTACCAGGGGAGAGATGGTTCGACGTAGAGAAGAGTCGCTCGCATCCTTCGAAGTCTTCTTTACCAGCACCAACAAAGTAGGCGGGGTGCCAGTAGACTTGGCAGCCACGGTTGTGGCCATGCCCGTGGAACGCTGGGACGATTCCGGTAAGACACATGTCCTTTGCTCGCTTCCCAAGGGAGCTATTGGACACTGTTCGGGCGAATGCGCAAGCGATGTCGTAGCCTACCAGGATGTCGGTCCCGTAGACATCCATCAGTTTGGTAACGACAGCGAGCGGGTACTTCATTCTGACAGCCAAGTCAATTGAGTTTACGGAATTTATGAAAGGTACATACAGTTCTCCTGAACGAATCATATCACATATCACCAGCAAGTGGCCGTGCCGACATAGGCACACAAAGACGCCAGTGATAGCGAATAGAGCAAACATTTTCTTACGCACTTCGGGGCCTGCATTGCGCCAACGCTCAACGCAGACAGAGACGTCGGCCTGCGTGTTCTCACTGGTCTCGGATGTTTCGAGGTTCCCAAAGACATCCTCGTCGACGTGGTCAAGCTCGTCTTCATCACTATTGGCATGGGCCCCGGCAGAAAGACCGGGGTTGCCTTCGGCAGTTGTCTCGGCGGCTGGAGAGTCAGAGGGATCTGCTGCATCACGCACAGCAGGCGCCGACACCGTCGGATTTGTGGCGTCACGAAGTGTATCGCCGCCGTTACTTGCGGTGCCAAGCAGGGCTGCGGCCTTCACTGACGCGGCCTAACAACCGACGGGACCATTCAGGCACAAGAAGACAAAACGAAATGGGGCACATACCGGGCGGCAGACCTCATCCTTCCATTGATCAACCTCCGACGGCGTTAGCCACAGGTCCGAGCGCCCAGTGCACTCGTCTCGAAGGGTTGCGCCAGCGCGGAAGAGGTCATCGACGAGCTTCAAGGATTGATTGCCATCCATGTTGACGAGTAGAGAGTATTTGAGGGGAGCTTCACCTTCAAGCTTGTAAAGGCACGGCGCACAAGCGTTTAACATCCACCAGTTCGGTGTTGTTCGCCCGAGAAGAGAATCGATACGGAAGTCGACGTGATGTAAAACTTCGAGGTAGACATCATAGGCGATGCTGAACTGGTTGACCAGGGTGCGACTGAAAGTGACCTACAAGCTATGAGCAAGTATCCAGGTCGAGAACCCGACAATCTCACCTCGTGAAGCCGACAGAGGGCCTGGACCTGAGCGTGGATACTCAGGCGAGGGCAGACGTGGTGGAGTTGACGATATGCCTCTAGTGTTTGTATTGCGATAGCTACTGCTGGCTTGAGTGGTGCTGTCCCTATGTAGCCAAGCCTGGCAAGGGCCTCGTTGGGATACTCATCGGGTGACGAAGGCGCCACAACACCGGCTCGCAGTTCTGCAACATGAATAAGCTGAAGACGAAGCTCGGGAGCATGTACTCACGATGGAAGTCGATGAAAGTTACATCCCACGCGCATACATCAGTGTCCACGCAAGGGACAATGCCTGCTTTCCAGCCAGTGAGATAGCCCTCAACCACCCGGTGGATCTGTTGCTGCCAGTCCCTGTTGCTGACCACAAGCCTGTCTCTTCGTGTACGAGTATCCTTGCGCTTCCTGTGAGGTTGTGATGAGCTGATCCAAATGCAGCCTGCGGTGACGTGGAGAGCACATACGACGACTCAGGCTTGAAGAATTCCTCCCAGATAGCATGCTCACCCCCCACAGCGCTCAGGAACATTCCTTCTTCACCTAAAGGAAGAACGGG